>CM076575.1:714977068-715577068 GCA_034641835.2 Pinus albicaulis
CCAAGTGACGCAGCTTACGGCGCTCATCTTTCGAAAAAGAAGAGGGAAACTTCGCAGTGTGGAGATATACAATGATATCCCCATACCAAGGATCTTGTGGAGAGATAAGAAACAAGTGTTCGTCCGGAAAGGACTCATCATAGATCATCTCCTCCCCACAAGGCAACTCGGAGATCCATTCCGCAAAAACTAATGACTTCTTGGATTTGGCAGACATGAACTCTAAATCAAATTCTTGTAATATCACAATCCATCTATTATATTTGCCCCCAATCACTTGCCTGTTGAGGACAAACTGAAATGGATTGGCAGCTGCCAAGACATAAGTTTTGCGAAGAATAATATAATGCCGGAGTCGCTGCACAGCATGGACTGCTGCTAAGGCTAATTTTTATATCGGGGTGTATCGCAGTTCAGGTCTACCGATCCTCGACTAAGGTAGTAAATAACCTGCCAACTTGAGAGAATCATCCTCCTGAACCGAACCATACCAATGGTAGATTACTGCTTGTAGCAGAATACAAAAAAAAATCTGCTATAATCGGGTGGACTCGATAAAGGAGCGAGGTCAATGCCTTTTTCAAGGCATCGAATGAGCGTTGAGCATAGTCGTCCCCAAAGAAAAGGAATCCCTTTCTTCAACGGAGTCTCTTTCGTCATCGTGATCTCAAACATAGTTAACGATAAACCTCCGAAGAAAATTAGACTTCCCTTGCAGACTTTGAATTTTATGAATTGAAGATGGGGGAGACAATTTAAGTATTGCCTACACCTTGAAGGGATCTACTTGAATCCCTTCCATAGTCACAATAAATCCCAACAACCGAACGGATGTGACCGCGAAAACACACTTGTTCAGATTCAACCAGATTTTGTAATATTGACATTGTTCAAACACTTGATGGAGGTGAAAAGGATGATCAATTCTCTTACGAGAACAAGCAGCTAAATAATCCAAGTATGCCTCGATAATATGTTTGATGTCATGGAAGGCACAGGACATAGCCCGCTGAAAAGTAGCTCCAGCATTTTTAAGACCAAAAGGCATTTTCTTATATGCAAACGTACCCCAGGGACAAATAAATGCGGTCTTATGATGATCTTCTGGACGGATAGTAATTTGATTGTAACCAGAAAAACCGTCCATGAAGGAAAAAATTTCGTTACCGGCACACTCATCAATAATCTGATCAATGAAGGGTGTGGGGTAATTATCTTTAGGACACGCCTTATTCGGGTCTCTGAAATCGATGCACACTCGAATTGTTCCTTGCTTTTTATCAACAGGAACGGGGTTTGAAACCCATTCAGTCAGAGGAACTGGGAAAATGAATCCCGCCTTAAGCAGCTTTTCAACTTCAGCTTTGATAGCTGTTGCCTTCCTAGGATTAACCGGACGAAGTTTTTGCCTGACCGGCTTAGCGTTTTCATACGTCTTGATCTCATGCTGGACGATAGATGGGTCTATGCTAGGCATTTCCTCATAAGACCAAGCAAAAACATCCCTATACTCTTTGAAGAGCTCGGTATAGATTTGAACTTCTTCACGGGAACATTCAGCTCCAATGGAAACGTTCTCGATAATGTTGGGATTCCTGGAGATGTTCACCGGGATAGTCGGAGAGATCACAGCCATGTTCCCTTCAGCATAAACCTGTGCTGGTGCTAAGGGGCTCAAGACTGGGTGAACAGGTCCAGGAGACTGAGGACTTGGAAAACTAGCTTCGACTTCGCTCAAGTCGGGTAGGAAGTAAGACCGATGATGCAAGTCATCCCACGGTCTCTCTATACCTGTCATTGCTTCCAGGATGGCCTCTTCAGATGGAAGAGTGGTATCTAGACAATCTTGGGCAGAAGAAGAAGTAAGCGTCCAAGCCGGAGCCACATCACCATCCAACTCTTCCGGTGAAAGAGGAGCTGGATCAGATTCTGCAGTGTCAACAATAGACTGATATGCAATCTCAGCTGCAGAAATCGGAAATGCCATTCCACCCACTTGACCTTCCTCCAATGTGGCTGTTGGGGAAGGTAAGGTCCAAGGGTCCGAAAAATAATGAGTTCGAAAGAACTCTCTTCGAAGGGGAGCCTTGGAGGATGAAATAGCATTAATATGAACCTTAGGAGGAGGAAGATCGAAAGTACCCATCAAGGAAGAATACATTCCAACTCCTAGATTCTCTACAGGCGCCTTAGTGTTATCCAACTTAGGAACAGATGAGTCAAAAGGCGCATCCAGGTCTACAGGAGGACAGTCCAGTTGATCCACTGTGACAATCCTCCCTTCGTGGGGGAAACATACTATTCGAAATAATGAGGATGCAATAGCATCCATCTCATAAATCCAGTTCCTCCCCAACAGAAGGTTGTAGTCCAAGGCTGCATCCACTACCTCAACCTCTATGTTAACGGTTTGCCCCCAACACAGATGGGCAAAGCCAGGACAATACCATGGGGTCTGTGAGAATGACCATCGAATGCAGTAAGAACAGTGCTAGATGGAACAGCTTTGGGAGATCCAAGTGTCTTCCAACATGCGAGAGACATCACGCAAGTAGAAGCACCCTCATCAACAACCGTGCGAAAGATATTAGTCTTCCGATACGATGATTTAATATGGAAGGCCATATGATGAGGAAGTCTCTTCTTAAAATTCTTCATATCAAAGGTAATCAGAAGAGAATTTTTCGGATCAATAGCCCCAATGGCAGCGAGCAAAGCACTGCGCTGAGCCGAACAAGACTGGAGTACCTCTAAAGCAGACATAGCACAAGGACTCTGCGCCAGATCTTCTACAATCGAGTAGTTCTGGGCAGCTCTCGCGTTCGGATTAATCGTTGACCGCTTAGAAGATGCTTTTGGCATCCGAGGCATAGACTCAACAGTTGGCTTCGTGATGTGAAGCGGCTCAGTAGCATCAGGAACTTCCTTGGCTTTCGAAGATTCCTCTCCGCCATAATCACGGGATCTCGTAGCGACATCCACGTGAGCACTCATCATAAAGATATTCGATGGAATTTCCCCTTCCTGGGCACCTCCAGAGGAAGCCCCGGGATTTTGGTTCGCGCCAGCAATTAATTGCTGCCCTTGGGGAAAAGGGTTTGTTAGCACAGCCTGGGAACTAGAAGAACCCTGCTGAGATAACAGGCGCTGAGCATCCTGAATTTTTGGGCAAAGGTGTGTGAGATGGTCTCCAGCACAAAGCTTGCATGGAAACTTCACTTTCTTTTTCTCCTTTTTCCCTTCACCAACACGCTCGTTGGTTTTATTTGCATTGCCCTTCCCATTCTTGCCCTTCTTCTTGTTATTACGTCCCTTCTTCTTCCCATCGGATTGTTGATTTCCTTTGGGTTCAGAATATTAGACAACATTTATGGACAAGGACTGGGAAGGTGATGAATCAGCAGACACAGCCTGACCAGAAGGAGCAGATTGTAAAGACAACTGCTGCAATTGAGAAAGCAGGCTGGCTGCACTACTACTGACCGATCCGACAAGCCCGTCACCATGCGGACCAGGTTTGGGTTTCGATAGATCCAATTTGGAGCGAGGAGCATTGGGTAAATACTTATAAAGCATCCCAGACTGAGAATAGATCAACTCTAACTGCTGGGCCCTAAAGATGGCCTGCTCCTCGGAATATACCCCTGACATGGATACATCCTTTGAAATGTCTGACTGAAGCGATTTCAAAAACCACTTGAGAAGGAACTCACCTGGAATATGGGCTTTGATAAGCCTCTTCCTTCTCCTCCATTCCTGAATATGATCAGAAATGTGAGTTGCCTCATCCTGCTTAAAATTAGCCCGGAGTTCGGTCCCAGCCTCATATCTGACAGGCAACTGGAAATGGTTAAGAAAAGTGACAGCCAGTTCTCCAAATGTGGCGAAACTGCCCCCAGTGAGCTCTATATACCACTTTGCGGCATTTCCAGTTAAGGTGCGCTGAAATAATCTCAATCTAATTGAGTCGTCGATCAGAGAGTTTGAAGAGCACCATAAGTGGAAAGTGGTGATGTGATCTGCCGGATCTTCACCATTCTTGCCTTCAAACTTAGGAATGTCTGAAGGAAGTTTGGTTGGAACCGGAGGCCACCCCGGACTGTATCGAATCGGGTCATTAGTTAACTTCGACAAGTCTGGCAAGTTTAACGTTGCCAGAAATGGTAATCGAGGTGGAGCCTGGGAATTCCATCCTTGATGGGATGGATTTCCAACATTCTGAAAATAATAGCCTGGATTTGATGAGGCACCAGGCTGCCAGAAAGGACTCGTAGAAAACGGAGAAGAACCTCCTCCCCACGCCGAGTTACCAAAACCCAGACTAGTTCCCCCCGCTGAAGTATTGACTGAAGAGGAAATCCCCTGGTAGGGGCTCCACGCATTAGAAAGAGGAGAAAAAGACTGATAAGCACTCGATGCAGGGAAAGAAGCATTCCCTTGATGACTCGCGATGAACTGATTCCCTACCCCCGACGTTGCAAACATAGGATTCCATCCCATAAAAGTAGTCGAACTTGGCCCCTGAGCCCAAGGGTTGAAACTCTGGGTCTGGGACATGAAAGGAAACGACCCTAAAGATGGATTGGGACTGGGAATATGCCCAGTCCCAAAGGGGAAACCCTGAAACGAAGCTGATCCACTAGCCATGTTAGACATGGGCGTAGATCTAGTTGCACCGGCGGTAAAGGAAAAAGAGGTATTTCCAGCAATGGACATCCCTGAAACGAAGGGACCAGATTGAGAAGCATATGCTTGGGTGAACCCAGAGCCAAACATAGCAGTGCTAGAAGCACTCGAAGATAGAGAAAGAGTGCCCCCTGCCTCGGCAGAAGCAGGGGTCTGAATGCCCGCAGCACTCACGGTAGAAGCCGCGTTCCCAGTCGTGGCCATCGAAAGATAAGAAAGATATGGAAGATCTGGCGGTCTCTCAGACTCCGGTCCGACGTACTGAATAACAAACGGATGATCAAGAGGAAGAGGAGATGGACCTGTAGCTGCAGGCTCAGGTATATCTTCTATCTGAAAATCTTCTTCCTGAGGAAACAATACTCTCGAGGTGAGCGGAACGCTCCTCTTGGAACTGACACCAGGGGTAGAATGGAGGAAATCCAATCACAACAGCTACTAAACGAAACTTGGCAGGGTGCGGAACAACTTAATTGATACTACTGCAGGGATTCAGCTGCCCCGCTACCTAAACAGTAGATACTATGTCCAGCAATCAACATTTGGTCCAATTCATAGATAGTGCTAGACCTGAAAGAGTTAGATAGGACCTGTCTTTTCAATACTATTCTACTTATGGCATTTCACTTTGACAATCCTAAGAATCCATGTTGGATCAGACTACATTATCAATCTCCTAAATATGGATTTTGCAAACTTTTGGCAATAACATCAGCTGTTCCCAGAGTACCTATATTTCCCAGCAACCTTTTGTCCAATGTTTGAATAATCTGTGTTAAAAGTATGGTTTTAATTTTAAGTACATTTATATATTGATACTTTTGCAATCTACAATGACATCACATGTCTAGATCAAAACCATAATATCATAGACGAAGGCCCAACCAAGATAAGGAACACAATAACCAAAAGGGATATATCATATTTTTAATTGGCTTTGGATGGTGAGGAACTACATTTTTTATTTCCCAACAGATGATTGTAATGTTAAACAAGTATCTAATATTTTTCATCCAAGAGTTCTAGATTATTAGTATAAAATGAGCCAAATTTAATTCTGAAAATATTATGAGAAGATAAAATCCCAAAGCGTGAAAATTCATTACCATCAGTAGTGTACTTAAAATGATTCTCGAGATTCTCAGGATCATGCTTGCTGAGATCCCAATGCCAAGAATTGTCCACTGTTATCGTTGTTGTAGGATGAATTGCTAAAGATGTGTCACTGACAAATTCTTTAAACTGATGCCTTTTATCCACTACTGATTGTTCCAGAATTTTCCCATTTCTTTTGTGTTTTAATTCTTCTAGCAGAGCCCGTGATTCTACATTGTCAATACCTTGAAAGTTCAAGTCAGAATCTCTTACATCTGGTAGTAGAAATTCTGAGGCTAAAGGCTTGTGCTCAACCGCGTTCTGAAGGGATGTTTTAGGAAACGGTTCCAGTGACATTACAGTAGCTTTCGTATTTCTGTCAATATCCTCATCTGTCATTATAATATTCGTTTGTGCAGATTTGTTTTTTCTAATATCTGTATCCAAAAACCTTATTTCATGTTCACTTATATGTGGGTTTGCAATGCCATTATTTTGTACCTGCTGTAGTTCCCCTGCTTTTGTAAATCCTGTTGTCGGGCTATCTGCAAAACTCTGCTCTTGATCAGAAATAAATAGTTCCCTTGAAGATTGAAAATCTAAATTCTGATATGAGGTTTTTTCAAGGCCTTTAGAACTTGGGCCTTTTATTTCCTTTTCAAGTTCCCCGTCTTTATGAATTTTGGAAACTTCACTGATAGGAGGAGGAATGTCAGAATCTTCAAGTCTCACATGTTCTACACTGCTCTGTTCTTGAGAAGTGATCATGCATTTTGTCACTTCAGGATGAAAATTATCTACAACAATTGACTCGATTAAGGCTGCAGAAGATGGGTGTTCAAGCATCTTCCATGTTTCCAGTCCATATGCCAAATATTGAGGGTCTTCTTTCTGACTGAGAATAGATCCTGTAGAATTTTCTGCATGGGACCACCCTTCACCACAAACAGAAGGGTGTGCCACATCATATATCATATCTTGTTAGAAAATAGAAACTTTTTGTTTTGTATTACCAGAAACTTGATGACCTATTTGAAATATTTTGTCTACACATCAAGGCAATAAACTATATAGATTTCTCAAAAATAAGTCAAAACCTTTCCAATTTACTCTGATATTCTTCACCTCAACCAGCTATTTGAAAGATCAGAGGACAAGCTACTAATAATACTTTAACTTAAATCATTATTACTATTGAAAACTCAAAATTTTAATTGAGAATATACTCATATCTAGGTCAGTGGCATGCCAATTAGGAAGCAGCAATTTCATTTATCAGACTGGTATCCTAGTAAAATCATTTCATTTTTCTAGCTACTGTTATTCGATGGCATTGATTTACTCAACTTCCTTTTAGGTGTAAGCATAAATAAGGGTTTCTTGTACATGATAGGCAAGGCTCAATCTAATAAGAAGTAGAAATATGGAGTTTATCTCAGAATATTTTTAACTTTTCAATTATGCAAGTGAAAGAGTTTTGACTGATTTGGAAGTACAGACTACCATTATATGGAAAAATTTGTTATCATAATATACTTTTTGAAATAATGTAATATAAGATGGATTTTCCAAAAAATGTAATAATAATAGAAAATGAAGAAATCCAAAGCCTGAAATAGAGGCTTGGCTTTTATTATTTCAGCTCCATTCCTATCACAATACGGATATTTCCAACACGAGTATGCATTTAAAATTATTATTTACTTATGGCAACATTTATTGCTTGTAGTTTTATGACATGTCATTAAGGGACAACCTCTTGGGTCAGCTACTAACAATTTCAGGGAACTGATGGCCCTAAAGATTACTCTCCAAATTGCTAGAGAAAAGGAATTACAAATACACATATTTATGGTGATTATTATCAATCAACTGGATGAGAGGTGTGTTCTCAATGAAAAACTATACTTTTTTGCCACCTTTTCAAGACATCAAAAAATCTTCCAGCATATTTTCTCATCCCTCTTTCCCGCATGTTTATAGGGAGTAGAACCATGAAGCAAACAGACTCATGAAAGTTGAAGTGGAAATGGACAGAGGATCTTGAATTTTTTTTTAAAAGACTCTGGAAGGCTCCATAGAATATTTTCACACACACGGCTTCAAATCTAATTAGAGACTAACTATGGATGTTTTCTCTTTTTTTGCACAGGAAACCCTACAGTTATGAATTCCTTTCAGCACTATTCTAACAATATTTTTTTTTATAAAAACAGTATATGATCTGATATTGCAAGATCTTGGGCTGATATTATTTCTACAGGATGACCTCATCTCAAATATAGATTTTTTCTATCTTCTTAACATATTTTATAATTGTTGATGTTCTCTTTTGAAAAACAGTTTGATCCCCCTGTTCTTTTATGAGGGAAATTTTGGGCCACAAGCCACATGAATGCCACAAGCATATGCAGTTGTAGTTTTGTATATACAATAAAATATCTTGCTTCTTTCTTTGGAAAAAGAAAAAAAAAATCATGAAGAGCCAACTAAGATCAAGGAATTGTTTTGCAAGTACCTACATACCATGTCATGGAGATACTTAGAAAGTAGAAACCTTTTGTAGTTCTCTGGTGGAGAATACTGGCATCATAAACAGATCTTTTCTCTTCATCACAAAACAGGATAACACATCCTGTTAACAGGGGAAAAAACTTCAGTGTTTGGCTACGGCAAGTGCCCAAGGAAAAATCTGTGAAATCTTGGAAGTCAAATTACAGTTATTTTGCAAGTACTAGAAGACAAGATATCATTACATTACTCTGCTGGCAAGAATAGAGTTCATGAACAAACTAGGAAATCTAGAGTGACCATTTGAAGGATTATACCATAATCTCCTTATAGAGTTCTATGATGAGTTAGTTGGAAAAGTTACGTCTTTATCCCTTTTATCAAAGAAAATCTCAATCAATGGATGATCATATTTCTTATGCATTAACTGGGACTTATTTCATGTTCATAATTGTAATTTGTATATACTAGAGAATTAATTTGTTCACCAAAGATCTTCCAACACTATTTTCAAGGCAAGCATGTTGCACATGCATCTTTCTCATCCTAAACTGAAAGTAAACCACTAACCATCTTAGGTTTGCTCTAAAGCGAAGTTAAGATGCTAATAAATTTGATGCCATCATGGAAAAATACTTCAAATACCCCTTGAAGACAGTTTTTATGATCATGACAGTTTTTAAATTAGAATAAATAATTAATTGTCTTGGGTCCAAACCCACATCTTTGGGTCCAAACTCCAACTACTTGGGTAACTTGCCCAACCAACTCCTTTTGGTGGGTTTTCACCTCTCAAAAATTCCTTTGAGCTACCCAAATTCCAACATAGTCCACCAAGCAACAAGCAGGTAATGATGTTATCCCTTGGCCATATGGTCTCAAGCTTCCCCACTCTAGCTTCCTAGTGTCAATCCCCATATCTTGGCCTAGAACCCTACCCTAGAGAATTACCATGACTAGCCTCCTAGTGTAACTAGTGTGTGCACCTGAGATGATGATGTTAATCTCCTCAACTAGTGTGCCATAATTGGTGGGTGTGACCCAACAACTAATTCTTCTATCCTCGAAGGTGTCGTTATCAACTTCTTGCTGTATTTAAGAATCTTTCTGACTGGTGTACCACAATCTAGCTCTGCAATCCTGGTGCTGCTCAACTTCTCAAGGCTGAGGTGAGACCAACTAGGAAATCTAACACTCTTCCTAGAGTAACTAGTGTGGTCAATTCTAACTAAGTTTGGCATGCTTCAATTTACCCTCATGAGAAGAATTATATCACAACAAAGGAAATAATCTAGAACAAGAATCATGTTATAGAAGTCATTACCAAATGTTTGATATTGTGACACATAAGAATAAAACAATTTCAATAAGTTGTGATCTTTATCTAATAGCTCCTCCAAAACAGGTGGTATGTAAATTAAAGAAAGGAAAATGATTTAGTTGGTTGAAAATCTATCCAAAATTGTGTAGGGGGTAAGGATAAAACAAGGGCAAATACATTGAAGTTTCAACGAGTCCCAACTTTAATTGAAAATTGCAATGAGGCAAACTTACAAATTATGTTCCCCTTAGTTTGGAGGTGTTCAATGCTGCAAACAAAAAGAAAAATTCTTAAGGAAATTAGGGCATTTTCCTGGAAGAAAAACATTGCATTATTTCACTCTGATAGAAAATATAAAAGCTTTTTACAGCTTCTATTGAAAAAAGGCATCATTAAAGGCATTCACATGCTAAATTGATTTTTAAAATAGCCTACAAGTTAGTATAAAATCCTAACAATCCCTGAAATAGACATATCCTTAATGACACCTATCTTTCTTAGTGGAAAATCGACATTAAAAATTCTACTTAATGTGTGGAAACTAGAAAACACTAGACATCAACTGAATTACTCAAACCCAAAAGGATCATGATAAATATAAGGTATAGAATCACCATAAAACTCACCTCACTAGAACCTAATGTACTCCTTTGATGCTTTGAATTTGATTGGAGAAAATCCATTTGTATGTATTCTAGCTCAACTTGCAATTCTGCTTCAATCTGAACCATTCCAGTGACCTGTTGTGCAGGTTCATCTGTTGCAGTTCCTTTTGCTACATGTGGCTATGTCCTTTTAGCACCTTTGCTCACCAGACAAGAAGATTGTCCTTTACTGCTCCTTGTCTTTGTATTAATACTTTTCCAAGGGGTGTGAAACCCCAACGGTCCTGTCTCTTGGTCTTGCTGGCCAACCTGAGTTGACTTGACCCTTAAAGCAACTCATACTTAAATTAGATTATTAAATGTCTTTCCTTGGGTTCCAAGCCCACTCCTTTGGGTCCACCCACTACTTTGGGTCCAAAACCCCAAACAACAAACCAGAAAACCCCAAGGGTTTTTCGAAGGGGAAATACCTTCCGAGCTACCCAATTTCAACAATTCTTAGCAAACTTAAGCTAGGACTATATGTCCATTTCCAAAATGCTATAAATTAAATTACATTACCTTCCTCAATATGGTTTTGTAGAATCCATTAAACCTATTAAAATAGACATTCATTTGCTTGGTAGAGTAAGATTTGTTAAATCAACTAGAAAAGATAGTCATATAGATCAGCTTGTATCTACCTCTGCACCCAACGTGTGTAAATAGAACTACAGAGAAAATTTCAATTTAAACCATTCCATTTAGTCTGAGCAATACATCATCAACATTTATATCATTCATCTTTTATGAAATCCAAGCCAGAGTTTTAATGTCTAAGGTCTATAACACTTTGTTTTGTCTACTAAATACTGGCAACATAATATTTTTGGTCTTGTTTTGTTGGCTTTGCATTATTTGTGGCCTTGATTCACCAAGGAGTAGTTCAAACTTCAGAGACAGTGCACATTGATTTAATTGACAGGCTGGTGTGACTGTAAAAATATCCCTCTATGCCTACTTCCATGTCAAACCACAATTCCAAACCCCGTGAAAAATAGGAACTTCTTAGGTTTAAAGGCAAAGCATAATTTGTATGCATTTCAACCTCGCAAGTTAAACACGAAACATGAACATGTCATACTAAAGGGTGGGCTATACACAAAAGTATCCCAAGACTTACTGCAATAGTTACAATGAATAGGAATTTGGGCAACTCCAATGCCTGGTAAATTTAGGACAGTTTATTGATATTATTTTTGTTTTAGAGGGAAACCTGTTGAAGATTTTCTTAAGATTAATTGTAACTAAAAGTCTAAAACCAGTTGGTGGTAGTGATTTTTCAGTGTTTCCCAAGTAAGTCGGTGATTAATCTAAGAAACACTAAACACGAAATGTCATACTAAATGGTGGGCTATAAACAAAAGTATCCCAATCATATTAGACTAATCCCTTGGACCATTATTACCAAAATGCATTTTCAGAGGTTTACTCTCAAAACATTTTACTGCAAAAAGTCTTCTTACTTTAAAAGGAAGTAGAATAGAAGAGACACCATGCATGTCATAATTATTTTAGATATGTGCATGATATAAGTCAGAAATGGCATTCAAAAAATATTTCTGTAATCAATGAAAACATGTTTAATATACAAACAATATGATTGATTTATGGATATCAGAGGCACAATAAATACATTCAATGTTCTAGCAAGCTCAAAAACTGTTTGACATGTCACAACGTAGGGTAGACCAAAACCCAAAAAACAAATGTCTAAAAGCCAGACACAATTATTTATAAAATGTGTTACAGGCTCTACCGCTAAGCTTCAAAACATCACAAATATTTTCTTTGCGTGAATCTCTATTATCTTGCAGCTTCTTAACAAATTTATTCCTCTCATCATGAAACTGTTGAATGAAAACATGTATCTATAATTAATTTGTTTAGTGATCAGCGTACATCTAACTTAGTTTGGCATGCTTCAATTTACCATCATGAGAACAAACAATTTACCCTCATGAAAACATGTATCTATGATTAATTTTTTTAGTGATCAAAGTACATCTAACTGAGTTTGGCATGCTTCAATTTACCCTCATGAGAAGAAGAATTATATCAAAAAAAAGGAAATAATCTAGAAAAAGAATCATGTTATAGAAGTCATTACCAAATGTTTGATATTGTGACACATAAGATTAAAACAATTTCAATAAGTTGTGCTCTTTATCTCATAACTTGTCCAAAACAGGTGGTATGTAACACCTTCCCACCAGAAGCAGACATAACATAAGAATCGTTCTTTGACAAGGCTATGCATGAGACTGCTTCTTCTAGATTTGTGTCACTCATATCATTTGTCATAAGGATCCCACTTGCTGGTTGCCAAAGTTGTGGTGCAGTATTTGCTGTGGACTGGAAAATGAATTTCCATCTTTCAAATGCTTATTAAATGCAGAATTCTAAAACTGAAAACAAACAGTACATTAGGACACTTTTAGAGTTGTACCTTGCCAGATGGATTGCGATCATTACGCATCCATTTCCAAAGCTTGTGAACAGCATTGGAGAAAAGAGCTAGGACAACAACCCCTGAATTAGTATATATTAATCTGGCTACCTATAAAACACATGGAAAATTATATCTAGTTCAAGCACAAAAAAATTTCTAGGATACGGAAAATAAGGTCCAACAACTATGATATGCGGAAAATTCTTGGTTTTGGGGTATAAATGAGATCCCTAGCACAACTTGCCTTTCCAGTAGGTAGTGTATCTGGCAACCTAAGAGACGTACACTAGGTGATATCAGTGATCTCTGCTAACTTCGAGTTCTTACTCTTATCTGCAGCCTCATCCAGAAGCCTAGGTTTCACATCTGCTGCCCAGCTACTGTCAAGATTATTCTGTATACACGGTTATTGGTTGATGGTTAATTTATTTTATTTAAGAATGCAAAAATAAACCCAAAATTGTAAAGTAGGGTGATTACAACAGATTGAAAAGGAGAATCTGATGTAATAATTAAAGCCCAATTTTCCTATAGATTAGTTTGGTCAATTTCCAAATATCCAATTCTTCAAGTGGAATGACTCTCACGATAGTAGAAATTGATACAACAGGAGGAACCCTTTCTGACCGTTCTATTGGAACAGGAAGTGAAGCAGTGGTGTTTACCATAGTAGCCGTGGCATTTGTTATTGGAGCCTACAAAAAGGACAATAGTAGTGAGATGCAGAAGTTTGGGTACACATGTATTCAATTTGAAGTGGGGGCAGCATAGTACCTTTGCTGACACCACCTCTGGTGGTATCCTTGTCCCCTCAAACACTCTATTTTCAAGCATACGAAGCAGGCGAACTCCATCAAAATTTGCTAAAATCTTGATCCCATTATCATTTGTAATCACAACAAGTAAGGACCCTTCCTTATTGAAATGGAGACGAGGGCTTGCCTACAAAATTTGACAAGAAACAATCTAGATGGGCATATATCTAATCTAAAATAGATAACAATCAGAGTTTCGGATCTGATATTTGATCATAACCAGAATATAAAGTATCTTCTTACAGGCAAACAACCCTCAACATCAGTAGTTGTCAAAATGTTGGTATTATCCATGTCCCAGAACTTAATTTGAAATTCATCACCAGCTGCCAAAAAATTGTTTATCGTTGTATCAAACTGCACAACTCCTAAGGACCGTTTGTAGAATCCACAATATGTTCTCTTGATTTCTCCCTCACTTTCATTCCACTCAACCAAGTATGAATCACCTTCTTTGCTTGTTCCACATGAGAAGAGCCTAGTCCCGCATGTAATTCAATGAATTAAAGAAGCATCCTTATCGTTCTTGAAATGATATACCTAAATATTCACCATGAAAAGCATAATAGTTTAGAAAACTTAATCATACCGTGTTCCATCCGCACTGTAAGTCATTGTAGTACACCAATGCCCAGGGGCATCATAATTTACTCTAGAACCCAGTAGATCATAAAGCCAAGCTTTGATCTTCCCATAAATAGCCGTAGAGAAAATGAACTGCCATTAACCATAGACAAATACAAGATAGTGCAAAATACAATTACATGCATAGAATAGCCCCCAACAAAATACAAGCATGAACTAGTACCCAATTAAAGAAACCCTTCAAAATTAGAGAGAGGCTTCTCAAAAAAATTATTGATAGGTTTTTTTATTATGGTACTCAGATCATAACTGACCTGGATATTCTCCTTATGATGAGGGCAGACTGAATATACAGGAGCTTCATGGCCTTCGAATGTGTACTGCTTGGTGCCAGTTACAGCATCCCACACCTGCTCAAGTCACTGAACACTCCTGAGACCAATCTATCACATCTGAAGATATCTATATGGTGGCCTTTCAATAATAAATTGTTATTGGCATCACTAGTTGCCTATTATAGCATAAAGTATTGGAACTTATACCTTAATAGCTTTATCATCTCCACAAGTGATAACACAGAGCTGCTTATTATTAGGGTGAGCAAAAGCAATATCATTCACACCACCGACATGGGCATCAATCTGTGTGGATTCAAAGAAAAAGGGAAGATATCATATATTGGACACCACAGATAAAGACCACAAAAAAAAGGAAAGTGGGTTGTGAAGCCAGGGTGTGCACTGTGAACCTCTAGATGTTGCCTCAACTCGCCACCACCAGTATATGAATATAAGTGGACAATATGCTTGGAAAATGCAGCTCCTACAAGCAATACAAAGCCATGGAAAAAAATACTAGCCAAATTCAGTGACATTTTGAGGCTAATAGTATCAAACTTTCCTAGGTAATCTGCAAAATTCAAGGATGAATAACATGACACTAAAAAACAAGGTGTAATCACATACCAAGCAATGTCCCATCTGGGCTCCAAATACATCGATTTACAGAGAGACCTGGATCTTTGAAAAGTGTTGCCTAACAAGAACCAAAAGCATGTACATAAGAGCTTTAGTCAGAAGCCTGGCAATTATCAATTATATGGCACCAAAAGGCACCAAGAAGCCAATAGGCCAGAAAGTATTCTTCTACAACAAATTTTAATAATTAATAAATAACATAATGCAATCCCATAAAAGAGACGGACATACCTGCAGTGACATTGAGCAAGCTGAGATATCCCATACACTAAAGGCTCTGACAACCAATCTTTCACGTGAACCAACATCCCAAATTCCAATATCGCCAAAATTTGTTCCAACTGGTAGATAAGCCCGGTGCCCAAGTTTTAAAAGGTGAGACACTTTTGACATACAGATAAATCAATGTGCACACCCAATATAATGAATATTTGGGGCCGCATTGAACAAAATATTTCAGAGATTACAGATAGATCACCTAGCAGTATCGTTGGCTACAGTGGGTGAAAATCCATGCTCATAACATTTGAACCCTGGTTAAAGGTTCTTGAAACAATTTTAGGAATTTCTTGTAGGTACATGCTAGGAGGATGAATTGGAGCCGGATAGGACACCTACAATTACAGAATGGAGATGAAAATAAGTTTGTGATATCTTGGAATAAAATTAAAACACCCTTAACACACTGCCGAAACCCATAAAGCAATTCCGAATATGTGTGTGTGCATGTGCACTACCACACAGTTGAGTGATTTCCATAATAACACAAGACCCTTAACACAATGCTGAAACCCATCTAGCAGTTTTGAGTGTGTGTATGTGCATGTGCTTCACTAACACATAGGTGAGTGATCTCCATAGTCCAACACTACTCATTGAAAGTTGAAACTAGTTTAGCAAAAGACTCGCAGCCAGCATAAGCTATCAATCAAGTATTCAATCATTACTTCAAATATTACCAATACAAATGTAACCAAAAAACACCTTTATAAGGTTGGAATCTTAGTCAAGACACAACGAGAGCTAGGGAAGCTCCAGAAGAAAACAATTTATACATCATTTCAATACTTGTTGAACCCCTTCGTTACCCAGAGACAAATTTGAGAAAGGATGATATCTCAAAGCATAAACTGTTGCCTCCTGTGTCCATACCTCATCAGTTTGACCAGGACGAATCCGTTTCACAAGATGTTCAGAATCTGCAGATTGATAATCCAATCCAGGAATACTATTGGTGGGTGGAGTCCTTGGGTGTTTTATCAAAGCACCTGAAGTCATTTAACAAAAAACCAATTAAAATTTTATATCCTATTTAAATATTGGCATGCTCATCATCTTTGAGAAAGATGCTATCTTTACTCATCTCTCTTCCTGGGCAATACCTACAGTCAGGTGTGTTATCACATATTTGCAAACCAAAATATGGAACTTAATCTACTACACGAAATATGGTCATCTCAGTTCACCTGGATGTGGTTGTGAAACTAGAGAAGATGGTGTAGCAGCCACTACAGTATGTGGGGCTAGAGGAAAAGAATTCACCATCCATCCTGCAAGGGCACTTGGATGAGTGGCTGCAGGTTGGAATGGCTGCAGTCAAAATTTTATAGGGCATGTTAGATTGATAGTAACTCTGCAACATAGCTGAATGCATGTTAAACTGATGATTAATTCCAAGATAAAGAAATTTATCAACTGAAAAAATTAGTTGCAGTTTATACGAATTAATTTCTGAACTAATGAAGTCATGACTTACAATATGTGCACCAACAGCAGGAAATGCACCCCCTTTTGAAAGTGCACCAACAAGAGAACTATTTTCAGGAGGAGTTCAAGCTTCATTCGAAGGCACACACGCATGGTCAACAAACAGGGTCTTGATATCAGGATTAGGTTGAGGGTTTTTGCAAAGCTGGTCAGAGGGATCGATGGAAACTGGAAAATTTATACAAAAATTTGAGGTGGAGAGGCCAATGGACTAGATGCTCAGGAAATCACCTCCAACTTCCAAGCCCCAACTAGTAAAAAATGGGGCGAAATCCGCTCCAAACTAGAAAATCAGAGGTGAATGCAGGGTGGAAGGTTTGTGTGCGCTTATTTTTTTGGACTAACATTTAATAATTAATTGTTTTTTAAATAATTATAGGGCTAATTTTATAAAACTATACAAAATGGGTTTATATTAAAAATTTGCCCCTCTAAAATTTAAAACCCTTTAAAATTCGCCCCTAAAATTTTCCCTGGTCTGGATGAGATCTACATAGAAGATGTAAATATGAATGATGAAGATGACATGCATAACGAACATGTCAATGAAATTTTCATGCGTTGGAGTTTTGAAGAGATAAGATATTGTTCTAATCTTATGTTGCAGCAGATTGATGATGATAAGCGCACTACAGAAGACAATATGTGGCAGCAACCCACATTTCTTGAAGAAGTCCACGACATGTTTAGACATCTTGGAACAGTAAAAGACCTACACCAGCAAATCAATAAATTGAGTTTTGAAGAATACAGCAAAGCAAAAAATCAGAAACAATTTAGAGGCTACAGAATCTGGAAAAAGAGAAGAAGAAAACTAAATCTAGTTGAAAGTCAATTTTTAAATTGTAAGCCTCACTGAGACATAAACCAGCAGGTATCTGAATTCAATTTTTATGTGGTTGAAATTAAAGGGGGGTGTTAAACAATGTAATCCCAACCACCTGCTAGGTGTTGAAACCGTCAGTCCAAGTGTCCAGTTCAGTTTCTAGTTACTCCAGTTTAGTCGAGTTACACTACAATCATTTATTGCTAATGTTTCCAATGTAATCTATTTAACTATTTCGTAATATTGAGACGAGAAATTCTACATTTAACTATTTCGTAATATTGAGACGAGAAATTCTATGCTCCATTTTAATTTTCAGTTTCTCAATTCTTTTCAAAATTGCTATTACCGTGACAAATTAATGCCCTGCTACCGAAAAAGTGTAAACCAACTCAATGAACACCTCGCAGCCGCCTAGTTTTCAGCGAAAGAAGAAAGCCTTGGGGTATTAAAACTATTCAAAATGGTTGGAGGTCGGATTGACTTGCAATAGAGAAAGCAGGTTCGAAGTATTTGCCTCCGAGAATAGCTTGGGTAAGCTGTCTGTTGGCATGTTCCGTCCAGTGAACTCCATCCCAAATGATATACGACGCCGGATGGGGTCAGGCTTTGGCCTCCACAGTTGTGCCATTGATACTCCCGGTGCATCCGCACCAAATATTGGCATCGTAGTTATAATTTCCTCCCACTCCACAACAAGCTAATCCTGCATCCATTAATTAATATTGGCGTTAGGGGGAAATGATATAACCATCCAAATAGCTGTTTGTCTCATAAAATTGTCGAAATTGTTAACTGTTCATAAAATTTGTAGTGCTCACCATAAGTGGAAGGGTTAGACATTAAGTCAAAGACCATGTCGTAATTATTAACATAGATGATGTTTGCGCCGATGAGCTGCGTTCGCAGGTTCGAAAGACTTTGTCTGAGCAGATTGTTGTAGATTTGGACTGCACCGTTGTAGGAAATAGAGCAGTTGTACTTGTCAAAATCATTGGGGGCAAGAGAGAGCCAGAAGGGCTGGCAGCCTTGAGGCCCAACGTTCTTTACTAAAATTGTTCTCGCCCCTTCATTGTAGAGCTCCTGGATGCAAACACCATAGATACTTATTAGAGTTAAAATAAGAATATGAGAGTTACGACATCTAAAATTAATGTGAATATATTGGATCGTCAAAATAATTTGAACGCGGAAATTGTGATAGATAATACCTGCACAGCATTTGAAATAGACATGGCTACGTTGGGAAGAATGCTCTCTGGGAGTTGGCTTGGGTTCAATTTGAGAAAGTCATTGCCTCCGATTTCTATCATGTAAATTCCCTTCTCAAATGCATCTGCACTTGGAAGAGATCTTTGAGCACCTGCACCCAATAAACAAAAATGTTTAGTTTCCAACATTTTTATAGCTTAAAGTCATAACAACTTATCCATGAATTACCAGTTGCATTGATGGTGGCCAAGACCACCTGCATGAAGATCTTGAACTGATTGATCTGAACACCTAGAGAAATAGGAGCAATGAAGAAATTCGTGTTATTTGCAGTTGCACCGGAGGCTGCAAAGTTGGCTCCATGACCATAAGTAGAGCCCACACTCTGCAAGTAGGGACTCAGAAACGACAATCCCAGGGCCGTTGCTGTATCAAAATCAAACAGCATTATCAATATCAATATTAAAGCTTATTTACCATGTATGTATACCGAGAAAATGCAAACTGTAATGAAGAACATATATACCGAAGAAATCGATAGAGAGGCGTCCATCACAGTAGCGATATACAGGTCTACCGAAATAGGTTTCTCCAAAGGGAGGATTCTCTGCTGCCTCACTATACGGGAAAGCAAAGTGAAGGGCGCCTGTATCAGAGGTCGAGTCACTGAAGTTAAATATAGCTGGAAAGCTGCAACGGCTGTGACAAGGTATGGGCAGCAGGGTTAATGCCATGATCAGAACTAATGCATTTAAAAGCAATAATACATTACTGTGGCAGCGATCCATGAATGATCAAGATGGAACACTAGTAGATCGGGCGCAACAATAATGATCAAATACCAATGGATTATAAGGAAAAGGCAGAGATCAAATTCTTGCGCCACGAACCTGACTGGGTGGAGGCCTAATATATATAAGCATGGTCGAAGATATAGTGAATAAATTCACCTCGTTTGCACTCGTTTATAAGGAACAGCTAAGCACAAAACACGTGAAAGAAGGTTGACGTCATTACGGCTGGATCTGGATCTGGATCGAGGTGGAAAATATGTTGGAAATAGTAGGATATAGGTGCAAGGAATTGTCCCTTTCGTCTGTAAAAATGACGGGATCAGTATTCTCTATATTACATCTATCTAAACAGTACAATTTGACTCAATTAATTAAAAAGGTATATATTGGTTTGTTAACCAAATTTCTATAAAGATAAATAACACGAACGCGAACGAGAACGAGTTAACTGTTTAGGCGATTCAATATTCCGTTCCTTGACTTGAATCATTATTATACCCTGAAGGGCGCACAACTTTGCCTCGTGGTACTTCATCTTGCCAAAACCATCTCCGTAGTTAGTTGGATACGTTGAGAACTTGTGAAAATTCAGTGTAGAGATATGTGGACAAATTTTGGCACATCTTTAAAGACGAAAATCCATTAAAAAAAAAAGAGTGGTCTACTCAAATATATATATATATATATTTTTGTCAATATTACCGTAATTTTTTTTTCAAAAAATTAGGATAGTTTTTTTTTATATTGAAAATAGATATAGCATTATAAAAAAACTTTGGAGCACTCAAAATATTAAAATTTGATACACTTAATCTAGATTTTCAAAAATTTCTTGTAGGAATTTCTAGATTGTTTTGTGGGGTTTTTTAAACTAACCCTAAAAAAATGCATTGGAAAACATGACTATGTGATATGCCTTTATGTAAATACCTGTTTAAATGAGAATGATTTTTATAATTTTACATGAAAGTGCAAAAAATCTTACCAAAAAGAACTCTTTAATAATATACACAATTTATTTATAAAAGAATTATGTTTTCTTATTTTTTTTTAAATTACATTAATTGTTGAGATTCAACAAAAAAAATCCTAGTAAAAATTATGCACCTTTATTTATAAATGCATGAGAAAATTCTATTTATATATGAGGCCTCTATATAGATGTATGTGCCAGTTTTATTTATAGATTGCATGTCTATTTATAGATGCATGTAGGCTATTATTATTCCTTAATATTAGTTGGACAATAAACAATAATCTATTTTCAATGAGCACTTGGAAATAATTAACTAAAGTGGCAAATCAGTTAACTAAAGGAATTTGGAGTTAAAAGGTTGGTTGGAGTTGACTTAGTTATAACTGAGTGTTTCTAAGTTGTAACAGAGTTGGAAGTGCATTTGTGCAAGTTGTAAAGTAGTTTAACTCAGTTAAATAAGTGAGTTAAACTCTCACTTGTGCTAGTTGTAACTGAAAGTGAAAGATCAAGTGAATTAATTATTAATTAATTCACAATGAGTAGTCTCACATGCAACTGAAGATTTTCACAATCAGTAGTCTCACATGCAACTGAAGATTTACTATTATTAAGTGCATGCATGTCAGATCCAGTGGAGATAGAGTTGAGTTTTAGGTGAAAGCTAAGTAAACTATAAACTATCAGTTGTGACATTATCCGGTTGGACACATGAAACCACACACACATTGGATGTGCCCATGAGGATTCCCGAGTCAAGGCAAGTAGGATTCCATTCATTCAAGGATTGCTGTCAATTGGGATTGCCAAATGGAGGCAGGCTATTTGAAGAGAGTAAATTGGCTAAGGAAATTGTCAATTTTTGTATGACAGTGTGCGACAATTAGCTCATGTACTGAGAACTCTTGGATTTGAGATTTCTATGTAATTGTTTCATGATCCATGATATAATACATAATGGAAAATAGTGGGGGTTTTTAGCTATATGTTTTCCCTAGATAAATTATATGTGTTAGGTTTGATTGATCTTTCTTCATCATATTGTGATTCACGATTGTGTTTCAAATTCCACAAAGATTTTGTAGAAATTATTTTGTATTTAACAATAACATATTATTGTTAGATGAGGAGAATGAAGACAATACATATTTTGTATTAAATTTGAACATATATATATATATATATATATAAAATGTGAAATGAATAAAGTATATTTACACATTAAATTTCATAATAATGTGGGTTAAATATGCCCATAAAATTAGTTAAATCTCTATTAATAAAAATCATGTTTCATTTTTTTGTTTCCAAATTTATATAGGTTTAAATTATATATTTATTTTTTTAATAATAATAATAATAATAATATAGTTAGTTTTATGATTTTAATAATAATAAATATATTGTTAAACGGTGATGAGGCGGGCTGTTATAGCACTCATCACAGGTTCAATTCCCTTCCCCGATGGGGGTGATGTATTTGGACATGTTATGAAGATGGAGTAAAAAAAAAAAAAAGTGAAAAATGTGAAAAAATGAAAGGTACTACCAAACTTACAAAAAAATAATAATAAATATATTGTAAAATAAGTGTTTTGATGTTTATTGACATTTATTCAATTTATTAAATGTTTTTCAATATTTATTCAATAATATTATTTAAAAAATATATTATTAAGAGATAAAAGTTATTTTAAGTTTATTTTATTTGCTGATTTATTAAGAAATTAAGCTAATAAGTATGTTTATTATGAAATAGTACTTTCAAAATTTTAATTTAATTATCAATAATTAATCAATGAATGGTAGAGATTTATCTTTCACAAAATATGTTAGAACATTTTAATAGCATTCACAAAATAAAATATAAGATCTATCTCTGAAATAATTATGTCATTTTTTCTGTTTTAATTAAAAAAAGTCATATGTACATCTCTGGTATAATCAAGAATTGGATTTAGTGCCATGACAATCTATTTAGCAACTTCAATTATGTAATCTGGATGGCTTAAATTTACAATTTTAACAAATCTTAGCTGGATTTTACACAAAATCTACCACACACACACACACACACACACACACATATATATTGAAAAGGGATTGAAATGTAGAATAGTGAGATATGTAAAGTGATTTCATTTATAAACTACATGGTAAAATATTAATATTATTGATGTTTTAAATCGACCATATTAATTTTATATTAAAAATTTGAATTAATTACACATCTCTTTTATTAAAAAGTGAATGAATTTTTTATTGAAATATTTTACTATGCAACACACACACACACACACATTTCAAAAAAAATATTAAAGTTCTATATTCAAATATTTTTTAAAGGCATAAGAAATATATATTTTTAACAATAAAATGAAGGCCTAATCTAACTCATAAATGAAATGTTTTTTTAGTTAATTTTAACAAAAAAAAATGACAAGTTGAGGGTGTTGAATCCATTTATGTATTCATAAATGTATTTTAAATAACAAAAAAATGACATTCTTGCTCCATATTTCAATTAAAAATATTTATTTCTATTTGTAATTATTTTATATATCTTAATTTTTTTTTATAGAATTATATTATTGAATATAGATATCAAAATAGTTTTTTTTGATTAAGAATAAGAGTAAAGGATTTCTACATGTCAACATTAAATTGTAATAATGAAAACAAACCCAACATATATATTCATCATTATTTTTTATTATAAAAAAACTTCATATTTTGATTTAAAGAATACTTCATTTCTATTTAAAAAAAACATGTGTCAACTTGAAATTGAAACTGCATATCATTCTCATATTAAACTATACAACGCATAAACATGACTTACATAGATATGACTCAACATAAATATGGCTCAAGAGATAGTGATATGGATATGGATAGAGATGTATAAAATATATTGGAAATAGTAGAACCTAAGTGCAAGGAATTCCTTAATATAACGCCAATCACTGTCTATCGAAGAACCTATTAAAAAAAGTTAATTAAAACTGTTATTTCCATTACATTTTGTAATTCAATCCTATTAATTTAAAATTTAGGAAAATATTAGTTTGTTAATGAAATTTCTATAAAAATAAATTGTATTCCTCACTTGAACCATTATTATACCAGTGGAAAATAAAATGCAAACAATCCATAATCCATATTTCTTGAAGGGTGCATAGCTTTGGCTCGTCATGCTTCCTAGTGGTAAAAAAATCTCCAATATTTGTTGGATATGTTAAAAACCCATGTAAAAATACATTGACAAAATTTACCAATTAATATATCTATATTGATATGTGAGAAGACATGATAATTTTAATGTCTGTCAAATGTGGTAATTCTCAATTTTTCTTTTACTAAAATTAAAATTAGAATAAAGACTTAATTGAATAAATTATGGATGTGTTGTAAATATATAATTATTTGTAATATTATGTATTGTAAATATATAATTATTTATAATATTTGTGCTGAAAAAGGGTGAGCTATAAGTAAAGGAAAAATGAATATAGGAAAATATTTCATAATACAAAATGGTTAGAGACACTTGATGGCTCTAGGTTGGCTTCTCAATATCTCTTCATGGAAAGGAAAACCTTCTCAATGCAGAAGGGAGGCCAAAAGGGTATGAGGGACCTAAGGCATTAAAAGAGAGAGAATATTGTTGAAAATCCGTTGATAGGACATTGTAAAGGTTAATGGTACATTACCAACTCTGAGTTCTTAAGCTAGTTGTCCAGTATAACTCATTCAATGCGTGTGACTGGAGATGGTTGGGGCGAGGAGGTCTAGGGGAAAACTAGTTTTTCTATTTTTTAATATGAAATTGGCATGTGGGGAGCACCCGAAGTGATTATGGTTCTTGGAGGTTGGGAGAAATATCCCACTTTCCTGGAGTCTTGTAGCTGACAGTCGAGAACTGTAGATAAGTATTTGCAAATTCGGTAATCTTGAGAGTTAATGGGAAATAAAAAAATATATGTATATAAAGGAAAGTTGAAACCTGTGATGTATGTGTTCATTAAAAAGGTATTGAGTATTTCTCTATGTGTTGACATAATAGTTTTGTGTGCACTCAAGCATATGAAATTATGAATTTATGTTCATTGTAAAGGTACTATGTGATTATGTGTGTGTGTTGACAGAAAATGCGTAACATTGACTGTAGCACAAGAAATTGTAAATTTTGAATGTATAATAGGAAAAAAATTCAACAGTAAAACCTCCCTAAATGCATAGAATAGCACTGACTCTGCATAACAAAAGAATATTTGTAATGATGTACCTATAGGATTAACATACGTTATCGTTCTGAGAAGGAGGAAGTTAATAACCGATAATTTATATTGCAAGCAGATAATGTCATCACATTTTTAATGCATGTATGACAATAACTAACTCTCAGTCATAAAATGCATAATTTTGCTCATGTTTTTTCAGCTTCCTAGATTCGTAGGCCATCACAGCATTGTCTTGTAGTAACACTGCTCCCAATCCTTCTTTATAGGCATTAGTATACGCAATAAATTCCTTTGTTGGATCAGTAATTTTTATGATTGGAGTAGTAGTAAGTTTTTGTTTCAGCTTCTCAAAGCTTTCTTGACATTTGGTTTTCCACTCTAAATTCACCCCTTTTTTCTGTAAGGAGGTAATGGGATAAGCTAATGCAGAAAATCCCTCCTCAAATCTGCAATAATATTCAGAAATACCCATGAATGAATGGATTCTAGATATATCCATTGGTATGAGCCAATTTAAAATTGCTTGTATTTTTAATTGGTCTACCGTCAACCCCTCCTTTGAAATAACGTGTCCTAAATACTGAATATTTGGTTTTTAAATCTCACACTTGTTGAGTTTTGCATACAACTGGTGTTCTCTTAGTGTTTGCAGCACTATTCGTCAGTGTTCTTGTTGTTCCTCTTTGTTCTTAGAGTACACCAGAATGCCATCTATGAAAACTAGCACAACTTTATCCTAATATTTGTCAAGGATAATATTCATGAGACACATGAAGGTAGCATGGGAATTAGTCAGTCCGAAAAGTAGGACTACGAACTCGTAATGTCCATACAGAGTTCTCAAAGTTGTCTTGTGGATGTCTTCATATTTTATGAAAAGCTGGTGATACCTAGTTTGCAAATCAATTTTTCAAAATAAGGTTTTTCCCCTCACTTGATCAAACAAGTGGTCTATTCGCAGTAAGGGGTACCAATTTTTTATGTTCAACTTATTTAACAGTATATATTCTATGCACATTCTGAGGGCACCATCCTTTTTCTTGACAAATAAAACTGAAGCTCCCCATGGCCACACACTTGGTTTGATATATCATTTGTTTAGCAGTTCTTGTAACTGAAGTTTTAATTCTAGAAGTTCAGTTTTACTCATTTTATATCGTGATCGGGAAACTAGGGTAGCTCCTAGTACTAATTCAATAGAGAAATGTATGAGGGGGAAGCAAAGGGATTTCTTGAGGAAATACATCTTGGAAGTCTCTAATCACTAGAAATTTTTCTATTAAATTAATTTTTTGTTTGTTATCCCAAATATTCAATTTGTACTACATACACTAGACAACCCTTCGTCACTGGCCGCTTCAACTGTAATGCAGAAATTTTTCTAATAGAGACAATTTTTTGTCTCCCTCTTACGACAATTGATTGTCCTAGTGTATTTGTGCAGTTTACTATTTTTCATAAGAAGTTTACTATTGCTTTATGTTGTTCCAACCAATCAATATCGACCAGTAAGTCATAATATCCTAAGGGAAGGATATTCATATTCAAATGTGTGATATACCAATTTATATTGATAGGGTACTTATGCAATTTATGGGTTACCTTCCATTTGGTGCCTGTAGCAAACTGCACCAACCAAGAGTGCTGAAATTTTTCCGTCTCCAGTTTACATTTTTCCACTATGTATGGACTAATATAGCCTAGATTAGCTACAGAATCAATTAAAATAGATACAAGTTGGTTGGAAATGATACCTTCAATTTCAATCATAGTTTATTGATGTTAATGTTGTCAGTATTCTAATGTGGCACTGATCAGAGAAATTTTTAAGGATGGAAGTTTATCTTAAAGTTTAGAAACCTTGGCGAATATTACTAGTCCATAATATGCAAATTGTAAAAATTTTGGCGATATTTTTGTAGAAAAAATGATATTTCTATTGATTTTATATTAGTCAATATAATATTTTGGTAATTCTTAAGGTAAAATAATGGTGTACTATAAAATTTGGACGAATAATTTTAGAAAAAAATGGAAATTGGTGAATCTTGTGTTTTGAAAAACATGGAAAATTAGCCCACCTGCAAATATTAGCCCCTAAAATTTTCCCTAGCAGTGATTCGAGGAATTCTTCTGTCGACATCATTCACAGTGGTTGCCACGGGAACTGCTTTTATTTTTTGAATAGCATGAGGGTTGTGTTGGTAGTCCCACAACTTCTGAGGTTATCGACACCCCCAAAATTTTAGTGGTTCCTTGGGTTTTATCTCCACATCTCTCTTGTTGTTCCCTTCCACGGGTTTGGATCCTCAATGGAAATGGGCTCGCTGGTGTCCCCACCCTTACTGAATTTTTTCCGCTGCTGGTTTCTCCCAAAATTTTTTAGATAGGCTGGTTTAGGTATTTTTGAGCTTGTTTCAGCCTTCCTTTTTCCTTATTCTACCTATTTTTAAAGTTATCATTCTAGCCCTTAAATTTCTGATAGCAGAGTCAATATTTTCTAACATCTTCTTCCATAGTCTTTGGGTTATCAAACTCAATTATTTCTTTTTATATCGTGGGTAAGAAACTCAGGAATCTCTCTACCTTCAAATTTTCCTCTCTTATGTACGGTACATAGAGAAGTAAATTTATGAATTTCTTCACAAATTCAGCTATGGTGAGTTTCCCGAGCCTTAAATCATAAAATTCTTTAGATCTATTGTCATAATACATTTCACTGGGGTATCGATGTTCAGCTCAGCAGCGGAATAACAAAAATAAAACATACAGAACACACAACATTCAAACACACATAAAGACAGCAGATTTTTAAAGTGGTTCACCCAACCAATCTGGGCTACGTCCACCTAACAGGGCATCGGCAATCTCATTCATCAACAGCAGAAATACAATAGCAGAGTTTCTCATCTGCTCAGCTCTTTCTCACAACACATTCCTCATTATGCACACTTGTCTCTACGGGCTTACATTTTATAGCTGAAATGGCAACAAACTCATAAATTCTCTCACAAAAAATATAGGATGCATTAACTCCTCATCAAAAACTGATGGAGTCAATGTAGCAACAAATCCTATTGTTGTCACCTACATGAGATTTTCCTCTAGATTTAATTAAAAAATAAGAAATAAAATCTCAACAATCTCCACCTTGACAAAAATTAGCCTGATACCCTGTTTCATTATTATTTTTATCTTTTCTGCAAGCCAAGAGAAGCCAGACACCATCGTAGCTTCTCTAACAAAACTGGTTTCGTGACCATGTCTGCACAGTTTTCCTTTGTATGCACCTTTTCAAGAGAGACTCCCCTTTCAGTGATAACCTGTCTTACAAAATGGTATTTGATAGGTATGTGCTTTGATTTACTATGATAGGCGGGATTTTAGCCAAGTGAATTGCACTTTGACTATCACAAAATAACTTGATGTTGTCCTGCAACCTACCAAACTCACCAAACAAACCTTTCAACCAAACCGCTTCTTTGCAAGCATGTGAAGCAGCTATGTATTCTGCTTCTATAGTGGATAAAGCAACAATGTTCTGTAGCTTTGACATCCAGCTAATAGCTCCACCTGCAAGAGTAAAGACATACCCTGAAGTTGACCTTCTCTTATCCAAATCACCTGCAAAATCAGAATCAACATATCCACAAACATATTCACTGCTTCTATTATAAGTGATACAATAATCACTTGTGCCTCTCAGATACCGAAGCACCCATTTCACTGCTGACCAGTGCTCTTTTCCTGGATTTTCCATATACCTGCTGACAACCCCAACTGCATGTGAAATATCTGGTCGAGTACAAACCATCGCATACATCAAACAACCTACTACATTTGCATATGGAATCTGAGACATATATTCCTTTTCTTCATTAGTGTTAGGACATAAACTTGAAGAAAGCTTAAAATGGGAAGCAAAAGGGACTGAAACATGCTTCACATTGTTCATACCAAACCTCAAGAGTATCTTCTCAACATACTTCTGTTGTGATAGCCACAGCTTACCATTGCTCCTGTCTCTGAAAATATCCATGCCCAAAATTTGTCTTGCTGCTCCTAGATCTTTCATATCAAACGTCCTAACCATCTGAGCCTTTAACCTGTTGATCTATGTTATGCTTTTACTTGCTAAAAGCATATCGTCAACATACAACACTAAGATAATGAACATGTCATTACTTAATTTCTTAAAGTAAACACAATTATCATATTCACTTCTTATATAATTTTGACTCATCATGAAAGAATCAAATTTCTTGTACCACTGTCGAGGCGACTGCTTCAGACCATACAATGATTTCTTGAGCCTGCAGACAAATTTCCTGTTGTGATTTTGAACAAACCCTTCCGATTGTTCCATGTAAATCTCCTCATCTAAATCTCCATGTAAAAATGCAGTTTTAACATCTAGTTGTTGTAATTCTAAATCAAGTAAAGCAACTAATGCTAACACAATCCGAATTGAAACAATTTTTACAACTGGTGAAAATATCTCATGAAATTCAATGCCAGCTTTCTGAGAAAAACCTTTCGCGACCAGCCTTGCTTTGTACCTGTCTTCTGTATCATCAACACCCTTCTTCAATTTGTAAACCCACTTACATCCCACAGTTTTTCTGTCTTTAGGAAGTTCTACCAGATCCCATGTGGCATTCTTCGCTAATGCCTTCATCTCGTCCTTCATAGCCTCTTTCCACTTACCACTGCTTGAACCTTCTATAGCTTCCTGATAGCACAAAGGTTCATCATCGTTAGCAGTTAAAGCAACTAAAGTAACATAATCATCATACCTTTTAGGAAGTTGTCTGATTCTTGTAGACCTCCTTAAAGATGTTTCTGGTACTTCCACAATTTGCTGATTATTATCTGTAGGAACTTCTTCATGATCAGCATCTGAAATACGTTCATGATCTGCATCTGAAACTTGTTCATGATCTGAATCTGAAACTTGTTCATCTGGACTATCATCAGTTTTTGAACTGGTTTCAAACTGAATGTGTTGAAGCTTAGGTTCATTATCCTGTTTCAATTCATCATCTACATTTGGATTTTCAAGTGAGGATTCATTAAATTTAACATATCTGTTAATGATGATCTTGTGAGTAGTAGGATCCCACAACCTGTATCCCTTAGTCCCATCACCATATCCAACAAAGATATATCTTTTTGATTTAGGATCTAACTTAGAACGCTGATGTTTCGGAACTAGAGCATATGCATCACAACCAAAAACTTTTAGTTTAGAATAATCACATGGATAACCTTTCCATACCTCTTGAGGAATTTTGCATCCTATTGGAGTTGATGGTGATCGATTTACCAAGTAACAAGCTGTAGAAACCGCTTTTGTCCACAATTCCTTCTGCAAGTTGGCGTTACTAAGCATACTTCTTGCTCTCTCTAGGAGAGTCATGTTCATGCGTTCAACAACTCCGTTTTGCTGAGGAGTATATACAGTGGTTTTATGTCTTTCGATCCCAGCATCCTTGCAATAATTATCAAATTCCTTTGAAGCAAAATCACCACCATTGTCAGTTCTTAAACATTTAATGGTTCTTCCAGTGATGTTTTCAACTAATGCTCTAAACTGTTTGAAAACTGTAAATACATCAGACTTCTTCTTTAACATGTAGACCCACACTTTTCTAGAGAAATCATCAATAAAAGATACAAAATATGACGATCCTCCATATGAGGTTGTAGGAGATGGACCCCAGACATCAGAATGGATATAATCAAGGATTCCCTTACTAGTATGTTTTCCATTTTTAAACTTCTGCTTGCTTTGTTTCCCAAACGGACAATGTTTGCAGAAATCTAACTTAGAAGATTTTAAACTAGGAAGTAACTTACGATCAGATAAAATTTTTAATCCTCTTTCGCTCATATGGCCCAACCTTTGATGCCATAAACGAATAGAATTACTGTCGTTTTCAGATACTGTAGAAGCATGATCTGAATTTGTTCTTCCTTCTAACTAAAAAATATTTCCAACCTTCTTTGCTTTCATTACTAGTAAAATTCCTTTATAAACTTTCATTACTCCACCTTGAATAAAGGTTTTATATCCATTAGTGTCTATTAATCCTAGTGAAATGAGGTTTTTTCTTAGTTTAGGTACATGTCTTACATCAGTTAGAATTTTATTTGTCCCATCAAAAATTTTAAGCTGGATGCTTCCAATTCCCACAATATTACATGAGACATCATTTCCCATGTAAACAACTCCATCATTGATTGATTTATAAGTTTTAAACCATTCTCTATGAATGCACATGTGATTTGACGCACCATAATCTAACAGCCAATGTTGATCAGGATTAGACAAACTAACTAATAACACTTCATCACTCATACCTGAAATGGATGACGAACCTATATCCGTCGTGTTTTCTTCTTTATTTTCTGTCGAAGAGTCTCCTTTGGATGTTTGTTGTCTCTTCCAACTTTCCTTCTTCAAATGTCCTGATTTGCCACAAAACCAGCACTTTACCTTACTCTTCTTCCCTTTCGATTTTGAACGCGAGTTGTTGTGCTTACTAAAGCGTCTTTCTTTAGAACGACCTCTGACCATCATTGCTTCTGATGTAGAGGTTTCTGAATTTGACCTCTTCCTTGTTTCTTCGGACAACAAAGCTCCAACAACATCATCAAATTCAAGGGTTTCTGATGAACTAAGACATATAGAAGTAACAAAATGATCCCATGACTCGGGCAACGAGCATAATAAAGTTACAACTTTATCTTCTGATTCAAATTTTACTTCTATACTTTCTAACTGCACCAGGAGAGTATTAAAGGTATTCAGATGATCAGTTATCGTCGTACCTTCTTTCATGCGCAAGCTGTACAACTATCGCTTCAGAAGAATCCTATTGGTTAAGGATTTTGTCATGTACATCTTTTCAAGTTTTTTCCACAAACCAGCAGTAGTTTTCTCTGACACGATGTTAAAAAAAACATCATCCGCCAAACACAGTCGAATGCCGCTCAGTGCTCTTTCATCCAGATCACTCCATTCATCATCTGTCATGGTGTAAGGCTGTTTGGATTTTCCCAACAGCGCCTTCGCCATGCCTTGTTGCACAAGTAGATCATACATCTTTACTTTCCAGATCTCGAAGTTGTTTTTGCCATTGAATTTTTCGATTTCAAACCGGGCACTTTGTGTTTTTGCCATACCTTAATAGCTCGTGTCACAAAAAATCTCCAATTGCAACTTTTTAATAAATGAATTTTTTTTTATATATATTTTAATCAAAAAATATTTTTGATTAAAAAATTGCCCTTGCCTTAAAGAATGCCTTCAGTTAAAAAAAAACTTATACCCTTCACCTTATAAAAAAAGGCCTTTCTCTTAATACCAATTGTAAATGGCATTTACATTATTAAACATTATAAAAAGGCTTTTAATAAAATCGATTTATTTAAAAACACATACCATATGCAAATGGCATTCGCTTTTTATATGTGACCTTTTTATAAAGCTCCAAATCGATTTCATATAAAACTCCAAATCGACTTTTTGGAAATCGTTATCTTTTTTTAAAGACCCAGTTCATTCAAATCGACTTTTTGGAAATCATTTTCTTGTTTTAAAGACCCAGTTCAAAAACATTCCAAATAAAAATATCGATTTTCAAAAAAAAAAAAGAACCAATACCCAGCAGTTGAAAAACTGGAGAAAACTTTCCAAATACTCATGGCATTTCTCTGCAGTTCCAATCTAAACTTCTGCGTTCCAGTCTAAACTCGTTTCTTGCTCACAGCAGTCTGCACACATTGATTTTCCACACTGCGCACATCATTGTTTCCTGCTCACGGCAGTCTGCGCACATCATTGAACCCGGCCTCGCTATGGCTCCTCCACACGGACGAGCGAGTCGGCACGGTTTGAATCATACGGCAGTCCTGCCCCGGCTCGGCCCTGCCAGTTATTGCAGGCTCGGCGGAATAACAAAAGTAAAACATACGAGAACACATAGCATTTCAAACACACATAAAAGCCTTGATATTTTTTTTAACTGTGGTTCACCTTGATACGGGCTACGTCCACCTAATAGGGCATCGTCAATCTCATTCATCAACGACGGCAAAAATAATGAGATTTTCTCTTTCTACTCCCAGGCATACTCTCTGCTTGTTTTTATTCTTGCTGTATATCTACGTTTATACATTTTATAGGCTTGGAAATGGCAACAAACTCATAAATTCTCTCACAACAAATATAGGATGCATTAACTCCTCACCAGAAACTAATGGAGTCAATGTAGCAACAAATCCTATTGTTGTCATCTACATGAGATTTTCTCCAGATTTAATTAAAAATAAGAAATAAAATCTCAACAATCGAGATTTAAGCTTCTCCTGGAATTCTTCCCATGAGACTGCTTTCTCATCCAACAAGTGCATAATTTTGGTCTCCTCCCACTAGAGTGTGGCTTTGCCTTGAAATTGGTAAAATTGCATCCTTGCCTTCAGATCGCTTCCATACTCGTATACTTGAAAATATTTCACCGTATTTAGGAGTTGAGATTTTGCATCCTCTTCCTTTTCTCTGTCAAACGTCGGCGGCTTTATCTAGCGCAATTGTCCCCGTAAATCCTTCCTCCTTTTGGATTTAGAGTCTGCTTTCCCACTCCTTTCCCCACTCTCAAACTTCTTTTAGTTTGTTTCTGTTTCTTTTATTTTCAAATTTTCTTGTTCTCCCTCTTGATAATTGGATTTATATGTTAATTCTCTTATCAACCTCTCTTATGCCTTTCTTCCTTGCAACAAACATTCATTTTCTAGTCCTTAGCTGAACCATTTCTTGCTGCAATTTTTTGATAATTTCATATATCTGGGTGTTGGAATCTGGAGAAATATCCTCCTGCCCCAGTTCCACGTACATCTCTTCTTTGTCCGTCATGACAATAGCTGTACTTATGTTTGAAATTTATATGTGATGCACATTAAACTATTATCATTAATAAACCATAATATGCCACTGAACATTAAAAAAAAATAACTATACAATTAAAATTTCTAGACAAAAAAATCTTCAAGTGTTGGGATACATAAGCCAAGTGATTTAAATTGTGCTCTGATACCACTTGTGATGTCCCCAAATTTTTCTCCTCATATCACTCTTTTCACTTATAAATCTCCAGTCCACCCATTTCTTCTTAAGATAATTAATCTACTTCTTACACCTTAATTACATTTGATACTTAAGTAAGGTTGATGAACTCTTATCTTCCTAGTTAGTATTATGCACATTCAGGTTTTCTTACCATGGTTCCCTCACCATTACATATATAATTAGTAAATGGTTTCCTAACCATTACCTATGTGTTAATACCCTTACCTATACCCTTAGCCACATAAATCTTTACCTATAACTTTAGTCACATTAACTTTACCTTTGCCATTATATTAATGCTTCCTACCATATTTGTATAGTCCCCTTACACTTTGATACGAAGGCTCATTTTTCATTTAAATGAAACGTCCCCTCCTCATGACATGTCTCACTCTAGAATTCACCATTTGTTAGAGGCCATGTGATAGCCTGTCCTTCGCACGTGGTCTTCGCAATTCTCGATGTTATGAAGGGTCGACTGAGATTTCTTGGGGAATATATATCGGCCAAAGGGATCACGAAAAACCCTAAGGGTTTACTTGCCTTATATTTCCTCATTTCTACATTTCACTCATAGGGTGTGGCCGCCATGCTTGAAGGTGTTTTTATTTTGTTATCTCAGACCTTAATATCGTTTCCATGTTGCCATGGTAGCTCATTTATTTCACAATGTCACTTCTTTGCATTAATATAAATGTGGTCTGAGGGAGTACGAGGCGACGCAGTGGATTTCTTTCCTATTTTGTTCACAGGTACATCAATTTGCAGCTTTTTCTCAATGCTTGAGTTTGATATTAAATGTATTGGTGTTTTGGATTATTATCCTTCCATATTTTCCCATAATTTTCATTACAATTTTTACAGATAAACTCCAAGACGTATTTACCCTTAGTATTTGAAATTCTCGGGTAAGTTCCTCATTCTATCACTAGTCCTTCATATATCCTTTGATATTTTGTTATTTAAATTATATATACCCATCTCACAGTGGGTTTGTATTAATGTAGGGGAAGGATCTCTGGTTTTTTTTTGTAGCCACTTGGGTAAGGTTCTTAGTCCTTCTTACAAAGCTAATGGGGAAATATTATTGGGTTCGATTCATTAATATCCTGGCCCTTTCCTTCAGCACAAGGGTAATTTATATTTACACTTTCAAGTTTTGGGTTTAAATATTGTACCTTCCATATATTCAACAGACTGCTTATTAATATGAAATCTACCCATGTAATTCTGTGTTTGGTCACTATGCATTTGATATGTTAAATAACTTCTTTGTTAAATTTAATTTTACCCATTCGGTTCTTGGTTTTATTCTTGTACATTCGATTGTTAAACAAAGTATTTGCAATCATATCTTCTATTAAATTCTGGGTTTTATAGTTTGGAATTCTTTATGTTTACAAGAGTATTTGCGATTGGGGTTTTTTCCTCTTACTGTTCCATGATAATGCGTAAGCAACCTGGGTTCCTGGTTCGAGGTTTTGTACATCCCGTTTTTCCTCTTTTGTTTTTATTGTTTTGGTCTTGCTCTACATTGAGTTACGATTACAGATATTCTCCTCTACCTATACATCTGGTTAGTTTCTGATTTTATATTGTTGCTAGAGAAGGAAAACTATCCTTTTGTTCCTCCTCCCATAGGTAATTTTGATACCTTCTGAAATTTCTAGGTTTCAATTTGTTCCTTTACATATTTAATGTGATGGAGTATTCTTCTTCTCATTTCATTATTTTTCTTGTAAACACCATTGGAGTCAATCCACATCGTGACTGTGTATTCAGGTAACATAGCTCTCTATTATCATGCAGTGATTTTTCTATCTGATGTTGCTCTGTACCTTTTCGGCTCTATTCTAAATTCGTGTTACTATTCTTGCCGGTATGACATTATCGTTCTCAGTCTGTGTGAAGCTCGTTGTTCAGCCATTTTCAACAATTTCAATCTAGATGGTTTAAATTTACAATTTCAACAAATCTTTGCTGGATTTTACACAAGATATATAGATATATATATATATATATATATATATATATATATATATATATATATATATATATATATATATATATACTTACTTGAAAAGGGGTTGAAATGTAAAATAGTGAGATATGTAAAGTGATTTTATTTATAAACTTCATGGTAAAAAATTAATATTATTGATATTTTAAATTTAACATAGTAATTTTATATTAAAAAATTGAATGAATTACACATCTCTTTTCCATTATTTTCATCAAGAAGTGAATGAAATTTTTATTGAAATATTTTACTATGTAGCATATATATATATATATATATATTTATATATATATATATATATATATATATATATATATATATATATATATATATATATATATATATATATATATATATATATTTAACAATAAAAGGAAGGCCTAGTCTAACTCATAAATAAAATGGTCATTTTTTCTAGTTAATTTTAACAAAAAAAATGGCAAATTGAGGGTATTCAAATGCATTTATGCATTCATAAATGTATTTTAAACAACAAAAAATGGCATTCTTGCTTGAAATTGTATCACCATATTTTAGTAAAAAATATTTACTTTTATTTTTAATCATTTTATATATCTTATTTTTTTTATAGAATTATATTATTCCGTATAAATATCAAAATATGTTTTTTTGTTAAGAATAAAAATGAAATATTTTTACAATCTCCATTCCATTATAATAATTAAAACTAACAAAACATACATATTCATCATTATTTTTTATTATAGACAGATTTCATATTTTTATTTAAAAAAAAAACATATTTCAACTCAAAATTGAAATTGCACATCATTCTCATATTATACTATGATTATACTATACCAGACATAAGCATGACAAAAGATTCATAACCCAAATCGGGATTCATAACCCTAAATCTTCCATACAAGCTTATGTGTTATAATGAATGAAAATACTTTGAAGATGTCATTATGGCTCGATAGATCAAGTGTTATAATGCATGAAAATACTTGGAAGATGTCATTACGACTCGATAAATGTAGAAAATATCTTGAAAATAGTAGAACATAAGTGCAAGGAATTTTCCCCTTCCCGGTAAAAGTAATGAGAGTATTGTATATATAGAGATCAGCTAGAAGGTACTCACTGAATTTTCAATTAAAATTCTTAATTCCATTGCATTTTGTAATTCAATTCAATTTGGGTAAAATTTAAGGTAAATATTAGTTTGTTAATCAAAATTCTATAAAGATCATTGTGTTCCTTACTTGACCCATTATTATACCCCTAGGAAATAACATGCAAACAATCCATATTTCTTGAAGGGTGTACAACTTTGGCTCGCCATGGTTCCTAGTGGTAAAAACACCTACACTATTCGTTGGATATGTTGAAAGCCTTTAAGAACCCAGTGTAATAATGTATTGACAAAATTTACCACGTAATATATTTATCTTGAGATGCCACACGACATGATAATTATAACGTCTCTCATGGGGTAATCATCATAATGTACTTTGTTTTACTACAATTAGAATCATAATTAGAATAAAGACCAATTAGAATTAGAATTAGAATAAATACCTAAGTGGATATATTGTAAATATAAAATTACTTGTAATATTTTTGTTGAAAAAGGGCCAGCTACAAGTTAAGGAAAAAATATGTAAGAAAAGTTTTCATACTAAAAAATTGTTAAAATCACTTGAGGGCTCACGGTTAGCTACCCAATCTCTTTTGGTGGAAAGGAAAACCTTCTCAGTGGAGAAGGGAGGCCAAAAGGGTATAATGAACTTGAGGCATGAGAAGAGAGAGAATATTGTTGACAATCCTTTGACAGGACACTACAAAGGTTAATGGTACATTACCAACTCCGAGTTCTTGACCTAGTTGGCGAGTAGAACTTGATGAATGCCTATGACTGGAGTTGGCTGGGACCAGGTTGTCTAGGGGAAAACATGTTTTTCTATTTATAAGTATCAAAATGGCTTGGGGGGAGTACCAAAACTGATTCTAGTTCTCGCACGTTGGGAGAAACATCCTACATTCCTGTAGTGTTGTATCTGACAACCGGGAAGTACCGATAAGTATTTTTATATTTGGTGATCTTAATAGTTAGTGGAAAATAAAAAATATATGCATATAAAGGAAATTTCCAACATGTGATGTATGTGTTCATTAAAAGGGTAATGTGTAGTTCTCTATGTGTTGACAAAATGCTTATGCATGAACTAAAGCACATGAAATTACGATTCTTTGTTCATTAGAAAGGTACTGTGTGATTATGTAAGTGTGTGTGTGTTGACAAAAAATGTGTAATAGTGACTGTAGCACAGGAAATTGAAAATGTCAAATGTATAATAGAAAAAAAATAGGCTGTATAACCTTCGTAAGTGCATATAATAGAAATTTTATTAGCTTTCAGAAATTTTATTAGCTTTCTATTACTTATTTTTTGGAATATTTTTATACACATTTGATATGTCAACTTAACGTTTGTTTGAGTGTGTGTTTTTTAACAATCGAAGGATTCATAAGAAGTCATGTTAATACGCACTGTTGTATTCTTTGAAACTTTGTGTTTTTGAGAAACAAATTGTGTTACAATAATCTAGACAGAGTCTACTTCGGTTTCGTTATATTTACAGCCAATGGATGCATATCATAATTACTAGAATTTTTTGAACTGGTCCAATATGAGAAAACTGCATATTTTTAATATTTTTTGCAACACACAAAATTTCTTAACATATAAGTTATAAACTAAAAGTCTAAAAACTACCCATTGCGGACGACGGACCAATGTAATGCACCATAGTTTTTCAATTTTTTTTACAGTGTATTTTGGAAGATACAAAATTATGATTTCACTTAATCATAATGACCTTCAAAAATTGTTTGCATATGTTTTATTACAAAATTAATTAAAATTAGTAAATATTTATGAAATTCCATAAAAGTTATATTTCTTGAAAGTAGATTGAATTCTGAAAATGCTTGTCTTGGTTCTGACAATTAATTCAGAATGTTTCATGGAGTTTAATGAGTTCAAAGTTGAAGATATGTATTCAGAGCTTGGCTCTGCATAATTTCTGATGTGTTAGTTCATTCGAACTCTTAAAAAAAAGTTCGGCCGAATTATTTTTTTGCGCCGATGGCCCGTCAAGTCTAGCGACATAAAAGTTCGACTGAATTTTTTTATACAAGTTCAACCGAAATTTTACCCGACTTTCCATCAGCCAAAAATTATCACGAAGCCTCTCTAAAAAAACATTCTGCGAAAATATAAATTGTTGCAAAAGCATTCATTATTTTCACATATATTTGCACATTTGGTCTGATTTTACAAAGGTCTTAGTCTGATTTTGCAAAGAATTGTTTTGGGTTTAAGGACTTTTCTTGGAGGTACATACAAAGGACATTTTTGCAAAGTATTCTTTTGGCTTTAAGGACTTTTCTTCGAGGTACATTCAAAGGACATTTCTTGGAGGTATGTGATACATTTTTTGGATGTTTTTTTAGCTTCATTTTTTTTGAAGTTATGGATTTGGGGTTAATTTTCATTGTTTTTGAAGGTATGGCTACAAAGGTCTTGGTCTAATTTTACAAAGAATTGTTTTGGGTTTAAGGACTTTTCTTGGAGGTACATTCAAAGGAAATTTTTGCAAATGATTGTTTTGGGTTTAAGGACTTTTCTTGGAGGTACATTCAAAGGACATTTCTTGGAGGTATGTGATACATTTTTTGGATGTTTTTTGGGCTTCATTTTTTTTGAAGTTATGGATTTGGGCTTAATTTTCATTTTTTTTAGAGGTTTTGGGCTTAATTTTCAAAGGATTCATTTTAGGCTTAATTTCGAAAGGACTCTTTTTAGGCTTAATATTCAAAGAACATTTTTTGGAAGTATTTTTTAAAGTGGCATTTTTTAAGAAGTTGGAATTAATTTTCAATGGACATTTTTTGTAGGCAATTTTTGAAGTGACATTTTTTTAGAGAATGTGTTTTGGGTTGAATTAAATCTTTTATAATTATTTTTTAAAAGGATTTTTTGTCTAACTTTGTAAATGAAATTTTTTTGTAGGACTTGGAAGGAAATATTTTGAGCTTCGTTTCACTTTTATAAGACATTGTTTTCTCAGATTTTTTAAAGTAAGTGTTTTGGATTGATGTATTTTTCACAAAATTTTTAAAATGAGTTTTTTTTAAATTAAACCTTTTGTGATGGTTTTTTTTAATTGAGTTTTTGTCTAAATTTTTGAAGGAAATTTTTTGAACTTCATACTCTATTATGATGGGAAATCGAAGAAATTGTACGAGAAAATATGATCGAAAAAGAGACCCTGAGGAATGTAGAGAAGAGACGAGAGAATCTCACAAAAGAAAGAGAGAAGCACTCTCAAATATTGAAGGGGAAAATCAACCTAAACTAGAAGTTGAAGCAGGTATGTAAATGTAAATATTATGAATTTGATATATTTAAAATTTTCCTAATGTAAAATGTGAAGCTTAATTTTTATTTGGTAAAATAATTTGAAAAATATTTTGCAATGTAAATAGAGAGAGATATTCTTCAAAACATTGATGATGAGATACAAAATTTTGAAAGAGAAAGTGAAAGAGATATTGAACCAATGATTGAAGATGGTGAAAATGTTGAAAGAAATTCAAGTGAAGAAATTGAATTACAAGGTATATATATGTGTGTGTGTGTGTGTGTGTGTGTGTGTTAAACACATGCACGTATTATTGAAATTGTACATATTTATTAATTTAGTTATTTATTGAATATGTAAACTTATTATTTACTATTCATTCGAAATGTATAGATGAAATCAATGTCGATGATGAGATGTTAGAAAATGTTGACACTCATACATATGGAAATAAAAGAGCTGACCATATTATATGCTATCGTGTTAACCACATTTTTGATATCTACTTCATAAAGGAAAATGTGACAGTTCAAGCCCAAATGTTGAAAGGTATCCTATCATTAAGGAAATTAAAAGAAGCTACGACTTTATTGGGTATTCAAAAATCAACAAAAGATAAAAAATGAAGGAAAATGTGATACAAAATATAAATAGTGCTATAAATTCAATTAGAAGATCTAGACAGAAAAATGTTTCATTTGTACGTAGAGAAATACATATGGAAGTGGTTTCATCAAGTACTAAAGAGAATCTCTTGGTAAAATCTATGGCACGAGCATTAGGAACCTCACGAAAAACTTTTCACAAACATCGGAAATTTCGATTGCAAATAGATGTAAATGATGAACTCGCTTGTTGGAGAGCTATTTGTAGGCAACCATACAAATATAGACTTGGAGAAAATGTTAAAAAAATAATATATGAATATTGGAAGAAAAATTCACGTGTTTCGCCAAATGTAAAGGATGTGATGTGAAGAAGAATAGCATGAAATCAGTATGAAGAACATGAAAAAAATTTCTTAGAAACCACTCACTGTACGCAACACTTATTGTTGTCGTTATCATGTGGAATTTGAGTTATATTATGACACATTCCTTAATTTTGGTAGAACATTTTGGAAAGATTCACCTCCTTCCACTATCTGTGATTTCATATCTCAAATTCTATGTGAAAGACAAAGGGGTGAACTATTTTATGAAAAGAAATGTGTTGGTGGAAAAAAATGCGATGAATGTGGAAATTTGACTAAATTTAAAAACAAATATCATATTGATATAAATGATCAATCATTGTACAACATGAAAGTGAAATGGAAGAGATATGAATATATCCATACATCGATTCAAGGTGCAAATAGTGCCAAAAGAATTGAATTACGAGAAGAATTTTTTGTGATAGAGTTTTTGAGAATGTTTGAGGTAGAAATTTATAAATAAACTAAGCATTCCCATAGAGCTCAATGGAAAGACTTGCAATTCAGAAAACCCCATGAATTTTTTCCACCAGTGACCATTTTTTCAATAATTGATTTTGTTGAAAACTACACATTTGTTCCACAAAAAGAAATTCAGAGTGAGTACTATCATTTTGACCAAGTCTCCATGCTCATCCATATTCTATATAGACATGTTGAACAAAATGTTGATCATATAGAAAGCACCAGTGAAAATCAACATGTTATTAAATAATATCACTTTTATATCAGTGACAATCATACACATGATACATATTTTGTACAACACTGTTTTGGAAAGATTTATGATTCCTTGAAAAGTCATGGAATAACATTCAATGAACATTGGATATGGTCAGATGGATGCACAGGTCAATTCAAATATGCATGATCATTCTTTTAGTTGTGTTGTCTTCATAAGAAAACCTGCATTAAACATTGTTGGAATTTCTTTGAGACTGGCCATGGAAAAGGAGAACCTGACAGTGCAAGGGCATGCATAAAATGAGCACTTCGAAGATATAAAAGCAACCCCTGTGCAAGCCGAGTTGTGGACGCTAAAGAAGTTGTTCAATGGTGCATCACTACTCTAAGCCATGAGACTAACCGATCAAGGGAAGTGCAAAGGTACATTCAATTTAATTTTTATTGGATATCTAATTTTAAATAGTTTACGTTTATCACAATGATTATCTTTGATGGTATTTTGATATCATATTTACATTCTTCTTTGAATCGGAGGTTTTTTTGGCATATTGGGATCAAATATGTAGATAGATCAATTGGAAATGACGTTGAAACAATAAAAGGAACTTGAAAATTGCATTCAATTAAAAGAAATTTATCCAGAAATGTATTTGTGTTGGATAAAAGAAAATATTCTTGTTTTTGTCATGTTTGGATAGACAACACATAATCCAATGACGTTTGTGAAAACAAAATGTATGTAAAATATTGGAAACATATAGAGCTAAACACAAGGGGAAAAATGTTCGTTGCACTGTTTGAAGAAATGCAATCAGAGGAGACTACAATATCATTTGATGGTGATCGAGTCTCTGATCTTGTTAGAGAAGGTAACATTTGAATTTATTTCAAATGATAAATATCTAGAAATAAATTTAAATACATAAGTTTGTTAATTTTGTTTTATTGTGCAGGAGATGTTTTTGCTATAATTGCACCTACTAACAACAATGAGAATGTGAAGTATTATTTGATGCCTTTCACTGAATGAAAAATTAAATTATTAGAAAACTATAATGATCACAGGTTTCCATATGAAAGAGGATATACTATACTGAAAGGTTATTTTTTCAGACAAAATAATCAAAGTGGGGATTTTATTTACTTTGAAGACTATGAACCCGATGTCATAAGTTGTCAATATATTCACTTGGTGTGTGCAACACACATAAAGTTGATAGAATTTCAATCAAAGAAAAAAATGAAAATTAAGAAATGGAAAATGTAAAAATCCGATCATGAACGGATCATTGAAGATGGCATTCCATTGGATTTTTTTGATTAAACTGCCCAACAATTTCTTCTCTTTGGATTCATGTTTTAGAATTTCCAGAACTCAACTAAAAATTGAGTTGCCTTGTTATGTTATCTGTGCAAGTGTTTGCACATGTACAAATTGTTTTGGTACATGCATACTAGTATCAACTAAAAGTAGCTTTTCTATACATGCATTGATGAAAAATGTTGCATGTATTGGATATATATATATGTGTGTGTGTGTGTGTGTGTGTGTGTGTTCTAGAATGCAATTAATTGTTCAAGTAGTTTTACTATGTGCATTGATGAAAAATGTTTCACGTACTGAATATATATGTTCTAGAATGCAATTAACTAAAAGTAGTTTTTCTATGTGCATTGATGAAAAATTTTGCACGTGCTGGATATATACAAAGACTGAATGTGACTAGTTTTTCTCGTGGGATTTTATGGTAAAAATAATCCACAATGTAAATAAATCATCCATAGTATAGTTTTGTATGAAGATTCCTTTCACACAAGATACTCGGATCAATTCTCTGACTTTTGGTGAGATTTGACCGACATCTCTATTCATGATAGAAAATGGTACAAAATTTTTTTGTCCAATGGTCGGATATGTTGTAGGAAATTAATTGAAAGTAGATTTTGTATGTGCATTGATGAAAAATGTTGCATGTATTAGATATAAACATGTTCTAGAATGCACTTAATTGTTCAAGTAGTTTTCCCATGTGCATAGATGAAAAATGTTTCACGTACTGAATATATATCTTCTAGAATGCAATTAACTAAAAGTAGCTAAATTTTATAGGCATTGATGAAAAGTAGCTAAATTTTATTGCCGTTGATGAAAAATGTTGAAGTAATCGATATATATGTTCTAGAAAGCAATTAACTATTCAAATCACTTTTCTATGTGCAAAGATGAAAAATGTTGCATGTATTGGATATATATACATTATAGATTGCATTTTTAAAATTTTATGATTGTTTTCAACACATCTAACAAGACCTAGAATCTTATGATTATTTATATATATATATGTGTGTGTGTGTGTGTGTGTGTGTGTGTATTGTACTTCAATCGTTTTAACATATATATTCAAACACATGTAAAATAATTTCTACATGTACATATATTCATGTGATTTTCTTTTTGTTTGGAAAACGACAACTTGAATTTTAAAAATAAAACATAATATCATAATCACATGCCATATCTAGTTCAACCATCCAAAAATTAAGTTTTAAAAACTTTTTTATTATATCACAACATTACTTCACATGACATGCCAATTGTAGTTCAACTATCCAATAAAAGCATTTAACATTATATCTCATGCCAAATGTAGGTAAACCATCTAAAACTTAAGTTTTAATTTAACAAAAAATTATAGATCACAACATTAATTCACATGCAAAATTTAGTTCAACCATCCAAAACTTAAGTTCTAAAAACAAAACAAATCATAACACAACATTACTTCACATGCCAAATGTAGTTCAACCATCCAAAACTTGAGTTTTTCAAAAGAAAAACATTAATATAGATCACAACATTATTTCACATGCCAAATGTAGTTCTTGACCATCCAAAAATTAAGTTTTCAAAACAAAACAAATTATAACACAACATTACTTCACAGGCCAAATGTAGTTCAACTATCCAAAACTTGAGTTATAAAAACAAAACATTATATATCACAAGTATCAAAACTTTTTAAAAACAAAACATTATAAATCACTAGTATCAAAACTTTAGTTTTAAAAACAATATATTATAGATCACAAGTATCAAGTAACATTACTTCACATGCAAAATGTAGTTCAACCATAACACTTTAAAAAGGAAACAAATTATTTAACATAACATTACTTTACATCACATGCCAAATGCAGTTCAACCATCCAAAACTTGAGTTTAAAAAAAAAAAAAATCCTATATATAACACTGTAACATTACTTCACATGCCAAATGTAGTTCAACCTTCCAAAACTTAAGTTTAAAAAAAATTATATATAACATTCACATGTACCAAATGTAGTTCACATAAAATATGTCCAAAATGTGTACATCTCACAAGTATCAAGTATCAAGTTATATATGACTGCATCTAGATAATATATAAAAAAAGTAAATTTAAGACTAGAAATCTATTGAAAATATAATGTTGCAAGTGTTCATGTGCATCATCCATAAAATAGTGCATATGCATCATCCATCAAATACAGATGGATGTAGTGTCTTTCCTAGCAAAGTCTCAATCCAAGAGCTATCCTGCGAAGCATGGGGAACCTGTACACAATGTGTACAAACATTAATATTTGATGTTTTAAAATTGAATGAGAATATATATAACTTCATGTAATATATATATATATATATATATATATATATATATATATATATATATATAAAACATGCAATACCTCATGAGGTTCCCTCTCCATTTTTTGCTCTTCTACTACAACTTACCCTATGGGAACATCTACAAGAGTAAACTATACAATATATATATATATAGAGAGAGAGAGAGAGAGAGAGAGAGAGATTAAAAAATTTCAAATGAAAATGCATATATATAAAATTATTTTCAATAATATTAAAAAAAAAGTTAGACAACTTGTTCAAATGGTTGAAATGGTGTGGATGTTCCTATCTCCATTGCTAGAGTCCGTGGAGAAAAAAAATCCTCTATAGAAACCTAAAATTCAAAAAATTTAAAAGTATAAAATAACTCAAGATCAAGATCTCAATTTATAATAAAACTTTTAAACTTCAATTTATAAATTATAACTTAAAAACATATATTTAAGTGAAAAAATGAATACTTCTGCTGGTGGATTTGGCACATCTCCTAAGAGAGGCTCCAAAAGAAAATCTCCAAAAACCTAAAATTCAAAAAATTTAAAATAACTCAAAATCTCTAGATCTCAATTTATAATAAAACTTTTAAGCGTAAATTTGTAACTTATAAATTATATATATATAGATATATTTAAGTGAAAAATTGAATACTTGTGCTGTCGTATTTGACACATCTCCTAAAGAGTGGTTCAGAAAGAAAATCTCCAAAAACCTAAAATTCAAAAAATTTAAAATAACTCAAGATATAGATATATCTCATTTTTTAATGGAACTTTTTGAGGTGGAATATATAACTTAAAAACATAAATTTTAAAAGTGAAAATTTGTCCATACTTGTGGTTGTGGATTTGGCACATCTCCTAAGGAAGTAGAAGGTACATCTCCCAAGGAAGAAGAAGGTACCGCCATCCCAAAAACATCGGACGGAATCAAAATCTGTTAAAACATTTTATTATATATATGTACATGTACATGTGTGCACAATTATTTATTTTAAAAATATCACTTAAAAAACACTAACATTTTCCAACATATCTTGATGGTGAGACCCATCTTGATTGTTTGAACCAGAGGCTCCGAACGTGATATTAACATTTTCATCATTCATCCAGTGTGACAACTGCAAAATGGTGTTAACATATAATGAGCAAATGGTGTTAACATATAATGATACATTTTTGTTAGATTAATGTATACAAATAAATGTACATGTATATATGTATTTATTACAAATTTTACATGTATTAAAATAATTGAACCCTAACCATTAACACATATCATTCCCATGCCCTTTTCCTCATGAACAATTAGGTCATGTCAACCATTGCGACAATTATTTGCATTTGTTTTGAGATCTGCAACACTCATGTTGTTAATCTCTTCATCTGTATAATACATAAAATTAGTGTGTGCATTCTCATGTGCTCTTTGTCAAATCAGACAAACATTGACTCCACCCAATCCACTGTGAACATAGTCGATGATTGAATCCCTTTCTTCTCAACCAATTTGAGAAGTGGCTTCCATCTTTGACCACAAATTTTCGACACGGAAATATCGACTAACCAATGATGGCTCAGGACGAGGCAACTCAGCATCATGCCTAGCGCCCCTACGGTCACACAATCGACCTTTCCCAGGACCAAAAAAATCAGAGGGAATGTCATTTTAATTGGGTTTCATTTGCAAAAATATTTTTTCATAAAATATTTTTTCAAAATAAAGCAGAAATTCATCGTTCCATGGGAGTCTTCCATAGGCCGCAAGGTGTCTATCATACAAATAGTGAGTTATATCAGGGTGCTTCAAATATTTCACCTTCAACATCTTTGTTTTTGGCCCTTCTTTGAAATTAAACATAGAGTTTTCCATTGTTGTTGTAACTCTTTATTTAATAATCTCCCATTTATCGAGACCCATCACTGTTTCCTTTATTTTTCTCATGAATTCCACAAAATTATTAGTGGTTAGCCCAAGCTTTCGGTATACATCTACTAATTGGCCTAAAGAGTGTGTAACTATTTCCAAGCTTTGTCGACTCTCAGTAGGTAGAGTCAAAGCCACGAGATCTCTATACAATTTTTCATGAAGATGTTGACACATTTATAAGGTGCATTGCTACATGTTTCTTTGACAAGGTATATTGGAAATGTCGGCCGGATAAGTCGTGGTGGGTGGACAACATTCTTCTTGAATGAAGCATTCTGCCCTACGTCTTTTTTTACCAAAATTTTGGGTATTTTCATCCTCTGCATCAATATATAAAATTTTGTATATTAGAAAAAACACATGTAAACAAATTTGTACAAATTGAATGAAAAAAATATTCAAATTGATGGCCACCTCGATGCGGTTGGCTAGCATCTTGCCCACCCTGAGATTGTTTAGAACCAAAACGACCTTGCTGAGAACCAACATGACCATCCGTTGATTTGACTCTGGGGGAATAAATATCACCACCTTCATGCAACCTGCTAGCACTTATTGATGACCCTCTAAGAGGATTTGAACCACCACCAACCTCTCAAGACGAGAGAGAAGCTTCATATTTACAAATATGAATTTATAATCAATTGAAAAATACATTCATACATATAAATACATGTACATATTAATTGATTGAATTGTGTAAACCATACCACAATTGGGTGAACCATGGAAATACTCCATTGATGGAGTAGAGACCCTTCTCCTCTTAGCTCCTAAAAAAAATGAACTTATTAACAACTAATTTAACTCACAAAGTTGATAAAAAAAATAATTCCAATGTACACAGATGTATGTATATGTATGGAGATTTAATATTATATTTAAATACAATGAACATCCCTCGATCCCTGATCCCCCTCTGCCATAGAGATATGTGATTCTATTGATCTTCTTTACGCATCCTCCATGAAATATACATCTACAGTGGAAATTTACAATTATTTTTTTAAATGACTAATTTAAAATAAATTCAAAATATATTTTAGAAAATTAATGTAATTTAATGTACACAAATTATGTAAAACACAACTTTCAAAGCACTAATTGATGTGTGAAACTGATTTAAAACAAAAAAAAAAATTATAAAAAATGTTAAGTTCATCAAATTTCATTTTACATGGTAGAAGCACACTTGGTATAAAATTGAAAAAAACACATTGTCATTAAAAAAGAACTGAAACTCCATTTAAAAAAATATCAGTTGAATTCCCCGCATTTTAATTTTATAAAAATGTGAAGTTCACCACTTGTTGCAAATGTGAATTTCACTAAGTTGCACTTTACATGGTGTGGTGGGAGCACACTTGGTCTATAATTGAAAAAAAAACATGATCATTAAAAAAGACGCATTTATAAGCACAAAACACACACATATCCAAGATATATTAAAATGTCCATAAATAATTTTTTAAGGAGAGTGTCTCAACACTAATTCATCTTTGAGAGATGAATCTTGAGTTTTTGAAGAAGAGCATCTCAAAACTAATTCACCTTTGAGAGATGAATCTTGAATTTTTGAAGAAAAGCGTCTCAAAACTAATTCATCTTTGAGAGATGAATCTTGCATTGGAATTACCCCGTATAATTCTAATTCATCTATTAATTTATCTTTGATAGATGAATCCTGAATTAGCATTGCCCCATGGAATAGATCAGCAGACATCTTATTCACATTTGTACAATGTCTTATACTAAAAAATTGAAATTGGCTAACAATAGTTTTTTCTATTCCATGCAGCTCTTTTAGCCTCTCCTTTTAACTTGGTACACACCATTCATCTGGTTGCACACAAGTTCAGAATTGATGAAAACTACAATTCCATTTGATCCATACTCCATAGATGTTCTCAAGCCTTCTATCAATCCAATATAATATGCCTCATTGTTTTTTGTTCTTCCCGATATATTCATTTTCCTTTTGACGATTTTTCTAGTCACAATATTGGAAAGCACATATGTAATCATTGCTTTCCCTAGATCGGGATAGCAAGAAGCATCTATGCATAGTTTCCATTTTTCAACCATATTTAGTGGTCTTTTTATCCCTGAAAAAGAATTCAATAAAAATATATATTAAATTGACATTTATTGCAAATGCATGGGAGAAATGACACATGTGCATGAGATAAATGACATGTGCATGGTTTATCATAAAGCTTGACTTAAAAATTTTATGGTAGAATTCACATCTAGAATTAATGGGGGGAAGCCTTTAGTTTGTAGGAGAAATGAATTTTATGCACTTACTAAAACAACTAGTTATGTCAAAAGTCACATCGTTATGAGTTTGTGGGAGATTTGAAATAGAAATGATACATGCCTTAAAGTTTGCCTAAAATTTTATGGGAGAAGGGAGAAATGACACACGTACAATGTTTTCCTTAGAGTGGTAGTGGTTTATGGATATGAAAATGAAGAACTTCTATTTAGATATATTATAGTTATTTATTGTAGGGGTATTTACTAGATATGTCACCTTTTAGAAAAGATGAGATATAGAGGCTACCTGGCCCTTTACAAAATCTTCCTTTAGAACTTGTAGAAGTTAACACTCAACAAATAGAATAAAATCCTATGGAAGTTCAAAATCCTATGAGAGTTCAGCCACTTTAGGTTCAACTTTTAGGCCTTAAAGTTTGAGAGAAATGTCATTTACATGGTTTGCAAAATTATTTTATGCACTTAAAAAAAATATGCTTTAAAATTAATGGGAGAAAGCCAACATGACATGCATGCTTTAAAAACTTTGCCTAAGAATTTATGGGAGAAATGACACATGTAAAGAGTTTGCCTTAAAGTGGTTGAGGTTTATGGATATTAAAATGGAGAACTTTTGTTTAGATCTGTTACACAGATTGACTGCAGGGGCATTTACTGGATATGTCACCTTTGAGAAAAGATGAGATCCAGAGGCTACCTAGCCCTTTATAGACTCTGCCTTTAGAACTTGTAGAATTTAACACTCAATGGACAGACTAAAATCCTATGGAAGTTCAAAATCCTATGAGAGTTCCATTAGGGGAATTTGGAGGTCTAAAATAGGCCTCCTAAGAGAAATGTAGAACCAAAATAAAATTTATAAGAACCAATAGGATTCAAGATGATTATGTCAACCATGGGGGATGATTCACCATTTTTTAAGTAAAAGGGTAAAAATATTAAAAAATAATAAAAATAATAAAACTACTTTTTCAACTCGTATTTTTAACTTATCTCCCAAATTTTTTACTCAAATTTCAAACGAGGGTACTCATTGGATGCAAAATTTAATTCCTCATCCAAGGAGTACCCATGTTGCATACTTTTTATGGACCCTGCTATGCAAAAAATGAGAAATACATGAAAAAACGTGATTGCAATCATGTTTTTCATGTATTTCTCATTTTACATGTAGTAGGGTCCATCGAAAGTATGCAACATGGGTACTGTTTGGATGAGGAATTAAATTTTTGATCCAACGAGTACTCCTGCTTGAAATTTGAGTAAACAATTTGGGATATAAGTTGAAAATATGAGTTGAAAAAGTAGTTTTTTCTTTTTCCCCTCTAAAATTTTATGATGTCATAAAATATTACTTTATTATTTCCACTATTATTTTATAATTTCTTTATGAAGCCCATTTTATACCTAAAAATTCCCCTAATGCAGCCACTTTAGGTTCAATTTTTAGGCCTTAAAGCTTGAGATAAATGACAATTACATGGTTTGCAAAATTATTTTATGGACTTACAAAAAGCATGCTTTAAAGTTAATGGGAAAAAGCCAACATGACATGTATGCTTTAAAAACTTTTCCCTAAGAATTTATGGGAGAAATGACACATGTACACAGTTTGCCTTAAAGTGGTTGAGGTTTATGGATATTAAAATGAAGAACTTCTGTTAAGATCTGTTACAGATATTGACTGTCGAGGCATTTACTGGATATGTCAAATTTGAGAAAAGATGATATCCAGAGGCTACCTCGCCCTTTACAGACTCTTCCTTTAGAACTTGTAGAAGTTAACACTCAACATACAAGCTAAAATCCTATGGAAGCTCAAAATCCTATGAGATTTCAACCACTTTAGGTTCAATTTTTAGGCCTTAAAGCTTGAGAGAAATGACATTTACATGGTTTGCAAAATTATTTTATGCACTTACAAAAAACATGCTTTAAAGTTAATGGGAGAAAGCCAGCATGACATGTATGCTTTAAAAACTTTTCCTTAGAATTTATGGGAGAAATGACACATGTACATAGTTTGCCTTAAAGCGGTTGTGTTTTATGGATATTAAAATGAAGAACTTCTATTTACATCTATTTCATAGATTTATTATAGGGGAATTTACCTGATAAATAGGCTCACCATAAAAGATAAGATCCAAGAGGCTACCCGGCCCTTTGCAGTGACCGCTTATAGAACTTGCAGAAGCACACTACTCAAGTCCCAATTATACCCTGTGAAGTGTGTAGAGGACACATGGAATCACTCACACTACTTTACGTAGACATAAGGGTGTATAAGAGTGTACTAAGTTCAAAAATATGGTCATATTATTGGATATCTTTCCCAAGGTCCCAAATGTACTCCTTATGTATATGTGGGGTCTATATAACCATTTACAAAAACAAGTGATTCTTTCCAAGATAAGGATTATGTATGAGCCATGTGTATACACACATTATCTAGAAACCATCTAGGCCAAAATAAATGTTACTTCAGTAGTTTGAAGAAAAAATAGCACCAAGAAGCTTTGAAGGAGTGAAATAAGAACTATAAATAGGAGGATAAGAATAAAATAGCCAGTACACATCCATGCAAGGGTAGTAGAAATAATTCTAACCATTGCAACATTGATGGTCACATTAAGGAGAATTATTGGATGTTTGGTATGTCTTATATTCTTTATGTGAATACCCCCATGCACTATATATTTTTCTAATAATAGTGGTGGGAATAAAATGAGTGGAAAGGACCCCCACTTTACGGTTTCATATAGACGAAAAATTCCCCACACACAGGTGTTCATGGGTAGTGCCCCAAAAAATCATTTTTGGGAAAAAATGAGCATAGTTTTGAGATATATAAGTCCAAAATGGAATATTTGTTGGTTAACAAATATCACTGGATCACTATGGATATATCTGGTTCATTAAAAGGGATTTTTCTAGAAGGATGTCCATTAAGTTTGAAAGAAGGGAAAATATCACAATTATATGTTAATGTGCATGTGTTTTACATTGAATATTTTTCATTTTATAAAGAATCTATTTCAAACAATTAAATATATACTTGGTTAAAACCTATGTTTATATCAAATCACTTTTGCTCCAATGGGAAACTTTTATGCCAATGTGTTTTCTCGAAATGTGATAAACCCCATTAAAATGGGAGATATATCGAAATTATTCCTATGGTGTAATAAAATAGTTTGAAGTAGTTTAAAAATATAGATGCATAAATTCAATGAGCATAGTTTTGAGATATAAAAGTCCAAAATGGAATATTTGTTTGTGAAAAAATATAAGTGGATCACTATGGATATATCTGCTTCATTAAAAGAGATTTTTCTAGAAGGATGTCCACTAAGTTGGAAGGAAGGGAAAATATAACAATTATATGTTAATGCATGCGTTTTACATTGAATATTTTTCATTTTATTAAGAATCCATTTGAAACAATTAACTATATACTTTGTTAATGTAACACCCCCAATTTATGTGTTTGAAATTCAAAGCTAGACATTTGAACTTTAATCCTAAGGGGAGTGGACCCCAAAGGATAAGTATTTTGTGAATGTAATTAAATATTTAATTTGAGGAAATGAATAAAATGAATTGTGCAAATTGACCAAAATGAGATTTATGAGATCACTTGCTAAATCCATGAGGATGGATAGGGCAACTATTTCCCCAAAATCTTTCAAAAATCCTTGAAATAAATTATTTCTAATTTAGATTTTTGAGGAAGAATCTAAATTTCCCCAATGATGAGGAAAGTAGTTGGGAAGAGGTAAAAAGCTAGAAAATCTGAGGAAAAGCATAAAACCGCTTTAAAGAATCCCTAAAATGGGAAGCCTAGGCAAACAGGAAGAAAAGTATCTTGATATTCTGGACGCAGAATTAGAAACAGGCTTTGGGGAACCATAGCTTAAATAAGCTGCTCCTAAATAGATTAGTGGTTGGTCTGTTCTAGGAGGTGATCTCAGCTCGGGGGTGAGTTCTAGGAGACAGAAAGACTCTAAGGTTGGGAGGTTGGTCGACTGCATCAGTGGTATGTCTCTAATTTGATTGGTGTTTTTACTTGCTATGGTATGAATTGGCTACATATAACAGTTGATTTATATGTTATTAGATTTATTAGTGCTACATTTAACAAAATTAATCATAGGGCATTCACCCTTATAACTCTGTATGGGTGTAGAGAAAATTCTATAGAGTAGAATCCAACAGAAAGTCTAAACCAAGGTTGGTTTAAATATGAGTATACCTATCCTCTACAGATAAATTACTGTAAATTACTTCTGATCTATCAGTATACAATTGTGAGCATGATTAGGTAAGTTTAAGAGAAATTATCCTAATCCCTAAACCAATCCTTAAGGTAAAAGTTGGAGATTTCTAATATCTAATAATTCACAAATTTGTAACCTTAATTTGCTTCTGTGAGAAATAGAGCAGTGAGAAATGTAGTGCATAGAGTGCAGAATTAATTAATTAGTAATTACTAAGTGAAGAGTAGAGAGGTATAATAATTTCAACAGCTGTACATGTTAACAGTTAATACAATTACTATTCCCTTTAGCAGGGATTGCATGGGAGAGTAGTAAACTGTAATGTTGAAAGAACATTATTTAAGTAGCAAGGGAATGAATCCCAAAACATGATCAGTTCTGCAGAAATAACTAGAACAAGAGATCTATGTATGAAGGAGATGGGAGTAGCTATAAGGAAATGAAAAGGAGATATAGCTAGAAATATATATAACCTGGAAAACTAGAAGAGCATGTGAACCTACAATAATATAATACTTGTATCTCATACATTTTAAAATGGATATATATGAGAATGGACACATAAACCTATGCATGCAATTATGTGTATAGACAGATATCAGTAAAGTAAATTAATTTAAGCATGAGTATGGGGAGACTGTTAGCTCATGAAAAATATATATAGTACAAGAAATTAGAAATAGCTAGCTACAGAAACAAATTTACATGTGCATATAAAAATTAAATTGAACTATAACTCTCCAGAAATCTTGAGAGTCTCTTGTAAGAGTCATACAAAACATAAATAGTTAAGAGGCCTTGTAAAATTGAACAACATTATCTATAAAGAGAGTTATATCAGCTACAGTCACTGCTATGATAAGCAAACTAAAAGAGGAATAACTCATTGGAGCAAATTGTATCAACTCATACTTCATAAATCACTCCATGCGAGGAAGCATGAGGCAGTGCATAAAAATTAGAGTTGTAATTCGTTGAAATTTTGGCAACCAAGAAAATAAGTGACAATATATACAAAGGTCCTGATACACGCCACAAAAATATCTGATCCTGTTGGGCTAGAGTCTGGTAACCGAAACCATATTCCCAATTCCAAATTTTGAAACCATTAAAGAGTACCAGCATACAAATGCGGGATATAAGCATTCTGACTCTGACATACTCTAGTTCTTTAAAGGACACTGTGTAAAACCCTACGAGAGCTAATGAGTCTGCATAATTAAGACAGAACAACGCAACGAGAGGGTGATATTATCCCCACAGGTACATACTGACCTGAAACGCCAAGGGAGGTGAAATTAATATCCAGTGAAATGAAAGGGCATAGCTGCCTACAAAGGAATACGAATGAGTCTGCATTACCTCTGGGAAAACACAGTCGGGACAGGAAATAAGTTAATAGAGTATTTGATATCAAATCGCTCGAATAGAGGAATTACTCATAAAAATCAAGGAGTTACCTGTAAACCGAGACTCTTGTACCTTACGAGTTCTCTGCATCAACGTTGGAAGCAGAATGTCAGCTAAATTGAAAATTTGAAGGTTAATAGTGGATTGAAACAAAAATATGTGTACAGAATGAAAAAAGAAAACAAACCTCACGAAGTTAGGAGGTATGACTCTCACTTTCCGGCGACGAGGCGAATCAAGGAATTTTAACTCTACACGACATTAACAACATGAGAAAAGTATCAACTAACGAAATCGACAAAAGAGCCATGTCGACAATAAACCGGAAGAGAGAGTACAACGAAAAAAATTTCTCAGAAGATATAACGTGAATGCTTCCAAATGAAACTGAACCATATACGTAACCTCTAGAATGACACGCATTCGCAGCATTAACATTCAAATACTTCCTCAGAAAGAAGTATGACAAGTTCCGAGTGACGAATTTGATCTCCAATCACAATTTTCTAAACGAGTTTATACAATGAATACCTGATAGCGTGCAGTGGCGTAGGTAAGCAACTAAACTCCTTCATGAGTTGGGATGAGTAAACCATACGACTGGCAAAGACCTTGCCTTCAACCCAAGTTACAGAGCTGCAAGGCGAAGGGATAAGTGAACAAACAATGCACGCGGAAATTGGCTCCAAACAAAAACAAAGACTTATATAATCATTCCAACAACCTCAGAAACCCTAATACGAAAATATCGCAAACGTCCACTTGGCGCAATCACAAGGGAAGAGCCACAGATCGAATGGTTGGCGGTTGTAATTACACCAGCCGTGTAACATTAATGGTGCCAAGATATGAAATTAAAATTCAGACGTCCTGATCGTATGAGTAAGATTGCTTTGTAAACCGAGTAAGATCGAATGGTGTTTGACAGATCGACGTGGATCTAACACGTGAAGGGAGGAATGGGACGAAACCATCACAACCCATACAATGCAACCGTAAATAGCATACAATATGACGTGGAGAAGACTTATCTCGTCTCAAAATACACATCACTGCAAGGAGATTCGAACCATACGCCTTACGTGGAAACCAGTACATGTATTCAAGTTCACATTTAAATTGGATATGAGACCTTACGTACAAAGAGAGGTGAAGATATCAACGCAGGGTTGAAAACAATGATGAATGCCACCTCAGAAGCATGAAATCAATGTTGATATAACAGTATGTAAATTTGCTTCAATTATGCTCAATCCAAAGGTATAGCTATATATGTGATGGGAAAAAAAATCGAGGACATATAAGTTGCCAAGGGTTCAAAACGCCTCGTGGGCATAACCCATTCGAATCCATTGTGTATAAGGTATGAATATGGGCCGAATGGTCAAGCGCCAATGACCACCAAAGTGAAGTTAACTATAGGTGCTCGGTGCGACCTTCATAGAAAATAAAATGATATTAAATCACTCCACACTTGGAGTTAGAATGAAATACAAACAAGTTAAATACGAAGTTGATAGATATTGACTTGGGGTATATTAATATACTAAAGTAATTCATAAGGGGGAAAATGCAATATGATTTCACTAGTTAGGGAGTCAATATCTTTATGGTGAACCTATTTTTGAAATCATGAAAGGGCTGGGAGAAATTTTTTTTTTTTGAGTAAATGGGAGATGTGACAAATGGTATCAGAGCCCAAGTTATAAAACTGGGCTGGTGACATTGTGCTCACTATTGCTGTGTGTTCACTGCATAAATTGATTTCTGTGAAAAAAAAAATTATTATATTTTTATTTTTACTGATTCGTGTGGTGTAGTGTACAATGGTGCTCAAATGGCAGAAGGTGAAGAAATTTATGTGGATCCGCGTGATGAGTATAATACACCAGATCCCAACGCTCCGGTGATGGCTATGTTGCACAGATTACAACGAGAAATGGCTGAGATGAGAAGCCAGAATGACAGGTTGTCATTAGCCAGTAAGGAGCAGGAAAAGCTCATCAGAGAGCTAACTTCACGAAACAGCCAAGAAGGCGAAGGTTCCGGAAAGAGGAAGACTGATGAGTCTGAGGATGATGATGCTGTTAGGCATCAATATAAGCAGAAAAAGGAATTACAAGGGGAATTCCGAAAGATCAAACCTCCCTCCTATGATGGGGAGAAGGAGGAAGATGTTGAAGCCTGGTTGTTGAACATGATTAAGTACTTCCAGGTCTATGAATATGAAAGCAATCTGAAGGCCAGATTAGCTGTCTACCAGCTACAAGGTAAGGCTGACTTGTGGTGGGAGGAAACGAAAATGGTGCATGCCATTGATGAAAAGAAATTTACTTGGGAAGATTTCCAGGTTAAGTTCAAAAACCGATATCTGAATGAACGTTACTATGATGATAAAGCCAAAGAATTCCATGAACTTAGACTGGGACAACTCACTATTGATGAGTTTGTTACTAAGTTTACAAATCTGTTGAGATATGTACCCTACATAAGGGAAGAAAAGGCAAAAGTACAAAGGTTTTTGAATTGTTTGCCTGCTGTATACAAGGAGAAAATCGAGTTTGACAACCCAAAAACAATGGACGAAGCTGTTAGAAAAGCCAGATTATGTTACCAACAGTTCAAAGGAAAAACTGAACAAGGGAAAAGCTGGGTAAATAAGAATGAGTTCAAAGGGAGGAAACAGAAACCAGCTTATTTGAAGAATTTTGGCAGAGATCATCAGCGAAAAAAGTTTAATAAACCCAAAGAAATTCAAACGGCTCAATCCCAAGTGGCCTCAAAACAAATAGATGGAGACAATAAGAAAGAGGGCACATTGAAAATGAGAGAACCCCTGAAATGTTGGGGCTATGGAGAACCCCATCTTTTGAGGGACTTTCCTCATCGAAACATTCATATGGTTATGAGAGATCGAGAAGCTACAACAGTAAATGACATAGCCAGAAATATACCAACTATTAGTGCAGCCTTGGAAAATCGACAAGCAGAACATCAATCTTATGGTGGAAATGGAGGGTAAGATTTCTGATCTATCTGTTATTGTTTTGATTGATCCGGGTGCTTCTTTGAGTTACATTAATCCTAAAATTGTAGAAAAATGTAATCTGAAACCTGAAAAATTTCAACAGTCATGGTTGGTTTAGCTAGCCACTGGAACCAAGAGGAAGGTAACACATAAATTGCCCTGGATAGCAATAAAATTAAATGATTTTCACACAGAAGTAAATTTGAACATTCTGCCCTTAGGTTCATATGACCTGCTGATAGGAATGGACTGGATCGAAAAGAAGAAAGCCTTAATGAACTTCTGGGATAATACTCTGCATTGTGTAGATGAGGAAGGGAAACCTTTTATTCTTAAAGGAAAACCAAAACCTATCTCTGTAAGACAAATATCAGCACTGCAACTAAAACGAACAGCTAGGAAAGGATACCAATTTTATGCAGTACATGTGGAAGAAATAGAACAGAAACCTGAAGAGAGATTTTTGGATGCTGTGCCAGTGGTAAGAGAGTTTAAGGAAGTCTTTCCAGATGAGATCCCTCATCTACCCCCCAAAAGAGAGATTGAATTTTCAATCGATCTGGTGCTGGGAGCAATACCTGTTTCCCGAGCCCCTTATCGAATGAGTCCCCCTGAACTGATGGAACTGAAAATGCAATTGCAAGAACTGTTAGATAAAGGTTATATTAGACTGAGTGTGTCTCCTTGGGGAGCACCAGTGCTGTTCATGAAAAAGAAATATGGAACTTTTAGGATGTGCATTGATTACCGTCAACTGAATAAGTTGACTATTAAAAACAGATATCCCTTGCCCAGAATTGATGATCTTTTTGATTAGGTGAGAGGAGCTTCAGTATTTTTGAAGATTTACTTAAGGACTGGTTATCACCAGCTAAGAATCAAAGAAGAAGACATCAGCAAAACAGCCTTTCGAACCCGGTATGGTCACTACGAATTTGTAGTCCTACCTTTTGGTTTGACAAATGCCCCTACCACATTCATGTGCCTGATGAACAGTGTGCTAAATAAGTACTTGGATAAATTTGTCCTTGTGTTCATAGATGATATCTTAGTCTACTCAAAAAGTGAGGAGGAACATAAAGAACACTTGAGGATAGTATTGCAAACTCTGAAGGAAAACCAGCTATATGGCAAGTTTAGCAAATGTGAATTTTATAAAGGTAAGATCCAATATTTGGGTAATATTATTTCTGAACAAGGCCTTGCTGTTGACCCTAAAAAGATAAAGGCTATAAAAGAATGGCCTGTACCCACTGATGTTTCAACAGTGAGATAATTTATGGGAATTGCGGGCTATTCTCAAAGATTTGTGGAGAGATTTTCTGCTATAGCATATCCCATAACGTCATTACAAAGGAAAGGTGTCAAATTTGAGTGGACTGAAAAATGCCAAAATAGTTTTGACCAATTAAAGCAAAAAATTACTACAGCCCCTATACTGAAGATTGCAGATCCTGATAAAGAATTTGTAGTATGTACGGATGCCTGTAGAGAGGGGTTCGGAGGAGTTCTTTTGCAGGAAAATTCAGTTATTGCATATGAATCTAGGAAACTGAAGGTACATGAACAGAATTATAGTGCCTATGATTTAGAATTAGCTACTGTTATTCATGCTTTGAAAATGTGGCGACACTATCTCCTTGGAAATAAATTTACGTTGATGACTGATCATATTAGTCTCAAATATTTCTTTTCCCAAACTGATTTGAATGCTAGAAAAGCCAGATGGTTGTCTTTTCTAAGTGAATTTGATATGGACATAAAACATATCAGAGGGAAAGAAAATAAAATTGCTGATGCATTGAGCAGAAATGATTGTTAGAATATCAATAGCCTTGGAAATAGTGCTCAGATCAATGTAGAATATTTGGTGAAAAAGGTAGTAAACCAAGATCCAAATTATGAAACACTCCTGGTGAAATTACAGAAAAAGGAGAAAATTGATTTCACTCAAAACCAAAAGGGGCTGATCTGTTATAAAAACAGATTATATGTTTCAAATGTGGAGACCTTGAGAAAAGAGATTCTAGATGAATATCACAAACAACCATATGCGGGACATCCAGGATATCAGAAAATGCTAACAGCTTTGAAAAAGAAGTTGTTTTGGCCAGGAATGAAGAAAGATGTAGCAGAATATTTAACTAGATGCATGGAATGTCAACTAGTCAAAGTTGAGCATCAGCATCCTATTGGTCTTTTAAACCCTTTTCCGATTGCAGAATGGAAATGGGACATAGTCTCCATGGACTTCATAACAGGATTACCCAGAACCAAGTACCAACATGATTCAGTGATGGTGGTGGTAGACACTTTAACAAAAGCTGCCCATTTTATACCAGTGAAATCTACCTTTGGGACAGCTCAAGTAGTGAATGTGTTCCTGAAAGAGGTAGTAAGGCTCCATGGGGTGCCAAAGGTGATTGTTTCTGACCGAGATGCTAAGTTTACAGTCGCTTTTTGGAAAGGGCTATTTGGAGGTATGGGCACTAAATTGAATTTTAGTACCGCCTATCACCCTCAGATTGATGGGTAGACAGAGAGGACTAATCAAATTTTGGAAGACATGCTGAGAATGTATGTGATGGATAGGCCATAAAAGTGGGAAGATTACTTGCATTTAGCTGAACTTGCCTATAATAGCAATTACCAATCCTCTATCAAGATGAGTCCGTTTGAGGCACTGTATGGAAGAAAATGTCGTACTCCTTTGAGCTGGAGCCAGCCAGAAGATAAACTAATGTTGGGACCAGAGGCTTTACAAGAGATTGAAAGAATTGTCAAACAGATACAAAGAAACATCAAGACAGCACAAGATTGCCAGAAAAACTATGCTGATAAGAAAAGAGTGTACCGAGAATTTAAAGTGGGGGAGCATGTGTATTTGCGTATTAAACCCAAAAAGAGCACACTCTATGCTGGAAGCTGTGCAAAACTGGCTCCTAGATATTGTTGTCCTTTTGAAGTATTAGAAAGGGTGGGACCAATGGTTTAAAAGCTGGCCTTACCACCCCATGTTAGAGTTCATGATGTGTTTCATGTTTCATTGTTAAAAAGATATGTCCATGATGCTTCTCACATAGTTGATTGGAATGTTGTACAGGTGGAACTAGAAGGGGAGTTTCTGCCAGAACCGCTTCAAATATTGGAGTGGGAAGAAATTGAATTGAGGAACCGAACAGTAGCAAGAGTAAAGGTGCAGTGGAAGCACTTTACTGCTGAAGAAGCTACCTGGGAAAGAGAAGCTGAAATGATGGAAATATATCCATTTTTGTTTGAAAAATGAACTCTAGTAGTTGAATAACAACACCGAGGACGATGTTTATTTTCAGAGGGGGAATAAGTAACACCCCCAATTTATGTGTTTGAAATTCAAAGCTAGACATTTGAACTTTAATCCTAAGGGGAGTGGACCCCAAAGGATAAATATTTTGTGAATGTACTTAAATATTTAATTTGAGGAAATGAATAAAATGAATTGTGCAGATTGACCAAAATGAGATTTATGAGATCACTTGCTAAATCCATGAGGATGGATAAGGCAACTATTTCCCCAAAATCTTTCAAAAATCCTTGAAAGAAATTATTTCTAATTTAGATTTTTGAGGAAGAATCTAAATTTCCACAATGATGAGGAAAGTAGTTGGGAAGATGTAAAAATCTAGAAAAGCTGAGGAAAAGCATAAAACAACTTTAAAGAATCCCTAAAATAGGAAGCCTAGGCAAACAGGAAGAAAAACATCCTGATATTCTGAACGCAGAATTAGAAACAGGCTTTGGGGAACCATAGCTTAAATAAGTTGCTCCTAAACAGATTAGTGGTTGGTCTGTTCTAGGAGGTGATCTCAGCTCGGGGGTGAGTTCTGGGAGACAGAAGGACTCTAAGGTTGAGAGGTTGGTCGACTGCATGAGTGGTATGTCTCTAATTTGATTGGTGTTTTTACTTGCTGTGGTATGAATTGACTACATATAACAGTTGATTTATATGTGATTAGATTTATTAGTGCTACATTTAACAGAATTAATCATAGGGCATTCACCCTTATAATTTTGTATGGGTGTAGAGAAAATTCTGTAGAGTAGAATCGAACAGAAAGTCTAAACCAAGGTTGGTTTAAATCTAAGGATACCTATCCTCTACAGATAAATTACTGTAAATTACTTCTCATCTATCAGTATACAATTGTGAGCATGATTAGGTAAGTTTAAGAGAAATTCTCCTAATCCCTAAACCAATCCTTAAGGTAAAAGCTAGATATTTCTAATGTCTAATAATTCACAAATTTGTAACCTTAATCTGCTTCTGTGAGAAATAGAGCAGTGAGAAATTTAGTGCATAGAGTGCGGAATTAATTAATTAGTAATTACTAAGTGAAGAGCAAAGAGGTATAATAATTTCAACAGTTGTACATGTTAACAGTTAATACAATTACTATTCCCTTTAGAAGGGATTTCATGGAAGAGTAGTAAACTGTAGTGTTGAAAGAACATTATTTAATTAGCAAGGGAATGAATCCCAAAACATGATCAGTTCTGCAGAAATAACTAGAACAAGAGATCTATGTATGAAAGAGATGGGAGTAGCTATAAGGAAATGAAAAGGAGATCTAACTAGAAATATCCATACCCTGGAAAACTATAAGAGCATGGGAACCTACAATAATATAATACTTGTATCTCATACATTTTTAAATGGATATATATGAGAATGGGCACATAAACCTACGCATGCAATTCTATGTATAGACAGATATCAGTAAAGTAAATTAATTTAAACATGAGTATGGGGAGACTGTTAGCTCATGACAAATATATATAGTACAAGAAATTAGAAATAGCTAGCTACAGAAACAAATTTACATGTGCATCTAAAAATTAAACTGAACTATAACTCTCTAGAAATCTTGAGAGTCTCTTGTAAGAGTCATACAAAACATAAATAGTTAAGAGGCCTTGTAAAATTGAACAACATTATCTATAAATAGAGTTATATCAGCTACAGTCACTACTATGATAAGCAAAGTAAAAGAGGAATAACTCATTGGAGCAAATCGTATAAACTCATACTACATAAATCATTCCATGCGAGGAAGCATGAGGCAGTCCATAAAAATTAGAGTTGTAATTCGTTGAAATTTTGGCAACCAAGAAAATAAGTGACAATATATACAAAGGTTCTGATACATGCCACAAAAATATCTGAGCCTATTGGGCTAGAGTCTGGTAACCGAAACCATATTCCCAATTCCAAATTTTAAAACCATTAAAGAGTACCAACATACAAATGCGGGATATAAGCATTCTGACTCTGACAGAGTCTAGTTCTTTAAAGGACACTGTGTAAAACCCTACGAGAGCTAATGAGTCTGCATAATTAAGACAAAACAACGCAACGAGAGGGTGATATTATCCCCACAGGTACATACCGACCTGAAATTCCAAGGGAGGTGAAATTAATATCCAGTGAAATGAAAGGGCATAGCTGCCTACAAAGGAATACGAATGAGTCTGCGTTACCTGTGGGAAAACACAGTCGGTACAGGAAATAAGTTAATAGAGTATTTGATAGAAAATCGCTCGAATAGAGGAATTACTCCTAAAAATCAAGGAGTTCCCTGTAAACCGAGACTCTCGTACCTTACGAGTTCTCTGCATCAACGTTGGAAGTAGAATGTCAGCTAAATTGAAAATCTGAAGGTTAATAGTGGATTGAAACAAAAATATGTGTACAGAATGAAAAAAGAAAACAAACCTCATGAAGTCAGGAGGTATGACTCTCGCTCTCCAGCGACGAGGCGAATCAAGGAATTTTAACTCTACACGGCATTAACAACATGAGAAAAGTATCAACTAACGAAATCGACAAAGGAGCCATGTCGACAATAAACCAGAAGAGAGAGTACAATGAAAAAATTTGCTCAGAAGATATAACGTGAATGGTTCCAAACGAAACTGAACCATATACGTAACATCCAGAACGACACGCATTCACAGCATTAGCATTCAAAGACTTCCTCAGAAAGAAGTATGACAAGTTTCGAGCGACGAACTTGATCTCCAATCACAAATTTCTAAACGAGTGTATACAATGAATACCTGATAGCGTGCAGTGGCATAGGTAAGCCACTAAACTCCTTCATGAGCTGGGATGAGTAAACCATACGAATGGAAAAGACCTTGCCTTCAACCCAAGTTGCAGAGCTGCAAGGCGAAGGGATAAGCGAACAAACGATGCACGCAGAAACTGTCTCCAAACAAAAACAAAGACTTATATAATCATTCCAACAACCTTAGAAACCCTAATACAAAAAGATCGCAGACGTCCACTTGGCGCAATCACAAGGGAAGAGCAATGGATCGAATGGTTGGCAGTTGTAATTACACCATTTGTGTAACATTAATGGTGCCAAGATATGAAATTAAAATTTAGACGTCCTGATCGTATGAGTAAGATTGCTTTGTAAACTGAGTAAGATCGAATGGTGTTTGACATGTCGACGTGGATCTAACACATGAAGGGAGGAATGGGAGGAAACCATCACAACCCATACAATGCAACCGAAAATAGCATACAATATGACGTGGAGAAGACTTATCTCGTCTCAAAATACACATCACCACAAGGAGATTCAAACCATACGCCTTACGTGGAAACCAGTACACGTATTCAAGTTCACATTTAAATTGGATATGAGACCTTACGTACAAAGAGAGGTGATGATATCAACGCAGGGTTGAAAACAATAATGAATGCCACCTCAGAAGCATGAAATCAACGTTCATATAAGAGTATGTAAATTTGCTTCAATTATGCTCAATCCAAAGGTATAGCTATATATGTGATAAGAAAAAAAATCGAGGACATATAAGTTGCCAAGGGTCCAGAACGCCTCGTGGGCATAACCCATTCGAATCCATTGTGTATAAAGTATGAAGATGGACCGAATGGCCAAGCGCCAATGACCACCAAAGTGAAGTTAACTATAGGTGCTCGGTGCGACCTTCATAGAAAATGAAATGATATTAAATCACTCCACACTTGGAGTTAGAATGAAATACAAACAAGTTAAATAGGAAGTTGATAGATATTGACTTGGGGTATATTAATATACTAAAGTAATTCATAAGGGGGAAAATACAATATGATTTCACTAGTTAGGGAGTCAATATCTTTATGGTGAACATATTTTTGAAAGCATGAAAGGGCTGGGAGAAATTTTTTTTTTTGATTAAATGGGAGATGTGACAGTTAAAGCCTATGTTTTGTATCAAATCACTTTTGGTTTCAATGGGAAAATTTTATGGCTAATGTGTTTTTTATTTTTGTATCAAATTACTTTTGGTTTCAAAGGGAAACTTTTATGGCTAATGTGTTTTTTCTCGAAATGTGATAAACTCCATTAAAATGGGAGATATATCGAAATGATTCCTATGGCGTAATAAAATAGTTTCAAGTAGTTTAAAAATATAGATGCATAAATTCAATGAGCATAGTTTTGAGATATAAAAGTCCAAAATGGAATAGTTGTTTGTGAAAAAATATCAGTGGATCACTATGGATATATCTGCTTCATTAAAAGGGAGGGATTTTTCTAGAAGGATGTCCACTAAGTTGGAAAGAAGGGAAAATATCACAATTATATGTTAATGCATGCGTTTTAAATTGAATATTTTTTATTTTATTAAGAATCTATTTGAAGCAATTACCTATATAAGGTTAAAACCTATGTTTTGTATCAAATCACTTTTGGTTTCAACGGGAAACTTTTATGGCTAATGTGTTTTTTCTTGAAATGTGATAGACCCCATTAAAATGGGAGATATATCAAAATAGTTCCTATGGTTTAATAAAACAATTGAGTAGTTTAAAGATATAGATGCATAAGTTCAGTGAGCATAGTTTTGAGATATACAAGTCGAAAATGCAATAGTTGTTGATGAACAGATATCAGTGGACCACTATGGATATATCTGCTTCATTAAAATGGATTTTTCTAGAAGGATGTCCACTAAGTTGGAAAGAAGGGGAAATATCACAATTATATGTTAATACATGTGTTTTAAATTAAATATTTTTCATTTTATTAAGAATCTATTTGAAACAATTAACTATATAAGGTTAAAACCTATGTTTTGTATCAAATCACTTTTGGTTTCAATGGGAAACTTTTATGGCTAACGTGTTTTTCTCGAAATGTGATAGACCCCATTAAAATGGGAGATATTTTGAAATGATTCTTATGGTGTAATAAAATAGTTGAGTGGTTTAAAGATATAAATGCATAAATTCAATGAGCATAGTTTTGAGATATATAAGTCCAAAATGGAATAGTTGTTGGTGAAAAAATATGAGTGGATCACTATGGATATATCTGCTTCATTAAAAGAGATTTTTCTAGAAGGATGAACTAAGTTGGAAAGAAGGGAAAATATCACAATTATAAGTTAATGCATTTGTTTTACATTGAATATAAAAGGTTTTTTCTCTCTCTTATTGTTTGAGTCTGGATCTTATAAAAGGTTTCCACTAAATCCATTCCCTATTACTTTTCATGTGAACCACATTCCCAAACCCACCCATCTATGTACCTAAGACTTCTGTCATGTTTTGCAAATATTAAAACATCTACCTCTAATGCATCTTGGAGTCTTACATCTGGTCATATTGAAACAAAACCACTACAGAATTTAGGTAAGAGTTTTATGTCTTCTCTTGGGAATGATGTGCTTTCAACATCTAACACACTTTGAGTAAATCACCAATCCATGATTGGAATACATTACCAACCTTGGAATAAAGAGTTCTTACCACATTTGCCTAGGCTAATTCAGATTAACAATGTTCATAAGTTGAACACTGACAACGAATATTCAGAAAGTTTCATGCCTAGCATCCGCAGAATTTCTGTTATTCCTACAGATAGTGATACGTCTTAAGCACATGCATTATAACAAGTCCCTCATTATAAATTCTGAAAATTACCGCATTAACCAAGGGACATTACAATTATCAAGTCGTCTAACATCTCAAAATAGATATATTAAGTGGTAAAGTTCGTCAATACATTTCTACACGGTTTTTTTAGGGTTTGCAACATACCCAACGAATATTATATGTGTTTTTACGGTTAGGAAGCATTATGGATTATGGATTGTTTGCATCTTATTTCTCAGGAACACAATTTATTTTTATATAAATTTGATTAACAAACTAATATTTATCTAAATTTTGGATTAATTGGATTGAATTACAAAATGTAATGAAATTAATAATTTTAATTGATATTTTAAGGGATTTTGGATAGACAATAATATATAATCATTAATTCAATTCCCTGCAGCAATAAAAATAATATATTAAACATAATAAAAACAATTTTAATTAGCTCTTACTATCAAAAAGAAATTGCCTGCACTTACATTATACTATTTCCAAAATATTTTCTCCCTGCTTTCACACCTTTTGAGTTTCGGTCTACCTATCGAAGTATTTTCATGCATCATAACACTTAAGCATGCATGAAAGATTCAGGGATATGAATCCGGATCACTACATCTTCCATGCATTATAACACTCAACCATGCACGAAATATTCAGGGTTATGAATCCGGATTATTATATCTTGAGCCATATTTATGTTGAGGTATGTTTATGTATCATATGGTTTAATATGAGAAAAATATGAGAAAGAAATGTAATTTTAATTTTGAGTTGGTATATGTTTTTCTAAAATAAAAATGAAGTATTTAATCATTTTATCATAAAAAAATATAATCAATATATATGTTTGGTTAGTTTTCATCATTACAACTTAATATGGATATGTAGAAATTTCACTCTTATTCTTAATAAAAAATATTTTGATATCTATATGGAATAATATAATTTTATTAAAAAATTAAGATATATAAAATAATTAAAAATAAAATTAAATAATTTTCACTAAAATATGGTGATACAATTTCAAGCAGGAATATCATTTTATGTTGTTTTACATTTTTGAATGAATAAATGGATTCAACACCCTCAATTTGCCATTTTTTTTAATTAAAATTAATTAGAAAAAAAGCCCATTTCATTTATGAGTTTGACTAGGCCTTCATTTTATTGTTAAAAATATATATTTCTTATGCCTTTAAAAAATATTTGAATATAGAACTTAAATAATTCTTTTGAAATCAATGTGTGTGTGTGTGTATATATATGTTGCATAGTAAAATATTTCAATAAAAATTTCATTCACTTCTTGATAAAAATAATGGAAAATAGATGTGTAATTCGTTCAATTTTTTAAGATAAAATTAGTATGTTAGATTTAAAATATCAATCATATTTATATTTTACCGTGTAGTTTATAAATAAAACCACTTTACATAATTATTTCAGAGATAGATCTTATCTTTTACTCTATGAATGCTATTAAAATGTTCTAACATATTTTGTGAAGGATAAATCTCTACTATTCATTGATTAGTTATTGATAAATAAATTATAATTTTGAAAGCACTATTTCAAAATAAACGTACTTATCAACTTAATTACTTAATAAATCAACAAAAAAATAAATTTAAAATAACTTTTATCTTTTAATAATTTTCTTTTAAATAATATTATTGAATAAAATATTGAAAAACATTTAATAAAAATTCTTATAACAAATTATGGGTAAAAATCCGAAGTTGGGTTACACTATTGTGAGAATAGGGGGCATAAAAAAAAAAATTCAATAATTCGGTCGAACTTTTACACTATTAGAGAGTTCAACCGAAATTTCGAAATTAGTTCGATCGAACTTGCTCTGTCGTTTAAATTGATGATGTACTGACGACGTGGGAAAACATATTTTTGGCTGGAGATGGGAAAACCAACAACAAAATTTTGGCTGGACATTTAGTTCGGCTGAACTCGTATTTTATAAATATATTGGCCCACAAAATTTTATAGGTTTCTTGTTCACATTTGTATCACGCGTCTTCTTGTTGTTGCTCTGTTCACATCTGTCTCGTGCATCTTGTTGTTTTTGCTCTGTTGCGCTCTGTGACTTTTGATGTTGCTCTGTTGCGCTCTGTGAGGGCATTTTTTGTTGATCTCCTCTTATTTTTTTTGTAATTTGGTTTTGTTGATTTTAATTTAATTTAATTTTGTTCGTAGGGAATTTTTTTTTTGTGTCTTCCACGATGTCTTCAGGGATCGTCAGGCTTCGTCCTCATTTTTGTTTCTCTGTTCACATCTGTCTCGTGCATCTTGTAACAGTTGCTGTGTCGCACTTTGTGCCTTTTGTTGGTGCTCTGTTGCACTCTGTGAAGGTAATTTTTGTTGATTTGCTCTTCATTTTTTTGTAATTTTGTTTTGTTGATTTTCATTTAATTTAATTTAATTTAATTTTGTTTACAAGAATTTTTAGTTTGCATCTTCCACAACGTCTCCAGGGATCGCCAGGTTTCATTCTCGTTGCGGCTTCATCTTCGAATTTACAAGTATGTATCTATGTATCTCTGCTTATTTTATTTTTTAGCAACAAAAATACTTTTGGTTTATATAATGTACCAAGGCAAGTCACTTATATTGTCAAAGTACTTAAAAAAGTTTCACTTACATTTTCACCTGTTAATTCAAAATCGAAAAACTGATTTTCTTACAGTATTCTGAACCTTTACATTAATATGTTGTGAATCTTCTTTTAATTGTAATTTCCAAAATGGATCAAAATAACAAAAAATGACAGAAAAAAAAACATATATTATGCTATCCCTGCACAATCCATTTCACTATGACATCTTCTTGCTTATAGATTTCCTTCCTTCCTATTCCTGTAAAAAACATACATCTTGAGAGGGCCAATTGTTGTAGTTATCAGTCACCATTACCACCAAGCTTATCACTATCTGCAGGAATAGCAGAAATCTCGCCGATGCCAAGCAGGAAACTTTCTGAACATTCTTTGTCAATGTTCAACCTATGAACACTGTTAGTCTGAATTGCAGTTATCATAGTCACCATTACCACCAGTATTATCACTATCTGCAGGAATAACAGAAATCTTGCCGATGCCAGGCAGGAAAATTTCTGAACATTCTTTGTCAGTGTTCAATCTATGAACATTGTTAGTCTGAATTTCAGTTATCAGAGTCACCATTACCACCAGGATTATCACTATCTGCAGGAATAGTAGAAATTTTTCCGATGCCAGGCATGAAATTTTCTGAACATTATTTTTCAGTGTTCAACCTATGAACATTGTTAGTCTGAATTAGCCCAAGAAAATGTGATAAGAACTCTTTATTCCAAGGTTGGTAATTTATTCCAATCATGGATTGGTGATTTACTCCAAGTGTGTTAAATGTTGAAAGCACATCATCCCCAAGAGAAGACATAAAACTCTTACCTAAATCCTGTAGTGGTTTTGTTTCAATATGACCAGTTGTAAGACTCCAAGATGCATCAGAGGACTCTAGGATGATAGGCAGGTGTTTTGATATTTGCATAACATGACAAAAGTGTTAGGTACATAGATGGGTGGGTTTGGGAATGTGGTTCACATGAAAAGTAATAGGGAATGGATTTAGTGGAAACCTTTTATAAGATCAGGACTGAAACAATGAGAGAGGGAAAAAACCTTTTATATTCAATGTAAAACACATGCATTAACTTATAATTGTGGTATTGTCTTCAGAATTTACTTTGTTTTACCAAAATTCAAGGAGAAGAAATTAACATGATAGGTTTTGGCCTCGACCCAACGGTTTATAAATTAAATATATATAGGTTATAAACCTAATAAAATTCATTGTGACCACCTAACAGTAGAACCTAGTACATGATATTTTATGCCCATAACAAAATAACAATCGTGAATATATTTATGCTAGAGCATTCCCAAGTTTGGAACTAAATCACATAGTTGAGAATACTATGAGTAACTGTAATTGTATAGTCATACTTAGTGGCTTGAGCAAGTGAAAACGAGACTTTTCTTTACTGGATTCCTGGTAATACACTTTTTCGATTATGCGCCTTACTGTAAATAGTCTCTTACCTAGTTCACATACGAATGGAAGAACAATTGTGGTTAGGGTTTGAATTAAATTCACTACAAACAAAGAATGTGAGTTGGAAATCGTGTAAAAGGATAAACCCTCAATACTATTTAGAAACATAAGTAACAAGTTACCCAAAAAAATTATCAAAGGGTAAAGACGAATCCTACGCTCAAAAGGGAGCTGGTGGACTGGAGGGTGCTATCCTTTTCTCTGCATATTCAACCAGTAAAATTAGACCGGAGTCATGAAAACAATGTAAAGAGAGAAACTGAACTAGAAATGAGTTTTAAAGAGAAGAAACCAGGGCTTTACCATGATATTCCTAGCTTGAAATCGGTTCTGAGTGTACCCCTTATACCGAGATGAATGAGGGACTTGTGATGCGCGGGAGGTGAGTGTAGCTACCCTCTAACTCTATCCCGTTAGCATTAGCTATCTATCTACCTCAAAACCTATCGCATCGTAGATCTGTTTGCAATCTTGAGAGGAGTTTCTAGCGTAGATTGGTCAATGATCCCAAGAAGAAGTTTTTCATGTGGTGGAGATATGAACAAGTTTTCGGATCCTTCGTAGGGAGTGGGATTTGAGAACCCATGTTCGAACCTTGTTCAAATGAATTATCTGATAAAAAATCAATAGTAACTATTGTAAAAAAAGGAGTTACATGAAGGTTTTAAGATGAGAGATTTGGGACTACTTCACTACTATCTTGGAGTTGAAGTATTCAAACGTCCACATCCTATTTTCATTTCTCAGAGTAAGTATGCAACATAAGTTCTTCGGCGATTTAGAATGCGGGATTGCAAGCATGTTCAACCCCCATGGAACAAAATTTGAAGGGGGGGCAATGGTGGATAGTACTACTCATCGACAGTTCATTGGTAGACTGATTTATCTGAAAAACCACTCGACCAGATCTCCCTTATGTCATCGGTATTCTTTAATGATTTTATGCAGGAACAACGAGACAACCACTAGAATGTAGCCAAAAGAGTTCTTCGTTACATCCAATGAACAAAATATTTTGGTATTCTTTACAAAAATACTAAACACTTTGTACTTGGTGGATTTTCAGATGCCGACTTTGTTCGAAGTATTGATGATAGGGCATCAACCTCAGGTTATATAATGAATATGGAGTCATTTTCAGTATCTTGGAGTTGTAAGAAGCAAGCTTCAGTGGCCACTTCTTAAGCATAAGATGAGTACACATCAGCTTGGGAAGTAGTGTGCGAAATTATTTGGTTGCGCACAATTTTACAGGACTTGGGAATTCCTCAAACAGAAGCTACATCGTTATTCATCGACAACCAGTTAGCCATAAAGATTTCCAAGAACCCAGTTTTCCATTAAAAAAAAGCATGTGGAAGCCAAGTATCATCACATCAGAATGATCATTGCAAAGGATTTCATCAAACAGGTTTAATGTCCTTCCGAGAATCAATTCTCTGATTTTTTTACAAAACCACTTGGCAAGATAAAATTTACTAAGTTCAAGGATGAACTTGGTATCTGTTGTAATGTATCTTTGGATCATAGGGAGGAGTTTTAGATGATCCAAAAATACAAATATCATAGTTTAAAATTTAGAATGGAATATTTAATAAACTATTGGAGAAACTTTAGAAATATAATTAGTTGCAAGATATATGGCATCTTGAAAGATGTCGTTTCTTATGCTCTAATATAGGAAAAAAGTTAGTAGATTTTTTAGGATGACATTTATTGTAAATGGACCCTTTTTAATTAAGTGATCCATAACTATAATATGTTAGGAAATTTACCTTATATATAGCTCATTCTCCTAATTTCAAGAGTATTGGAGTGTTCGGGTGTAAACTCTTGGAAATTTTCTTATGTAATAAAATTATGTGTCTGAGGACACTTTTGCCATTAATTTGAGGAGAGAATCTCCAACATGGGTAGAGATTCAAATGAAATCATATTCAGTTAACAAAAAACAACATACCTCCTCCTACAAAATATACTTTTTAGTTAACAAAATATCATTAACCATTTAGTGACACTCCATTAATGAAGCCTCAACCAATAATTAGTAGAGCTTTTCTGAAATGGTCCACTTACATTTATTGATGTCACTCGTTAATACCTCATGACGTCCCATTTAATGGATATGGCCTTTAATACATTAAGTATCAACTAACTGAGAGAGTTAAGGGTCGGAGACCTTAATGAAAATCATTGGTATTACCATTGATAAATTCAAGGTGATTAACAAAGTTGAACCTACAAAGCTCCCCTCTCACTTCCAATTTGAAGACATTGATTATGGAAAGAAACCTTCACACCTTTTTTTCCTATATATTATTAAAAAAATCCTCTAAATATATGCTAAACAACCATAACTTGACATGAGCCTCCTAAAACCACTTTCCTTTCCCTACCACAACAAAGCATACATGCACCATTGAGAAAGGATGTGGATATATAACATATGATCCTTGCCATAAAATGAAGTATAAGTTGAAAGAATCCATTTATCAAAGGTGTGGTATGATAATAAACATGCCAATGATGATAGTGGCCCGACTCATTTTATGTTTATTGAAAAACGTATACCCCATCAAATTACTACCACATGCACATCTCACAAACATTATTAATACATGGTATTTTTCTTCATCACTAATGATCATATGCATTCATGAATGATTCTTAAAACAACAACTATGACCATATATTCTATTCGGCTGAGATGGTATATTTTATTGTTAGAAAAAATTGGTGAAGAATTCTACTTTTTATGTCAAAAACACCAACTTACTTTTAAAGTTTGTACATTAACAAATTGCAATAAAAAAAATACTAAATTAATAAATTATTAATATAAATATGTGAAATTCAATATTTAAGTTAATAAATTATTCATATGAATATGTGGAATTTAATATTTAAATTAATTAATTAGTAATATGAAGATGTGAGAATTCAATATTTAAGAAAGTTGTGAGGAAATTTTCATTCTAACGTTATAATTTTACTCTAATTTTTTTTGGTAAGTATGTCATCAACCTCACTAATATATATATATATATATATATATATATATATATATATATATATATATATATATAATGAAGTATTATTGTTAAACGATGGAATTCAATGAGTTAATCAATCACAAAGATTCATTTTAATTTTCAATAAAATAAAATTTTAAATAAAATAATTTAATTGTATAATACATTAATTTATTTTTTTCTGAATTTGAAATACAATTTGTTGGGAAACTGTAAATTTTAAATAAAATAATTTAATTGTATAATATATATATATATATTTTTTTTTTTTTTTTTTTTTTTCTTCTGAATTTGAAATACAATTTGTTGGGAAACTGTAAATCTTAGTATTTTAAATGCAAAAATAAAATCAACACTCTAAAAAAATCCTTAAAAGATTTAAATTTTGTTAACTATATAAAATTATTTTTAAAATATACATGAAAGAATATAAAAGAGAGAAGACTTAGACTTAATTATTAATTATTTTTTAAAGAAAAACATCTACACCCCTAACTTATATTTAAAGTTTGTGTAATGGAAAAGTATATTGTTAGAATTTGTGTTAAAAGGAAAAGAAGAAAAACAAAATTGCTTGAATAATGTTATAATTTATGTTAAAAGAGAAAGAAGAGAAAAGGAACAAACAAATAAAACTGATAAAAAATTAATGTAAATTAAGATTTTTTTTTTTAAACACAAATGGGTATCAATATATAAAATATTGTTCTGGTCATGACAAAGATACACAGGGATACATCTACAATATTCTCATATGATTGACTGTTAAGAACATAAAAAATCCACAATTCAAACTGACAGACTCACTGAGGCCGACTGATATTAGAATCAGATCCAAAGAGCATGGTTACATATAGAGATTTGTACATAACTAACATCTTCACATAGGACAGAAACATAATACATATATTACCATAACCAAATACTAATTGATGTACTATAGGTTGATACATTGCAACAAAAAACAAAATTAACTACCCAACATAGAGCTGACAGAGTCAATAATTAATTAGAGCTAGCTTGTTTAGGTCAATTTCCCAACCTTTCCTTGCATCATCTAGCTTTTCTGAGACCCATGGAGTGTCTTTGTTCCAATTGAGATCCATTACAGTGTTTTTGATGGCGTCCACTTCATCCACCAGACCTGAAAATTGGAATTGGAGGAACATAAGCTTTTATGTAAACTCGATTCCAGAATGTGACACCTGAAAAAATTTCACATGCACATCATAATCAACTTTGTGAAGAGCATCATGATTTCTCATAAAATGGGAGCACAAATTGTCTGGTACCAGAGAGTCTGACTCTGAATCAAAATTCATATTTTTGTTCTGGACCTAAGGAAGACTCAAACAAGAGATAGAAAGGGATGGCCATGTACAAATGTTGAAGATTACTCTAGAGATGAAGCAGGACATCAAGGAGATAAAATTTTGAAACATACTAGCATATGCATTTCGAAATAACAAATTTTCAAAAATAAATTCTAGAGAAACCCAACTGCAAAAAAACCACTTAACAACGTTTCCTTTCATTGACTTGGAACTCAGAGAAGAGCCTATCTTTGAGGAAGTTCCCACTAAATATAAACTCATAGTAGTATAATTGGAAATTTATTGTACCTCCTCAAACAATCAAACTAGTGAGATTTGTGTGATAACATCTCAGAGTATTTTAATTTAATTTGGACCAAAAAGCCCTGAACTCCAGGCGATCCAGGAGAAAGGATGCTTTGGCCACCCAGAATTCGAACCCGAGAATTGTAAAAGCCTTAGATGGATAATTTATCATTGACTTACCTTCAAATTTAATGCGTGGAAAAAATTTGATGCTCCATTTCAATTAAAAATTACTAAAAAAATAAAAAATTAATGTAAATTACTATCTAATTCCTAAAAGTGGAACTATTTGATATTTTACAATTATGGAAAAACATTTTTTTTGTAACTAAAATAATTGGCAAGTAGGTGGGTTTTTTCTGCAACTACCCTTACATCTCTGGCTAACTCAATTTTATTTCAAGGAAATCACCAACTAAACTTAAATATCACTACAAAACTTTGAAAAAATGTTTATATAACTTTAACGGATTAATAAATTAATACATACAATATGTTAAGAAACCAACTCACAAAATATGGGAAAAGAGAGATCAACGCCTTAGAAATCAGCCTCTTCGAGGGGAAAACCTCCTTTACATTACATAAATGAACAATTATTGGATGTTACAAATGAAAAAACCTCCTTTCTATATATTAGAGTCCAATGGGTCACAATATAATCCTAGTCGGCATAACAATAACAATGTAAGGGCCCAACAATAACAATAGTGGGCTTCTATGGGGCACAATAATAATAATATGGGGACTACATGGACACAAAAATAACAATAAGGGATTATACTAACAATAAAAATAAGGGGATGCACTAGTATTATAGGGACCTAACATGCCCCTCTCCTTAAAAAAAGTGTTGTCCTCAACACTTGATTATTTCTATATGCTTCTGTGTAAAATTTGCATCCTCCCATGTGGAATCTTCATCAGGTAATTTCTTCCACTTGCTGAGATACTCTAAAATTGATTGTTTTTTAGTTGTCGGATTCTTCTTTCCGTGACTGATTCAAGTTCCAATATGATTTTTCCTTCCTCTTCAAGTTATTTCAGTATTGTTTGAACTGGGAGTTTGTCACCTATAAACTTCTTTAAGAATGAAACATGGAAAACTGGGTGCCCTCAGGAAGATGCAAGAAACTCTAATTTGTATTCCATAGTACCAATATTTTGCAGCACCTTGTAAGGACCATAGTAATTTAGCGATAATTTATTATACTTCTTAGCTTGCTTGAGGGACATTGGTTTGTAAGGTTTTATCCGTAAAAATAGTCAGTCACCTACATCAAAACTTATTTCGTTGAGATGTTGATTTTCCTGTTGTTTCATTTTATTCTACACCAAATTTTGGTTATCCTTTAAGAGTTATAGAAGTTGTTGTTGATGCTCATTGTGATATTCCACTGCTTAATTATCCATATTAGCTTTCATTTCATCCTTCAAACGCTCCACCTTAGCCTCTATGTATGTTTTTAAACAATCTATGTAAACTTTGGTTGCTCTTTATGAGATCAAAATTTGTTGCACTTGGTACTGTAATTTTGATATATCATCTTGAAATTATTCCTCTTCATGTGTCCTAGTAGATTTTTTTGATGGCTTAATGGGTGTATGCTTAATTTCTGGAGGCATTATAGGATTCAAGACTTATATATATGCTTCACTATTCCATTGGAATCACTTCAAACTTCTTTTTCAAACAAGCATTATGCAATTTTTAAAAGGTTGATATTGAACCTGAATTATCTCTACGATTTTGAATCTTCAATATTTGAAGTCTAGCCTTGTAGTATCCCTCTGATTCTTCTTTCCAATGTCATAGGTCAGACCTAATTCGGATTCTTCAAGGGCAATTTATGTTTGATTTCCTGCAAGGACCTAATTATATGCTATTTTAGTAGATCGAACTTGTACGACATGCCATGTGTCACTATTTTGACCTTCGGTTCTGAAATTGATACAACATGAACTATATTCTGTTCACTTTCAGCCACTTCTTACAAAATTCCAATCCTATGTCTAAAAAAAAATTTATGATGATTTTTCCTTGGCCACCTGTTTGAGATGGAATTTCAGAGCCTACCAAAACCCTAACTTGCACAGATCCTATCTCTAAATATATTGTGAAGAAAGATCTGAAATTTTTACATGTCATTCCTCATGATTTCGGCTCAAACGGGTTTTTTTTAGCTTCCGAAACATTGTAGAAAAAAATTATAGTGAAAATTCCATGATGACATGTTTGCAATAGCGAAACCCTAAAATCCAAAGCTTTGATACCAAATGTTAAGAAACCATATCACAAAATTGAAGAAAATAGAGATCAGTGCCTTAGAAATCAACCTCTTCGAGGGGGAAACCTCCTTTACATTACATAAATGAACAATTCTTGGATGATACGAATGAAAAAACCTCATTTATATATATAGGAGTCCAATGGGTCACAATATAACCCTAGCCGACATAACAATAACAATGTAAGGACACAAAAATAACAATAGTGGGCTTCTATGGGGCACAAACATAACAATATGGGGACTACATGTGCATAACAATAAAAATAAGGGATTACACTAAAATAAAAATAAGGGGATACACTAGTATTATAGGGACCTAACACAATAAAATTAAAATAATGTTTATTTTCTAATTTAAAAAATGAATCAATTTTAGAAATGATATTAATAAATACATATTATAAATTATTTAATATAATATGTTACAACAAAATATCAATATATTTTATAATATTATTATCTTTAATATTACCATTTATTTATAATTAAATATGATTTATTTATTATTTATTCCTTCTAAATGAACAATACAACATTATTGTAATATTCCCATGCATAGGTAATTATTGTAATTTCGACCACCAATATAATAATAACCGTAATATACAATATTAATTTTGGTTTTACAATAGTTATTGTTGAGGTTTTATCATATAATTGATTTGGCCAAAGTTTAGCCATGGGTTCTCAAATCCCATACCCTACGAAGGATCTAGAACCTCGTCCATACCTCCACCACGTGGTAGACTTCTTCTTGCGATCGTTGACTGATCTACGGTGGAACCTCCTCTCGCGATTGCGAATATATCTACAGTGGTAGAGGTTTGGATGTAGATCGAGGGCTAAGGTTAAAGAGAGGGAGCTATAGGGTAACTTCCCTCCCCTCCCACGTGTCCCAGGTCCCTCATTCAACACGATAATGGTTTCATAAACCTCCTCTGCAACCCCTCTAGGGTTTTGTCATTTTTCCTTCATTTACAATACTACTAGATTCCTACCCTTCTCCTCCATACCGTATTTTTTCAAAGTGGTGCAGGGCATACAATCCGAACCCATTTCAAATTGGGAATCTCATGGTATGACCCTAATTTATTCTCTTTCACACTCATTTATGGTTTAGTTTCTTTCTTTACATTGTTTTCATAACTTCGGTCTAATTTTATCGGTTGACTACACAGGATTTTTTTCTTATATTCTGTTTTCAATACTATTAACTCTACACATTTATCATGCTTTCAATATTTTGGGAATTTGTTCGGGTTCCATAGATCTAAAATGCACAAGATTATTTCCTTATTATATTTTTTATTCTCTATAAATTTGTTTGTTGTTTATTTAATAAAGATACTCTCGATTTTGCGTTGTATGCCAAGTAAAACATTGGCTCCCATTGCTCCAATGTGTACTATCGTAAGTTGAAATATATTAGATTTTCCATGGGTAGCAGAGCTCTCGATTCAGCCCCAACACTAACCCAACCCTACTTGTAGATAATTTCTTGTCTTTCTTATAGGATATAAATTCCTGGTTATTAACTTCCTCCTTATCACAATGACACCATTTGTTAATCTTACAGATACATAAATACTAATATTGTTTTGCTATGCACACTTAGTTCTATTCTACGCACTTTGGGAGGCTATATGACCAAATGTTTTTTCTATTATACATTCTAAATTTTAAATTTATTGTGCTATAATCGGTGTTACACATTTTCTATCAACGCACACACAACATCACAAAGTACCTTTTTAATGAACATAAATTCGTAATTTAATGTGCTTCAATGTACATGAAACTATTATGTCAACACATACAGAAATGCAGAGTACCATTTTAATAAACACATATATCATATGTTTGAACTTTCTTTTATATACATATGTTTATTTCTAGTACAATTTGATTTTCAATTAACTATCAATATTATTTAACCGTCAACACTCGACTGTATTTAATCATTTTTTAGTATGAAATGTTTTCCTACATCCTTTTTTCTGTAACTTGTAGCTGACCCCTTTACAACAAAATTATTGAAAGTGATTTTATATTTACAACACATCCATAATTTATTTATTTAGGTATTTATTCTAATTCTAACTTTAGTAAAGAAAAGTAAATTATTAGATTTACCCCAATAACTAAGGGACATTACATTCCCCCGCCCCCTCGAGGGAAACACCATCCTCGGTGCTTTCTTGCCTTCGGAACATGCTCAAATATTATCCCTGCATAACTTGTTCATCATACAGGGTAGCCTCCTCCGGAATAAAAGGTTTCCATTGTACTTTAAAATGGAGGATAATTTTTTTCTGCAACACTTTTTTTCTCCGACTAAGAATGCACAAGGGTTTGACCAGGAATTCCCTGTTCGAATCGACCTAAATTCATATAAGATTCATTTTTATCTCTCAGAAATATTACTTAAATAAATTCACATAAAATTTTAATTAAACCACCTGTACATCTTGTTATTGAATAATATCTCTAGGCTATGTAAAAAAAAAATTAATAAGGAGACGTGAAATACATTATGCACATGTATATGACTCGGTAGGGATAATTGATAAGCTCCTCGACCAATCCGAGAAAAAATCTAGAAGGGGACATAGAACCAAGCCAGTGAAAGGGCCTTCCAAAAGGTAGAGCTAAACTTTACATCCCTATCTAAAATGACCATTTTGGGTCTTCCATGTAGTTTGAAAACTTATTTCATGAATATGTCAACAATTTGTACAACCTTTTATATTGATTGGAATGGTATAAAGTGATAAATATTTCTCAACTTATCCGCTACCACCATTATGGAGTCATTATTTCTTATTTAGTTCAAAAATGTAGTAATGAAGTCTAATGTCATGATCTCCCATTTCCATTTAGGGATGCACAGAGGGTGGATCAGGTCAGCTGGATGTTGATAATCTACTTTCACTTGTTGTCACACCAAACACCACAGAAAGTATTGAGCTATTTTTTTCTTCATACTCAACCAAAAATAGTATTACCTTAAAGTGTTTATTAGGTTTTGGTATCCTAGGTGCACAACATATGGAATTTTGTGGTATTCATCCAAAATGGATCACTTGAAAACTTGTTGATTTGGTACTTAAATACATTTTCTATATGTTAACATACTCTCACTATTAATTACATAACCTAGCTTCCTTCCAGACTTGTCTTCCTATTTTTCTTGCTTCTAGATGAAATGATATTCATGATCTTTTAAAGCAACCTCTATAATCTGATTTGAGAAATAAAATTTTATTTTACTAGAGGAGCTCTTATAAAAAACATTCTGATCTCCTGCTTAGAGCATCAACCACTTGATTTTCTTTTCCTTTCAAATGTCTAATGTCAAAGTCGAATTCGCTTAAAAACATAGTTTGTCGTGCTTGAAGGGAATTCAAGTTTGGTCGATGAAATAAACTGGTTACGATACTATGTTGTGTCATGAGATTAAACTTCTTCCCCAATAGATAGTGTCGCCAAACATTCAAAGCATGACCTATTTTCATGAGTTCCAAGTCATAGGCTCGGTAATGTTGTTCATGTTCCTTTAATTTTCATGATTCGTATGCCACTACTCAACCCTCCTACATTAGTACACCCCCTACTCATGCTTGGCATGTATCCATACATACTAGAAACTCCTTATTTTTGTCTTCTATCCTCAAAATTGGTGTCCTAGTAAAAAAATTTATTAGATGATCAAAGATTTGTTCTGTAGAGATGTCAAGGGGTAGGCCAATCTAGAAAACCCCTATATAAAGTGGTGGTAATACCTAGCTAATCCAAAGGAAGAATGAATATCTGCCACATTCTTTAGTACATGCCACTCCATTATTGTCATAATTCTCTCTGGATTCATCGCTATGCCCTCTTGTGTGATGATATGTCCAATATATTGTATTTATTCCTTATATAATTTTCATTTGATGCATTTTTCATACAGCTGATGTTCACCTAGGGTCTGCAACACAATTTGAATATGTTTCTCATGTTCCTCCATTTTTTTAGAAAGATCCATCTCAACCACGAATCTAGCAAGAGCCCAGAGATATCAAATATTTTGATGTGAAAAGTTCTTTTAGAGTGCAAAATCATTTGTGTATATGTGTGTGTGGGTGTGGGTGTGTATAAAGAGAGATACCACTTGTAGTATTTTATTTTTTATGTTGCATTTTTAAATGTATAAAATGGATCAAAATTTACTTGGGCATAAAATAGTGAGAAAGCTTAAAAGAAAAATTTTCAATTGCTTTGTATGATGTATACATAGTTTCTTTTTAATTTTTAACTACTTTATTTCTCTATATAGTTGATATAAGATGATGATGTTTCATATGTACATTAAAAATATTTTATTTATGGTTGAGTGAGAGTTCTTCTCATTAGTATGGACAATGCGAGTGAGATTATTTCTACTTTATTATAATTGTAATTAAACAAACCAAAAATGAATATCCATTTTTATTTTTTATTATGTATTTTATTTATGGTTGATAGTGAGTGAAATAATTTTACCGCTTCTCTTGAGTATTTTCACTGAGAGTGATATTATTGATTTTTTATACTATTTTTAATTAAAAAAACCAAACACGTATATTCATATTTTTTATTTATTATATGTTATTTTTTTTTAAGGGATGGATAGACATACTTACACGTCTCTCATACTGGGTTGCAGAATGAGCCTCTCGAGTCAATAAATTAAAATGTCATCAATAAAAATTAGTACAAATTTGTCAATATAAGGGTGAAATATTCCGTTCATAAGACACATGAATGTAGTCAGGGAATTAGTCAACCCAAATGGAAGAACTACAATTTTTTAAAGTCCATAGTGAGTTTTGAATGCGATAATTTTTTTTTTTTAGAGGTGGTTCATGGACATTGAGTGTCAGTTACATACACGGGAAAATCTAGGAATATCAACCCAAAGGGATCTATTCGTCGGCACAACAAGTAGGGCCTAACCCCAAGGGCATAAAGGATATTTGACCCTGTGACCTCCCAAGCGGAAAAGTACTTAGCAATGAGAATTTGACCAACTGAGCTATCCCTTGAGGGTATTTTTAATGAGGTCTTACATATATCTTCCTCTTTTATTATAATATGATGGTATCCCAATATTAAATCAATTTTCGAGAATATCGTTGCACCCTTGACTTGGTCAAACAAATAATCAATTCTTGGCAACGGATATTTCTTTTTAAAAGTCATTTTATTTAGTAGTCGATAATCAATGCATAACCGTAGGGTGCCATCATTATTTTTAACAAAAAGTACTAGAGCTACCCATGGTGATACACTGGGGTGTATATAAATCTTATTCAAAAATTATTGTACCTAAATATTTAGCTCTATGAGGTATGGTATGCTCATCATGTAGGGTGCTCTAGAAATTCAGGCATCCCCCAGAACTATCTCAATAATAAATCTCTATCTCTTTTCGGTGGAAACCCTACCATCTCTTTAGGAAACAAACATTGAAACACTTGAACTACTAGCATATTTTCCATTTCAACTGATTTTTCCTTATAATTAGTGTAACCCACTCCTACTGCATAAATATGACATCCTCTAATATACAATTTCCTATTTGGGAGGAAGTAATCAACCTCAGCTATATGGGCCTCTTAACTCCTTGAGTTTCACATGTAACATCTGCTTCATTTAAGTAACTAACAATGTTTTCTTTACAATTTACTAGAGAACAATGAGCTTTCATCCAATCCATTCCAATTAAAACATCATAAGATGCATGAGAAAAAAAAATTAGTTCACTTTTATGGGTTGATTCGCTAAGTCAACCAAATAATTTTCTACTTTATCCACCACTCATATTGTTTCTCTTGTGGCTAGTTAAACTAGCCAAGAGATTTTAAATTTATGATTTTTTAATTGGCATAGTTCTACCACATTATGACTTACATAATTTAAATTTCTACGGTCTATCAAAATAAAAACAATACATTTAGACATCTTACCTTCAATTTCAATCATGTTGGGTTGATATTCTGCCTAACGATCCTCCAGTTCCACACTGATTTTCAGTATGATTTTTGGCACTACGCCCACTTTTGGAGCTTCTTGTATGTTGCTTACTAGTTCTAGTCTCCCATGATAGGGAAAATTTTTAATGTAATGTGGTCCTCCACAAACCCAAAATTATAGAGGTGGTTTTTTTATTCGATTACCTTGAGACTTAGTGGATTTCCCCACCATTTTCATCTCATTCTGCAGTCTTATTTTCTATTGACCCTTCTCTACAGTTATTCTTTTATTCCCTCTAAAATTATTCTTTAAATTAGCACTCTTATTATTCCTATTGTTTTCTATATGTCTCTGTCCTTTCTTGCTTGTCTAGGTTTTACCCTTATCCTTTTTGTGCATTTTTTTATAAAAAAATTCATTCTTTTCTTACAACGTCATCAATAATTTTGGGGTTGTCAAACTCTAGTAATTCCTTCATATGCATTGGTAGGATGCTAATGAACCTTTGGACTTTATCTTTTTCCTCGTGTATATACCGTACATACCGCAATAAAGAGGTAAACATTTCCACATATTCTTCTATAGTCAACTAACCCAATCTCAAATCATGGGATTCTTTAGCCTTGCCATCGTAAAATCGATCGGTTAAATATTTACCCTTAAAATAATTTTGGAATGTTTCCCAAGTGACCAATTTCTCATTAATACCATGCACCACTTTTACCTCTTCCCACCATAGGTTTTCCTTCCCCTGCAACTGATAAATGGCTAATCAAGCTTTTAAATTTTCATCATATTCATAGATATTGAAATAATTTGTCATATTTATCAGCCAATATTCCGTTGTCTCCTCAACTTCACTATGATAACTTTGGGGCTTAATCTTCTTGAACTCACCTTGCAATTCAAATTTCTATTTCTTCGCATTCTTTTTCTTGTCACTACCATAGGTGTCTCCAAACTCCCTTTCCTATGTGTTTTGATATCCTTCTGACTCTTGCGTTTGACTACCTTCTAGTATATTGTCTTCTCTTCTCCTGCAAGACTCTATCGGGTTTTCATTTTCAGTGTTGGGCTTATAATTCTGATGATTTTGCCTATTTTTCAGGATTTTCATGATTCACTCTTTCTCATGCACCAAATAGTAATTTTAGGTCTCTAGGGTTGTTTTTTTATCCCTAAGTTGCTGTATGTTTTCCATCAAGGTTGATTTTGTGTCGTGAGATTAATTCTCTAGTTGAATCCATAGTTATGGATTAGTTTTTCCAAAGGAACTGAAATATATTCAACAATAGGTCTTGTTGGTGGTGTGAAATTTGGACCACCTCTTCTTCTCATGGTGCTCTCCGTTTATGAATAGAAAACAAAAATTATCTCTCGTTATTCCACCTAGTCATGCCAATAATGTTGGAATCTGGCTCTGATTCCACTTATAATGTTCCCACCATAATTTGTTTTTTTTTTACAACAAGCATAGGTAATTATTGTAATATCGATCATTAATATAATAATAAATTTAATATAGAGTATTAATTTTTGTTTACAATAGTTATGATTGAGGTTTTATCATATAATTCATTTGACCATGGTTCGACCATGGGTTCTCGAATCCCACACCCTAAGAAGGATCCAAAACCTTGTTCGTACCTCCACCATGTGGTAGAATTCTTCTTGGGATCATTGATCGATCTACGATGGAAACTCCCTTCACTATTGCAAAAAAATATATGGTGCCATGGGTTTGTAGTTACATCAACGGCTAAGGCTAATGGGATAGAGTTAATAGGATAACTACGCTCCCCTTCTGCATGTCACAGATCCCTCATTCAGCTCGATACAAGGGGTACACTCAAATTCAATTTCAAGCTGGGAATATCATGGTAAAGCCCTGGTTTCTTCTCTTTCACACTCATTTCTAATTTAGTTTCTATCTTTAAAATTTTTTCATGAATCCGACCTAATTTTATTGGTTGAATATGCAGAGAAAAGGATGGCACCCTCCACTCCATCAGCTCCCTTTTGAGCATAGTGTTCATATTTACCCTTTGAAAAAAAATGGGTAATTTTTTCCTTACGTTTCTAAATAGTATTGACGGTTTCTCCTTTTACATGATTTTCGGCTCAGATTCTTTGTTTGCAATGAATTTCCTTCAAACCCTAACCACAATCGCTCTTCCATTCGAATGTGAACCAAGTAAGAGACTATTAACAGTAAGGAAAATAATTGGCAGAGTCTGTTAGACGCAATCTAGTACAAAAAAGTCTCTTTTTCACTTGCTCAAGCCACCAAGTGTGACTATACTATTATAGTTACTCACAGTATTCTCAACTATGTGATTTAGTTCCAAACTTGGGAATGCTCCAGGGTAAATATATTCACAATTTTTATTGTGCTATGGGGAGAAATTGTCGTGTAACAGGTTTAACTGTTAAGTGGTCACAACAAATTTTATGAGGTTTATAACATATATATATTTAATTTATAAACTGTTGGGTCGAGGCCAAAAAATATTCTGTTAATTTATTCTTCTTGAATTTTTGCCTTCATGGCACCCATATATATAGATGTTATCAATAGTTGTTTGTTAAAAGGGTTTTGTTAAAATTTGGAAAAAATACCGAACTGGGCCAATGTCAGTCACTATTCAAATATATAGTTTTGGAAATGATGTCATTTCGATCAAAAGTGGTTGGTATGAGTATGGCATTACTTATAGGGAGCCTAGCTCCAATATTATTATATGTCGTGTGATTGGAAAAACACATTAAAGTTTTGGTCTTTATTTGGGTAGTGAAATGTCTGCTGACCTCAAATGTGTACATGATCAAGATCTTCGGATTTTCAACTAAAGGAGAAGCTTGAGAATAAAAATAGCCCCAGGTAAGGACGTTAATTTGGAGGATTTATAAATATCAAATGTTACAATGAAGAATGCAACATTGGTATTATCTTTACTGAGATTTATGGTGAACATCATGATGATAGATATGATCCATATGCTTTTCCATATATACAAAAAATAACATTTAAGGACATCTGTGATGATGAAATCACAATTATGGATTCTGTATAAGGCATTCAAAATTCTCACTCCACGGATATTTTCTTATCAAACATTCAGTTCAATGTTATCTCAGAGGCTTATTGGAACTATTCATATGTGGGAGTATTCTTAGAGCTAGTGTATCCTAAACCATGTACACAGCTTCAGCCCCAATTTCCTCATGACTCGCTAATATGTTATCCTTATTATGTGAGGAACACATGTAAGGAAATCTATAATAAAACCAGTTTATAATCCACCTGCATTTGATTTTGTTCTTTAATGAGTTGTATGTTGATTTAGTAATCCCATTATCTATGAATTTTGTGGAGTTTTTTGTACTGTGGGTGAAATGGAAGTTTTTGACAAGATTATGTTTGGCATTGTGTAGAATTTTCCTAGACAATCAAAGTGACTGAAAAATGTGACATCTAATGTTTTGGAGTGGTGATCATGAAGCTGGTGATGGGAACACAACCAATAGATCAATAATTTGGAGAGGAAGAAGATCTCGTGAAGCGGGTGTGTAATAAAACAGAAATAAATAATGGATTCCTTGAAGTGTTGTATCCTGAATTTGTGGATTTCTTCAAGGATGAAATGTCCATGGTTCTGAAAGTAGGACTCATTTTCTTAAGTACCTTTCCTGTCAACAAGCCAACAATGAAGAGAGTCGTACATTTGTTGCAGGAATCCAGTACTGAGCACAAGGCTAAGGCAACTTCTAAGGATGAAAAATAGTCTCTTCACTAGTACGTGGAACCCAAAATTTGCATTGTATAGGAATCATAGTAAAACATTGTTATCGATGAAGAGGTAACTGCACTGGTACCTACTTTTTGAGGTACCAAGAAAAACACCCAATTTTGAAAAGCGGTGATGTAGAATCAATTTTTTTTTTAGCATGTTTTTGGCACTTTAATTTTATTTTATTTTTTACTTTTTTTTCTGTGATGTTTTTTATTCCAAATAGTGGCGGTGTATCATTACCAACGTTTTTTTAGAGGATTGATTTTGACACTATACATTTTTTAATGTCTTCTTCTTCCGTGAGATGTTTATTTTTAAGTGCATTTATGTACTTGTTTTAAAAAGAAAAAATATGTTTTTTTTTAAATAATAATTTGTAATGATATCTTCACTTTTTCACATAGATAAAAAATGAAAAAATGGTCAATATTATAAAGTTTATATTTTCTACAATTTTATGTATTGTTAGTTAATTTTTCAATGCACATCAAATAATTGTCGCTAAAAAACCAATATTTTGAACCATATGACAAAAAAATAGAAATTTTCAATATAAATAGCATGCAAAAAATACACTTTTAGAGACTTTTTGTTAAAAAAAAACATGTTAAATAAACTAATTTTTTGGGAAAATCTTAATAAAAAACTTAAGAAAATAGCATTTTTATTGAATTTTATGTCAAAAAATAATAGTAATCACATGTTTGTTGCAAAAAATAAAGATTCTTCTCATAAAATATCAAAGTCTAAACATTACAAGTAAAACTGATTAATAGATCTCAAAAATGAGCTTTGTTTGCAAGCATAACTTAAAGATCATCAACAATATCCACTAATACATGTTCAACATCATCTAGAACATCGTTGATGACTTCTTCCGCAACATTTTCTGCTTCATTTTGGTCATTGTCATCTTCTAATGGATCTTTCATGTCTACAAATCTTCCAAAGTATCCCTTTCCAATCATTTCATATAATGGTGGTTGAGGTTCCTTTGCTTTTTTTTCCACACATGATTCATTAAAATCTCCTTTCCTCAAACCAACTTCTTGCTTTGCATTTGGAAGGAATTCAAGAGCGTTAATTCTTTGTTGAATAAATTTGCATTGCACTGGGTCTTTCTCAATGGCAATGCAATTTCTTCCTTTTGGTAGGCAACATGCTAGTGTTGTACCTAATCATCAAGCACAAAAGAAATAAGTAATAAAATTAGTATAAAGATATAAAAAGTAGAAAATAAAATATTTAAATTTAAATTTTTATAATAAAACTTACCTGAACCTAAGAATAAATCCAAAACCCAATATCCTTCATTTGAACATAGATCTATAATATATTTAATCAATGCTTGTGGTTTTTGATAAATGTTAACTATATCTCCTTTTGCATCTTTATCTTCATATGTTAGTTTTCTTACAACTGCATCATGAACCAATACTTGACTATGACTCTTCCCATCTACTCGATTCATAATAATACGCTTATAGCTATCTTCTTTTGTCCAACATTCAACATAGATAAACTTACAATCATTTATAATAGGCTAATCTTCGGAAGAAACAATATTTGACTTATGCCTATATCATAACATAGTAAAAGTTTAATTAAATTGTACATAAAAAAAAAAAAAATTAACAGTAATAAAACATACAATTTCAAAGTCTTACCATGTAAGTTGAATCCTTTAGCTTCCTTTTCCCTTGAAGCTTGTTAATAAAATTGCAAACTATGTGTCTAAATGAAATGTCACAAATCGCCAAAGTGGTGATGTTGTCACTTCTTGAAAACCTGTAACCACTTACTAAAAGCTTGATAAGTATATGGTTCACTATCATATTCAATGTATAGGAAATTGAAACCATGAGGAATATCTGCAGTAACTAGGGCATATTCCCTTTTAGGTATTAGTGATGCAATGTCTTCACAGTCACCTTGTATTATTTGATATTGGATATTGTCGAGCCTATTCCAAATGTAATGATTAAGAGTAGGATCAATTTCAACATTCATAAGACACTTCTTCCTCATCTTTTCCAACTTTATTTTTTCAATAAAGATTTTGAAAGTATTTGGTACTCCATTTCCATCCTTCTTCGACATCTTTAATGACATAAAAATATATATGCATAAGTAACAAAATAAAAATAGTTCAAATATGAACAAAATTAATGTTTAAATCAACATACCTTATTTAATGCAATCTAAAATTCTTTTAAGTGTTGTTGTAGAACTTGCTTCTGGGTAGTGGCGCACAACATCATCCCAATTTTCTGCATTCAACATTTTAACCATATGTTCTTGTATTTTCATAAAAATCTTCTGACTGAATAAATAAAGTTAAATCTATTAATATAGTGACATGTATAAAAATTTTGCCAACAAAATTATTTTTTATTTAAAAGAAAATTATAATGAAAGGAAAATAAGAAATAATTCAAGAAACTTACTTTTGAAATTCTGCACGCATTTCGTGCATTGATAATTCACCCGAATTCACACAGGCTAGTATTGATTTGACTAGTTTCTCATCCTTCACACCTTGCATTGTTCTCCAAGGTGTGATAGTAATATCCTATGGAATTTGCTTCATTTCAGGACCTGTCTGAATGTTGGTATATATTATGGGTTTAATCTTTTTAAGCTTCTGATTTTTTATGGAAATATTCTCTCGCCAGTCAAAAATCTCATCAATCAAATCCCATATCTCCCCAGTTCTAAATGCCCACTGAAAAATGTTATCCATGCTTATGAATATATTTGAATGCATTTTTCCATATTTTGCTTTGATTTTTTCATCAATTTGATAACCTGTTTCCATTAAACATTCCTTCCGAAATGTTATACTAACTTGTGTCTTATCCCCACCACCACATTTTTCTATGAATTTGTTATGAATAAATCTAACCCTTTGGATGAAATCATTTTCATTCTGTACTCATTATCGGCATTATGATCCCATGACAATAACTTTGATTCTATTTCTGTTAAGCCAACGTAAATGATGCATTTCACTATTTGAAAAATATGGTTATTGGGATATTCCTCAATCAACTATATTTTAGCCTCTACCGAATGGGTCCCTTCAATTACATAATATTTATAATAAAAAAATTGTGTCTTGTCAAATGCTTGTTTGTTGGGAACTTGGCGTGGATCGACAAGAACCACATAATCCACCACATGCGCATATGGATTGAACTTGAACATTGTTTTCAGATTATGTACATGTAGGTGATGGGCATTTCTAATTGTATATTGAGATTGACCTTCATCTGGCCTATAAAATTGGCTGACATTAAGCTCAAATGTTTGGCCACCAAAAATTAATTTATTCTTTCTCAACTCATATCGAATATCATTTTGTTTTGCTTTAATAATGACATCCTATAACTCAACACCTGGTGTTATAATTTCTTTGCTTCCGTTAGAGCTTTCAGTTTGTTCTTCACTACTGCTCATGACTTTTACAGGTTGACCAATATTTGATTTCCTATTCTTATTGGTTAACATATCAGCGCTTTTATAAACAAGCTCTTCATCATCAGGTAAAAGAGAGACATTTTTGGCGATTTTTCTTTTTTGCGTCTGATTTGTTTTCTCCTTTTGCACAATAGTTCTAATCTCCTCCTCACTAATTCTATCATAATTTTTAGTTTCGTGTTCCACATCTCCAAAAGCAACATGTTTAGGTTTACTAGATTGACCCACCTTAGTGACTCTCGGTTGATCCCCTCTTTGTACTATTGCAATGTCACAAGCTATTTATCTTTGCTTCAATCTCCTTTCCTCTATTTTTCCTGTGTGGAAAGTGCTCATCACATTCATAAAATTTGGCTCCATATAATAAATACCTTCAAACATGTTTGAAAGACTCGGAACAAAATCCTATGAAACAAAATAAAACATGTCAACGATCAATAATTTATAAAAAATTGAATGATCCTTACAATAATGCATAGCGGAAATAAAGATAAGCATACTTACAATGTTATTTGCAATGTTTCTTGAGATTTCTTCAGAAAACATTGTAGATATTTCATTTGTGTCATATTTGACCTTTGATAGATGATATTTAACCTTGTCACGTTTATTATCCTTCCTTGCAAGAACATAAATAGTGTTTGTATTCGGGACCATACATATGTCTCGTACTCTTCCCATCACACCATATGGTTCATTTAAGTCGATCATACCACAAACCAGATAGATATGTATATCAACCTCCATTTCACTGTCTTCAAGATACCATGAGAAATCAGTTTTATCTATTTCCTCGGTGTTCTTCCAATAAAAAATAAGCTTTAATAAACCTGGTGGGCGACTTGCTTGAATTTTATTACTGTGTGCAAAAATTTCCTTATTGTTTCCAGCAGTATCCATAGTGCATCCAGCTGCAACTTTAGATTTGGGAGTTGTATCCATAGTGCATCGAGATACAACTTTAGATTTGGGAGTTGCTGCCCTAGGTGCAAAAACATTCACAGAAATATTTTTTGATGCCATTTTCTTGATAAAAAGAAAGAAAAAAAAAATACATACATATATATATATATATATATATATATATATATATATTAGTTTTTTTTTCTAATTTAGGCTAATTCTATTAGATCATAAGAAACAAGAAGTTACAGGTCGCATCCTGTGGAAAGAATGGATTCAATCCATTGGGAAAGTGCCAAAGAGTTATGTCAAGTATTGGATTTCCCCTAAAGGGGAAACCAGTCCTTAGAAGTTTAAAAAATATTGCTGCCCATGGTGGGAAACCAGCAAAAAAAGATAGTAGAGATGTACAGAAAAAACTAGGATAAACATGATTGCACAGGCTAATGCCACAAAGAGTTAAATAGATAAAACTAAGGGATACTTGCATGCTTGTCACTGGAGACTTTAGGCTCTTCAAGGATCCTACACACGTAGCCCATGTCCATCATGCCTGTGTCCAATGTGTGTTCATCTTGCAGAGGGCATGGCGAGGCGAGGTCGCTCAAGGTCGCCACATCATTAGTAGTCGGAGGAGCTACATGGTGTTGAGGGTAGTCACCAATGTTCAACTCCAAGCTGCCTCCCACATCCAGCTCTGAGCTGCCTTCGTTGTTTCCGTCAGAATCACTTGAACCATTGTTACCACTGGTAGCATTGCGAACCAGAAGAGCTCTCATCTTGCGAGGGGTGAAGGTGGGCTCAGGGAATATGGTGGACTTGCGAGCTCATTTTTTGTTGCGAAGGGGAGAGGGAGGCGGACCTGAATTAGGCAGTTGCTTAGAAGACTGAGGATTGTCAAAATAAATCCAATCAATGGAGAATTTCAGGTCGCAACAGAGGTAGGGCGAGATGGGAGGGTAGGAGGGCGAGAAGGCAAGCTACGCCCACCAGCTCTTCAACATCGATGCCTATGTCATCGCGGCATGACAGTCGACGGGGTGGGTCTTTAGACCAGAGGGAGGAGGGAATAGGTTTCAAGGAGGAGAGAAGACTAGAGGGAGCCTTTGTCCTAGAAGAACCAGGGCACTTCTCCAGAGCTGGAGAAGCACAGACGAAGAGCTGATAGAAGAATGAGCAAGGAGAGCCAATTGCGCAATGGAGAGCCAGGTTGGTGGGTTTAAAGCCCATGATGAGTAGCATTAAAAAGACACAGACCTGGTACGTCGACGGTAGGGTGGAGAAAGGTCTAGGAATGACTCCCTCACGCCAAGCTTTAAGATGGTACCCCTTCCAAGGACGGAGCACGTGGAGCAGCCAACTATCCATCCTCATGGCGGCCCCGTGGCCCTTCTTCCCTTTACATGACACCTGCATCCAGGATATATATATATTAGTTAATGAGAAAACAATTGATCAATTTTTTTTTAAATTTACCAATATAAATTTAAATTTACTGAAAAATAATGTAAAATAAATTAAAAAAACAAAATTTATTTATAAAACTAAATAAATTGAAAATAAACCAATAAAATTAACTATAAAATTTTTTCATTTAAAAACAAAATATTAAAACTCATATTTAAATATATGTATATATATATCTATAGAATATTTTTTTAATACATTTTATAAAAAAAATTATTTTTTTTTTTAAATTGTATAAAACAATTTAAAAAAAAATAAAAATTAATTCGAAACTTAAGTTTTTATTTAATATTTAAAAAAAAACACCACAAAAAAATTATTTACTATTTAACAAATGTTAAAATTAATATTATTTTTAAGCTAAAGAATTTATTAAAAAAAACGATTGTTAATTTTTTGTTGTAATTTTAATTTTATTGTTTTATTAAATATACACTTAATAAATTATATTTTAAAATTTTAAAAATAATGAATATAATTAAAGCATATATTTTAAAATTTAAATTTAAAACTTATAATTTTTTATTGTATTTTAAAATTTCATTTTATAATTTTAAAATATTGAAATATACACTATTTATTAAATTTTAAAATTATTATATTGTTATAATTATAACTATATAATAAATTTTAAAATTAAAACTTTAAATTATATCAATTTTAAAATTATATATTAAAAAAAGCAAAACTTTAATATAAAACATTATATATATTTTAAAAATTTAAAAATTTTATATTAAAATTTTCAAAACAAAACATTTAAAAAATATATAAATTATAAATTATATTTTAAATTTAAATTTAAAAATCAAAATAAAAATAAAAATTATTTTCACACCCGCCGGGGTTGGAGGCCGGCCAGGCGGCGTTGTGGAGGGTTGCCCAACTGGCCTCTGGCCCCCGGCTAGGCAACCTTCCACAGCGCCGCCCAGCCCACCTTCGTCCCCCACCTAAGAATCTGAACTTTTTGAAGCTTCATGCCCAGGCTCTTTAAATAAAGAGGCTATTGTAATATGTTCAGATGTTTACTCCTCTTCTGAGGGTTTTCCTTCTAATTTGGACTGAGATACTTCTTTTGGAAGTAAATGGGGGAATTTGTCAACTGGCTTGACAAGATGCTAAATATGCACACTTCTTTTGTGCAGGAAAGATGCTGGAATGGGTTTGTCGGTACTTTTGATCTAGAGCCTTTCAAACTTTCCAGTTAGCTCATATATCAATCCTTATGTAAAATGTATTTCCTTATCAACTTTTCTTTCTACAGATTCTATTTTAGACAAGGATTCCCTGACATAACCCTTAAGAACAGAACTATAAAATTGAATATTATTCAAAGAACTATCTACATCACCAATTGAGACTTGAAGACCATCTATCTATTCTTTGACAACAACAGATTTTGTAGTATTCATTTCAAGGCCCTTTATTGTTGTATTGGTCCAATTTATTTGTTCACAGGACTTCTGAATCCTACCATCAATTCCTAAGGCATTATCATATTTTAGAACAAGTGGTATTGATTTAGTAGTGTTTTGTGCTTCTCCTAAGATGATAACTCTGTAAGGTGGGAATGTGGTGGTTGTCTCAACTTTGCTGCCATCTAATGCAGCCCAAGAGTGCTGTGTGGTGGAAGAGGATGTTGTGTTTGTCATCGTGATATTTTTTGAATCATCTTTAACTTCTTACATACATAAAAAGACATCCAAAGGTGTGTTTTATCCATATATCACTTCTAGTCATTTTTTAATCTGATTCTTTCTTCTCTGGAGGTACTGAGGTCAAATGCATCTACCTCTGGATGTGTGATTAGATCCCAATTTAACTTGGCTTTCATCCATTGAGTTCCTACTTTATGTTGTTCACAACCATCCATTATGGAGAATAACTTATGCATTTCTGGCACTGATGGCTTCTTGCAATCATCAGGGAGAGAAATAAATCTCGAACTTGGAATTAGGTTGTCCATTTGTTCAAGGTATCCTATGCCATATTTGGGCATATTAGGTGGCCTCATTCTGCTGAAAATTTCTGTTAATCTTGGATCTTCATTTTCTATTGAATTTAATTCATTCATCATCAACACATGATCAGAATCATGAGGAAAAGGAATTTCTGAGCATTTTGGGTTTGGACATGGACTTATAGAGGTAGTAGGAGGGGCTTCTCCAGTCTTGGGATGATGATTTTCACTGATGAAAAGTTCATTAAGACTACTCAAATTCACTTTAGCTTTACAACTGGGACATATGACTTCCAAGGAGGAAACATTTACTATTTGAGCAAAATCAAACAAATCAATATGTTTACAAAAGGAATGTGAAGAACAGGCTTAATCAACTCCATCTGGATTTATGTACAAAGGAAAAATTCTACAGGCTTGTTCTATTCTTTTGCGGCTAATGGTGGATCTTCTAGGAAAGGATAAGACTGCAGATGACTGATTTTCTTGGATGTTGGCAGAATTAATACTTTGTATGCCTGGAGGTTTGGGATTATTTACAACCCAGTGTTCATGGAAACTTAGATCTTCCCATCTTATTACTTGGTGCTCTATTTTTTTATTTTTGGGATCTGTAAGAACAACCACACTTGACTTTGAGTCTTTACTATGCATATGTAGGACTGCAAGATATAGGGTATTACTATGTCTAAAACACCCTTGAGTCTGAATGGCTATGTTATGTCTTTTTCTGGACATGTCAAATCCGTATGTTTGGATTTGCAATTGTATAATATCAATTATGGTTTCATCAAAGACATAAACTAAGAAATTTGGATAAAAATCAAAATATACAGGGCCATTAGACAATGGAGCAACAATCCTGCCTATTAAGGAATCAGTGTATTTATTATGGGTTAAATCTCTGACAGTGGATAAGACAAAAATATTGAGTCCTCTATGGGTCATAGCATTGATTCCTATTCTTATACATCCCAAATTCAAGTATTTAGTATTTAACCTCTTAGCTTCGACTTGAAGTTGTTTTGGATCTAACAGAGGAATAGATTGTACACACTCAGAATTTTCTTGTATCTGGCTAATGGATTCTTTAATAGATATACTAGTAGCAGCTTTCAAATGAAAGACATAAAGGTCAGAATATACATCAGAGGCAATAATAATTGGCAACTTCCATCGAGAGGATGGTTGGCTTTCTACATATTCTAGTTCGGCTGAGTTTATAACACGACTACAAGAAGAAGCAAACATTTCCCGGAGAGGATTTTCTTGTGTTGATTCTTTCTCATCTATCTCATGAAAAGTAATGGATCTTCATGTAGGTTCCATATTTCAATAAAGAGTGGTTTATTGAGTACTAACCTTTATGAACCAGATGACACTTCTGGCTCTGATACTAATTTTACGGAGGGGCTTCAATGAAGCTTGCAACAGCAATACAGCTACTTGGCCTTGCTAAGTCTCTTCTCTATGTAACCCACTATTCGCCTTTACAAAAACCCATACATGAACCCATACATGAACCTACTCAGGTTTTTCATGCTCTGGCATCCTTTTTCGTAGCTTCCCTGCCTTTAACGGACAGGCGTTTCTTCAACCCTTTGGCAAAACTCTGGCGAATCTCAAGTGAAATATAATGGACACAGATACTACCTTAAGAAACTTTAAAATGCTCAGATTTTAAGTACTCAAATGCAGAATCAAGATAACACTATTTTTTTATTGATCTTTCAAGATGGATTGCAAATAGGTATTACAGACTCATATGTTATTTATGAGATCGAATGTGATGACATTTATCAGACTTTGCTTCTTAATAGATAAGAAAGTTTACTAAAGGCTTCCTGGCTAAATCACAGACTCAGTCCTCAAACTATAACACAACACACATATGTATAGACCTAAAAATATGGCCACTTTAGGTTCTTACCAGTGCTCCCACACTGATACGCAAGCTTCTTGGATTTACTTAAACAGATAGAAACTCATAATACCTTCGTGATGCAAGCAGCTCATACTATCGTCCGCAGATGCATAGCAGGAAGGACTGATATCAATCTCAGACTCCAAAACCAAAATACTCTAAGACTCGCTAATAACCCATTCCAAACAAATGAGCCTTACTCTACTTATATAGGAATGAAGAGGGGACAATCATCTAACAACTGGCCTTATTTTACCGAAAGTAAATCTTGTACATATTAATTTGTCGGAGAGATGTGGGGTCAAACCCCACCAAATGTCAGAGAAGTGCACCAAGTCTCTCATGAAATTTAATATTTGTACAAGAAGGACCAATACGTGAAAACATAGTGGATACTTTTTGCTACATAATGCCCACGAGAAAACTATTCATCTTCATATTTACATAGAGGATGATTTTTATCGGAAAGCCCTCGAGAAAACTGGTCACTGTAAGTCCATGACTAGACATCATGATACACATTGGAGGCTTTTGAAAGGAGCCCACATGAACCTTAAAATTTTTTATTACAATGGGGTGATTTCTGGAAATCTAAATTTTTTGTACAAAGCTTCATCCCATGCTTTTGTATATATTCTCTGAACTATCATTGGTTTCCGCAATACAATCTGGTGCTTGATCTTTGTCATGACAAGCCATTCTCGATGTTGCATCATGTATTGCTCCAGTATTTCATAATCTGAATAGTGATTCAAATATATGATGGTTCTACATGGAGAATCAAAACATTCAATGTTAAAACATTTATCACATTCTGGCTAAAAAGCAGATTTAAAGTACTTTGGATCAATGGCGGTTTTGTTGACTCCATAATCATCCCACCATATTTTTAGTCATTCACATTGTTTATTCTGCTGCATGATCCATGTAGGCCCAAAATTTACCTTAGTATAATGAGTCTCATCCTTTCCATCAACATTCATGATGTCCCACCACAGTTTCTTATAGTTAGCAAAATTATAGACCGTGTCAGGAAAAACGATGGAAGGGTCACTTTTGGGCCACATAGGCATATCCATCCAGCCTACATCTCTTGTTCTCTTTATACAAAAATACCTGTGATAAACATTTCTTCTATTTCTTCCTTAAGTCCATATCATAGAAATATCATGGAAAGTACTCCCCAAGGCCTCTTATGCATTATGTGATGCACCCATGCTTTTGGAGTAGACCATATCATGTATCCATTTACTCCCTTTAGGATATACTTTTCTTTCGGGAACATAGTGGTGTATTTCTGAATGAGGTTGAAGGTTTGCATCTAACACTTTCGTGTTACGTAACTGTTAGGTTGGTTACCATTCTGAGCAGTATTTTTTCCAATATTTGGTATCTGCAATAGATCTGAGGACTTATATTTGCTGAGTGTTATCCCACTCAGTGAATATCACCATGATATGATCTCTATTTATACTGAAATCAGACTGAATATATTCTCTGCTTAAGAAATCTAGCAAACTGTTATTTTCTCCTTTAATGTGTTCCACCTCAAATTCAAAGTTGGCAAATAAAGCCTCCCATCGAGCAAACTTCGATTCACTAGGTTTCTTGATATCTTTCTTTAAAACCTTCTTTAAAGCAGAGGCATCAGTCCTTAACAAAAAATTCTTATTTACAAGATGAATCTCAAATTTATCTATAGAATTCCATGCTGCCTTTACCTCCTTTTCAATAGTAGAATAATTTATTTCTCCAGGATTCCATGTACCGGAGGAAAACTGTACAACTTTCTCTTCTCCATCCTTTTCTGCTTCAGAACTCATCCCCATCCTAAATCACTGGCATCTGATTCAACAATTTAAAAGTGTCTTCATCAACAACATATAAAATGGGAAGTGATTTGACTTTACTTTTTATTTTTCTGACTGCTGCAGTATGAGCATCTGACCAGGGAAATGGATTTTTCTTCAATCTGGTTTAGTAAAATTCTATCTTTAGCATAGTCCTGATAGAAATTTCTAACATAGTTAAGAAAACCCAAAAATCTTTGCAACTGAGTTTTATCCATGATTATATCAGGAAATTTATCTGCAAATTCTAAAGCATGCTTCTGCAAGGATATTTTGCCATCTTTGATAGTGTGACCAAGAAATTTGATAGAAGTTTGGAATAAATCTATCTTTTTCTTACTGAGAACTAAACCATTATTTTTTACCACTTGGAAGAAAATATTTACATGCTTAAAGTGGTCCTGCACATTTTTAGAAAAGTCTAAAATATCATCACTAAAATATCATCAATATAAACAATCATCCAATCAAAGAAAAGCTTGAAGATGGAATCCATGACCTTCTAAAATTTTGATGGTGCATGTTTTAAACCAAAGGGCCTGACATTCCATTCATAATGACCTATTGATACACTGAATGAAGTCTTGAATTTGTCTTCTTCTCTTATAGCCACCTGCCAAAATCCAGACTTCATATCAAATTTTTTGAATATTTTGGCTCCTGCAATTCTAGCCAACAAATCTCCCTCGTGGGGAATTGGATAGGTATTGTCTACAAGCACATTGTTTAGAGGCTTATAATTTATGACCAGATTGGGAATTCCTCTAATTTTTTTTTATCTTTTTTTCACATAGAAACCATAACAGTTCCAAGGACTGTTTGATTCTCTGATCAGTTTCCTATCCAACAAATTTTTGATCTCCTTCTCACATAATTATTTGCATTATTTGTTCATAGGAATGACTTTACTTTTTCATGGTCTTCCTTCATATTATGACTTGTAAGGGAGCTCAACATAATGTTTCTTTCTATGCCAGAAAGCATTCGGCTCTTATGCACAAAATTCCTTTTCAATTTTTTCTCTGAGTTCAGAGATTCTTTGTTTCACAATAGGAGTCAGGAATTGTTCTCCTATCTTCATAGTTGCCTTAATATCTTTGAGTTCAACCAGTTTATTACTGGCCTTTTCAAGTTGTTCCATGGCTTGGACCATGGTTGAGACACAGGGATTAGATATATAGGGAAACTTGATTGTTTTCAAACTCCCATCAGACTTGGTCATAGTAATAAAATAACCATCTTTGTTGCTCTTTAGTTTGGTTGAACCATGTGGTTCCACTGCAACCAAAAATACATTGCCTAGAATGCAATCTATAGGGATGTCAACACCTGCAAAATTCAATTTTAGGAAATGATTATAAAAAAAAATTGAAGCATGTGGAACTTCATAGTGTAAATCTTTGTTTCCTAGCCCGACTACTTGTCTGTAAGATTTGACCTAGAATCTGGCTGGTATGACCTTTGAGTTTAATACATTAATATCTACACCTGAATCTATTAATTTTTTGAGTTTGAACATAAGTCCTTTGATACAAATGTGTAATAGGACATGGTGTTGCTGATACTGGATTGTTAGAATTCTCATATCTCAAAATCCAGTAGCATGATCTCTTCTTCCCTCAAATATTTCTATGTTTGTGTTTCTGGTAGGTGCACTGTATGAATCTTCTTTTGTATCTCTTATCTGATTTTTCCCCTGAAACTTGATTTTTTAAAAGTAGAGATTTCAGATTTGAGCATGTGAATTTCTCTACTTACCTCCCCCAAAGTGAGTGAACGAAATTTCTCTTGCAGTTGATCACGTTGGAAGGCTTTAGTGTTTTTTTCATAGGATGCATCAACAAAAAGGAGCTTTTTGTTGGAAGAAGATATTTTGGTATTATGCACTTGACTGAGAAAGGCTTCTAGGAGCTTTTCTTTCATGTCTCCTTCTTCAAGTGCGTGAATTTGTGACAAAATTTTTAATTCAGCATCATTAGCAGTTTGAGCCATTAACACATTTTCTTTCAATTGCTGTTTAATGTTGTAATCTTCACAATCTGAAGAATTACCATTAGAAGATTCAGAATCAAAGGAATATCTACAATTACAATTATCTGAATCTGAACATCAACTATTTTCCATGTGAGCATTAAGTTCTTCAGTAGATGAATTTGAGGAATAAGAACTTGAAGAATATGAAGAAAAAAAAAGCAAAAAAAAAAGGTTTAATATAAAATAAAGCTATCTATTCTCCTTTAAATAAAAATAAAAAATAAAATATCTAATCATATTTCTAAAAACAAATTTTCATGTTTTAAAATAAAGATAAAAAATAACTTTCTCTTTTCAATTTTTCCAGTTGCACTTTGAGAAAAAATAAAAATAGAATAAATATAACTGTTTTTTTATGTGCATGGTCGTTTTTTCGTTTTTTCTGTCTAGATGAACCTATAAACTCTAAAAAAGAAAAAAAAGAAATCTAAATTTTTGTCCTAAAAACCCTACAAATTTGAGTTTTTTTTTTCCCATTTTCTTCACTAAAAGAATATAAAAAAATTTATGGTTTTCGAACCTAAAAACCTTAAGAAAATAGTTTTTGAACACAAAAACCATAAAAAAAATAGATTTCCCCAAAATTGTCTTTAAATGGACAGAATATAAGGAAAATTAACCTTTGAAATGCAAAAAGCTCCTGTCACCAATGCGAACACAACGCCTCCAATGTGAATGCAACGCTTCCACGAAGTTACCAATGCGAACGCAACACCTCCAGAAAATTGCTCCAACAAAAACCAGAATTCTTATTATATAGCGAATATTGTGTGATTGGTTTACTGTTTAACGAATGTGGGATTAAAATTTAAAATTTAAAATATTTACATGTAGTTAATTATAGTTAATATTATTGTTAAAATAGTTGATATTTGCATGTAGTTATCATAGTTAATATTCTATTTAATATTTACATGTACTCAATGTTAAATCATTCGAATATAATGTGGGATTAAAATTTAAAATTTAAAATATTTACATGTAGTTAATTATAGTAAATATTATAGTTAAAATAGTTAATATTTGCATGTAGTTATCATAGTTAATATTTACATGTAATTATCATAGTTAATATTTTAGTTAATATTTACATGTAATTAAATATAGTTAATATTATAGTTAAAATAGTTAATAAATTTGCATGTAGTTATTATAGTCAATCTTAAATCATTCAAATAAGAAAATTATTTTAGTTTGGAAGGCATGCATGAAAGGAGTCTTTTGTGGATATTTTGACTAGAAAGTATGGTGAAATATTTCAAGACCAATAGTTTATTAAGAAATTTTGAAATATATTTTAGAAGAATATAATGTAGGTTTAAAATTTAAAATTTAAATATTTACATGTAGTTAATTATAGTTAAAATAGTTAATATTTGCATGTAGTTATTATAGTAATATTATAGTTAATATTTACATCTAGTCAATGTTAAATCATTAATATAACAACATTATTTTAGTTTGGAAGGCATGCATGATAGGAATATTTTGTGGATATTTTGAATAGAAATATCGGTAAAATATTTCAACACAAAAAATTTATTAAAATGTTTTCAAATACATTTTTGAAGAAGATTTTGTACGAAATATTTGAAACGAAAATTTTGGAGGAAAAGTTTTTCGTAAAAAATTTTTTTTTTTTTGGGGGGGTGTGGAATTTGGAGGGAAATTTTTAGTCTTTAAGCTATATATTGTAATTGGGAGAGGTATTTGTATCATTCAACATATTCTTCTTGAAAGCCATGGGTTCTTCTAATAGCAAAGGTTTTCTTTCTACAACATCAACATCTTCGTCACGCAACAACTCTATTCAGATTGATGAATATAACAAGAGTTTTTTCACCATGAATATAGAGTCAAAAAATCGAATTGGCCGTAATCCTAAGGATTATGAGAACATAATTGATGCGGTGCAACAAAAATAAATTTACATAAATCAAGATTCAGTTATTCCACTTACTCTTAATCCTAAGGATTATGAAAGCAACAGTGATGAAGAGCATGATGAATAATTTCGAGAGTCAAAATTTTCACTTCATCCTAATCCTAAGGATTATGAGGGCACCACTAATGAAGGGGGAGATTAATAATATCCACTTCGTCTGGTCCTAATCCTAAGTATTATGAGAGCATCACTGATGAACAGAGGAATGAAGAATTTTCAGCATCAAAATATCCACTCTTTCCTAATCCTAAGGATTATGCCAGCACCACTAATGAAGAGGGGGATGAAAAAATTACAGATTCAAAATATCCACTTCGTCCTAATCATAAGGATTATGCCAACACCACTGATGAAGACGGGAATGATAAAATTATAGAGTCAAAAAATCCACTTCGTCCTAATCCTAAGGATTATGCCAGCACCACTAATGAAGAGGGAAATGAAAAATTTGCAGCATCAAAATATCCACTTCGTCCTAATCCTAAGGATTATGTGAGCACCACTGAAGAAGAGGGGATGAAAAAATTGTAGAGTCAAAATATCCACTTCATCCTAATCCTAAGGATTATGTGAGCACCACAGATGAAGAGGGGAATGAAGATTTTGCAGAGTCAAAATATGCCCTTCGTCCTAATCCTAAGGATTATGCTAGCACCACTGATGAAGAGGGGAATGAAGAATTTGCAGCGTCAAAACATCCACTTCATCCTAATCCTACGGATGATGCCAGCACGATTAATGAAGAGGGGGATGAATTTCCAGAGTCGAAATTTTCACTTCATCCTAATTGCAACGATTATAAGAGCACCATTGATGAAAGGGGGGATGAAGAATTTCCAATAAACATAGATTCAAGGCATCCACTTATTCCTAATCCTAAGGATTATGAGAGCACCAGTGAGGAAGGGGAGGGGCGGGATGAAGAAATTTTAGTGAATATAGATTCAAAGCTTCCACTTAGGCCTAATCCCAAGGATTATGAGAGCACCACTAAGGAACGGGAGGATGAAGAGTTTCTTGCAAATGATAATTTTAGAGGCTCATATCTGAATAATGCATTTTCTCTAAGTGATCGTTTCAAATAATCTTATGGTGATGAAGAATTGAATCCTCCCAGGGAAGAATTTGAAAGCATGGGTCAAGATGGTGAATAATTTCATCTGAGTCGGGGTTACAAAAGCGCAGATGATTCTTGTGAAATGTTTTATTTAAGTGATGATGGTAATGAAAATTTTCCAAGAAATGATGTTGATGAATTTCTTAACTATGTTGAGAATGATGATAGTGGGGATAATATTCCTCCTAATGGTGATGAAACTGCTTCTACAAAGGATGATGGAATTATGAAGCTATTGCAAAAAAATATTGTAGCTAGGAGTAGGAGTAGACCTTTTCCTATCAATCCAAAACATTCCATTTATACAAGGGTGAGGACAAAATATCTCACAAAAAGAATTTGTGTCGTTCATTTGATTTAAAGTGACTGTTGTCGAAGGGATTACTTGAAACATATGGATTTCAACTTTGTTTTCGAGAAAAGGAAAAGATATATGTCAATGAATAAAAGCATGAAAAATTCATATTTGGTGGGTTGTATGCAATCTACACTAGCAAGTTATGATTATCATATTAGGAATATATTGCTCTGTGGAAAGGCTTTCAAAATGTTGCATTCAATTGGTAATTTTCGTTTGTCAAGAATCCAAGAAAAATTGGAAAAGGATCCCATATATTATTCAGAAGTATGTTATAAATGGGAGGTTGAGCCCTTTGCAATTACTGCTAAGACATGGATGGCAGACTTCTTTTCAAAGCATGGAGAGTGTATGCCAAATAAAGACACAATACATATTCCAGATAATTTCTTGAGACGAGAAATATTCATCTTATACAAAGATTATATAGAAGCTATTGAAGGAGTTGGTCATTTTATTACATATTCTTATTTTACAAGGTTATGGAAAAACAAATTCAACAATGTTTGTATTCCTAAGAAGACAAGGATGGGGGTTTGCAGCACATGTGCTTCTCTTAAAGAAAAAGGAGATAAATGTCTAGGGGTAGAAAGAGGTATGCATTCAAAACATTGTTTTTTAAAATTGGATAGTTATCAACCATGAAAATGTATTTATTCATATGTTTCTTTTATTTTATGTACAGATTCCATTATCAAAGAACTTCAAGAACATCATAATCAACAAACAAGTGAAAGGAAAAAGTTGTATAAACATCAAAAGAAGTGTTATGATCATCCAAATAAATATTTGGGTTTGATAAATGATGGTATGGACCAAAATAAAACACTTATTCCAAATGTTGTTCGCACGCCCAAAAAATTACAGGAGGAAAACTTCATTCAGTTTCACATGGTTGGTTTTATGGTATTTAATGAGAAGATGTTTCCAAGAGTTTTATTCATAACTCCAAATATTCACAACGATGCAAATCTGACCATAACTATAATCTATGATGTGGTTACTCATTAGTCTGGTATTCTTCCTGATTTTTTGTATTTACAATTAGACAACACAAGTCGTGAAAACAAAAATAAAGTTCTTTTTGGGTATATAAACATGCTCGTTGAATTGGGAATTTTTAAAAAGATAAATATTGGTTTCCTTCTTGTTGGGCATACTTATGATCATATTGATCAAATGTTCAGTCATTTTTCAGTAACATTGAGGAGGAAAGGTGTTGGGAGCTTGCCATCATTAATTGAATGTATTAAGAAATATTACATTCCAGAGCTTGTTTTTCATGTATTGGAAGTAAATATTGACATGTGAAGGTTTACTTTGGGATCGAATGGTGAGGATAAATGCATTGAACAAATTAACGACATTAGCTTCCAGCATCAATTTCGTGTCAAAAAAATTGATGGGATAACACTAATATGGGGTGTTAACACTAGAAAATTGTACAGCAGAAGACGACATTAATTAGTGTTAGGCAAAAGGATTTACAGGGCTGGAAGACATTACAGAATCTAGAAAGTATTTAAAAATCTCTAAGGTCTGAGGAAAATCAAATTTGAACTAGTCCTAAATGCTCTTTGCATGGATAATCCTTCGTGAAGAGCACCTTCCACGCGCCTTTTTTCTTGATATGTGCGCAATCCTGGGAGTGGAGAAATGTCACTATCCAGGACCACACAAAGCAAAGGACAAGTGGATCCTTACTTGAAGCCACCTAAGGACAACCACCAAGGCCTCCTTATACAAAGTGAACTCACAATGGAATATTTGGAGCACACAAAGGAATCATGCCCCTCTCTTGGGTCACCATCCACAATGTACCAAGAGAGGGAAGGGAGGAATTGAAATCTCCTATATAAGGCCACCATGAAATGAAGAATTTGTGAACACATTGTTATGTTGGCTAGAATTTCCCAAGAAATACCAACAGTGTGTGAGTCAGAGTTGATAGAGGCGACTCAATTGTTGGCCATCCAACAAGTTGAGTCCAACATAGTAGAGAGAGAGGGAGACTACACTGAGGCAAGCTTGGGATAAAAAAATCCTTGCATTGGGACCTAGAACCATTGTCTAGGGGCCCTTTGGCAAGAGGGTAAATTTTCACTCTTATTACTACCAATGCTCAATAAGAGGGGCCTAGAGCCATCATTCGTATTATTGTTTTCATTTGAATCTTTTCAAAGCTCATGTTTATTTTTTTTAGTTTTTATTGTATATATGCATGCTCTTTCTCTATCTAGTATGCTTATGATTCTAGCTTGTTCCGCTAACTTGCTTGACTCCACTTCATTTTCTGCCTGTTACCAATAATTTAAGTGGGTAGACCACACCCCTTAAGTTGGTGTTATTTCGTACATACGTGCACCAAACACACTACAACAAGATTGGCGACTCCACTAATGTTTATTACCAAGTTTATGTGGTTGTGCCTTTTTTGTAGAGACCTTTGTCTGTGTTGTGAAGTGGAGCTGAATTTCCCTTGATTTCTCTTACAGCCCCTAGTTCATCCCAAGTGACAGACTGAAGCAGAACAACAAAAACAAAAAAATTCTTGCAGGAATTTGCATGTGCTTTCTCCTCACAGACGTGCAAGGCACGCGTTCGGTGCTAAACCGCGCGCAGACAGTGTGCCTGTCTCAACCTTTTGCGTGCAAAATACAAAATGAGAATTTTCTCCCTTATTTTTGTCTTGTCCTGCTTATAAAGTGCTTGGCATCCCCTAATACACTTTCCAGCACTGGTTGTGGTACCCCACAGCTTGTTAAAGCTCACTCTTAGCTACTTTTTGTAGCCTTAGTGTCATTTTTACTTCAAGATGATTTTTGCAAAGTTCACATATAGTTTATGTAGGGGGGAAAAATAACTTGCATTCCGAAAAAAAATTATGTTTTGAAAATTTTGGTACTTACACACCTAGATAACTGGCCCAATTAAGTGGCCCAAGACCACGCATGCATAGCTATTTTTCTTTTTTCTAGTGTAAAATTTTTAGTTTAGATCAATTTTTGCGCTAGGAATTTCGGGACTAGGGTTGAATTGTTTATAGAAGAGCAAGTAATATCTTCTACCTTTTCACCCTCCGGTGATCCTAGGTAAGCATATGAATGCTCCCTATTCACAATTCACCATCTCCCTATAGTTGGTCACATAGATTAACTAGGAAAAATAGAAAGCGGCCCATTATCCACACATGTTTTTCATTTGAGCTAGGAATAATACAACATAGTTTAAATAGGGGATTTTGTAAAGGATCATCGATATCCACACATTCAAAATATGTTCTTTTCCACTTTGTGCTCACACACACTCACCCACTAAGCAAAGAAAATACATATAAAACTAACTTAACCAAACTCACTAAATTCTCCCTACTAGGGCCTCAAAAGAATTTATAGCTTAAGTTAGGATCAAGGGTGTAGGCATCCAATAAGTTTCCTTGATCATACTTCATCTAGAAACATAGAATTTTTCTGTTTAGCAAGCTTCAAATCCATCTATCAGCCCACGGCAAAGAAAACCTAAGCGCGGCAAAGAATCGTTTCAGAGGGGGTTAGGCTTAGGCATAGTGCATGTGATATTAGTTGGAGCTACCTGACCTAGCTAATACTCGGTACTGTTAGCTAACTACCAAGAATCGCAAGACTCGAACACTCATGTGGGATGGTGGTTCTTAGTGGCCAAAAACTAGGGCATCCTTTTCCCTATAGGTGATGGTGCAGGCAAGCGCCAGACCCTCTACCCTTACCTTGGTGGATTCTCTTCAGCTAATTGGGGGTGTTGCCAGCTCTTATGAGACATTGTGCTAGCACTCGAAACAAATATTCTCAAGGTCCAGTTGTCTTTGAGTGTGTGAGGATGAATAGGTCTTCTATGATTTTATGTATCACACGCAAACAAACAAAAACCACTTTTTTGATTGCTTGATCACATAGATTAATTTAAGGGAAATTTATTTTGTTTTCCACTTTGTTTTATGTATGTGACAAGAAGTTTTCTTTGATAATAGACTTTATTCTCTCAAATTTTTCCAAAAACTAGACCTAATTGACATTAGAACGGACCCAACGGAACCTCGTCGATCTAGGCATCTTTTGGAACTCCCCCCATTACCAGGAGGGGTTCCAGGTATTTCTCCATTCAGGTGTCAAAGATGAAACACTACCACCATTATTGTTTCGTCATTTATTGGGGCAGTCATAGTTTATAACCCTAGTCAGTCTCCCAATGCCACACCCCACACCACTCCTCCCACAACCCCTTGCGGGTAGAGGAGTGCATCCCATTCGGGAAGCCAGTTGAATACACAACAGGGTATGTCACAGACTAATCCTTTTCCTAACCAAAAGTTTGTGTTTTCACACATTGCAATGGCGTCAACCTCCCAGTCACCTTTCTTAGCTTCATTGAATATACCTAATTTAAAAAATATGACGAATGACCCCAATGCACATGATCCTACATGGCCTCCCATGCCCATGAAGCTCCCTTCAGATATTCCAAAATTCAAAGGCAAGAAAGCGGAAGACCCAGGTAATCACGTCATGACCTTTCACCTGTGGTGCTTATCGAACAATATCATTGATGACACTATTCGATTGAGATTATTTCAATTCACTCTTATAGGAGTAGCCGCGAAGTGGTACATGGAGCAACCCTCAGCATAAATTGGAACCTTTAGCACCCTTGCTACTATGTTCCTAACACGTTTTCAGTTACCCATTCACCATGATTCTGGAATGGAATTACTGACAAATTTTAGATAGACCTCTGCCATCCATATCTCCGACCATCTCCATGAATGGAGGTGGCGTCGCAGTTTATGTAAAGCTAAACTCGAAGATCAGGTTCTATTACATTTGTTCTTGAAAACTCTTATGGTGGAGATTTCAAAGGATATGGCGCAACAAATGCCCACATACGAAGATGATGCAATCAACAAAGCCCAACAGCTTGAACTGATTTATACCTAGTCAGGATACATTTATAAAATCTTGCCTAATGCCCCGTGCCTTCAAACTTATCAAGATTTTCTAGGCGTGTTGAACTCTGCAGATAGACTGATTGGGTCATTGACCCAAGTTTACCTAGGAAGCAATAGTCAAAACCCTGGTGCAACATACAATTCTACCCAGAACATACCTCAACCCGGTTTTCAAACTCATCATATTCCTCAAAAAATTTTGTACAATAGGGTGCTAGCGTATCACCAGGGAGGACCTTATCCTTCGGCTCACTGGACTCAGCACGCAAAAATAAACACTGATGGAAGATCTCCCCTCCAATAGCCAGGTACAAACCAGGGACTGCGCTATGCTCAATCCCCAACACATGACCCACCTATGCAGACCTATGCATAGGTGAACTTTTTGCAGTCATCCCAAAACCAACCACACCAATATAACAAGGAGAACTACCCTCCTAACATGGTGAAGAAAATAATCCAAAAACAAGCAAAAAGGGAACCCTGGACATGGGGGCAACAACCAGCAGTGCCCACCACGATCTCAGGCTGGTGGTAACTCCAACCGGAATCAGAACCAGGAGCCAAGAAATTGTAGGTTTTAACCCTGAACATAAATTATCTACTCACGAATCTTATAACAGAAGATAAACAATAGTGAGAGCATAAAACATAAAACAGATAAACACAGAGATTTTCCCCTGGATCCCAAATCGGGACGACCAGCTTGACTTTTCATTATATTCCTTTTAGTGTTACAACACATATATATACATGCCGAAGCATACATAAACCCCAATCCATAAACCCTGGATTAGAACATCACCATAGTTCCCTTGACCGGATCTACAAAAATAACAGGGGCCGAAAACCATCGTGCCCCAATACCATGTGCAAAACCATGGACGCGAACTACCCACCAGAAATTAAGGACCAAAAATTTTTTCTTCCGGGGCGGCTGGGGCCCCTGTGAGGGGAGACACGCCCACCTTTCATGAGCCCCCCGTTGTGGTCGTGGAAGAATATAACACATACCCAACATTCTCCCACTTGTTGTTTTCTTTCCACAAGGGGCGACAGGAGAGCTTAGTCATTGGGCCAATTCTTCAACACCCATTGTTTCTCTACACCAAGAGAACTTCTGAGTGCTCACAGACTTCGTCAATGCATCTGCAACATTCTTCAAAGTGTCCACCTTTACCATCAACACCCTTTTAGCCTCAACCATATCTCTAACAAAGTGATATTGAACATCAATGTGCTTTGTCTTTGAATGATAAGCAGGGTTCTTAGCCAAGAAAATTTCACTTTGGCTATCACAATCTATCCTTATAGCTTTCTGTACCAACCCCATACTTGAACACAATCTCTGCAACCAAATTTCTTCCTTGCTTGCATGAGTGGCTGCTATGTATTCTGCCTCTGTAGTTGAAAGAGCCACTACAGACTGTCTTTTACTCTTCCAACTGACTGCGCCTCCAAATAGGCTAAACACATACCCACTTGTAGATCTTCTTTAGTCTAGATCTCCAACCCAGTCTGCATCAACAAAACCACAAATTTCCAACATTATTTCCAATCCTGGTCTTCCCTGGTAGCACAAGCCATAATCACTAGTTCCATGTAAATATCTGAAAACCCGCTTCACTGTTGTCCAATGCTCCTTCCCTGGGTTTGACGTAAACCTGCTCAATACTCCCACTGCAAGTGCAATGTCTGGTCTAGTACAGACCATTTCATACATCAGGGTACCCACTACACTTGCATATGGAACACGGGACATATACTCCTCCTCTTATTGTGTCTTGGGACACTGTTCAGCAGACAGCTTTACACCTACAGGAATAGGAAAATTCACCGGTTTACTATCCTGCATATTGAACCTCTGCAATATAGTCTCGACATACTTCCTCTGGTTTAACCAGAGCTTCATCTTTGCCCAGTCTCTCTTAATTTCCATGCCCAAAATATAGTTTGCAGCACCCAGATCCTTCATGTCAAATTTGGAGAACAAGCTTGGTCTTCAAATATTGGATAATTTCTTTGCTTTGCTCTAAATCAACAACATATCATCCACATACAACATCTAAATAAATAAATTATGTCACCAATTAATTTAAAAATAAATACGTTGAACACGTTGATCCTCCTTGCTTCTCGGTGGTCAAGTCCCCACATATAGGTATCAAATTTCCGATACCACAATCCCTTCCGTGACCGCGAACCCATACAAAGACGTCTTCAACCTTCAACCCGCATACTAGTTCTTTCCTTTCTTACCCTTCACCATAAAGCCTTCAGGTTGCTTCATGTAGATCTCCTCTTCTAGATCCCCATGAAGAAATGTTGTCTTCACATCCATCTGCTCTATCTCAAAATCAAATGCAGCAGCAACAGATAAAAGTAATCTAATAGAAATAACTTTGGCAACAGGAGAAAAAATATCACCAAAATCAATTCCCGGCACCTGGGAATAAACTTTCACTACCAACCGAGCTTTTTATTTCTCCACCTTGCCTTCTGCATTCATCTTCTTCTTAAACACCCATTTTCTCCCAATGGGTTTCCTTCCAGCCGGCAACTCCACCAGATCCCATGCATCGTTTTTGTGCAAGGATGCCATTTCATCAACCATGGCCTCCTTCCAGAGTTTTCCATCCTCTGAATCTACTGCCTCCCTGACAGTTCTGGGTTCATCATCAGTTATAGTTAAGGCAAAACCCAAACAGAAAGCAGATGGACTATACCTTTCTGGTTGCCTTCTTTCCCGAACTGATCTTCTCAAAGCTGGAGTTTGTGGCTCTTCATCTTCTGAGTCTTCTTCTGTTGTAGAGTCTGATTCATCCTCCTTTATCTCAAACTCTATCTTCTCGGGTTCCTTTGGTAGGAATTCATGTTTAACAACATCTTTCACTTCTCTAAACACCACATCTCGGCTGTACACAACCTTCCTTGTTTCTGGGTTCCAAAGCTTGTAACTCTTTAAACCATCCTTATACCCAATAAAGATGCACCTTTCAGATTTATTATCCAACTTGGTCCTTTTCTCCTTTGGAACATGTACATATGCATCACATCAAAATACCCTTAGATGTGAAAGAGAGGGTTTCTTACCATTCCATACCTCATGTGGAGTCTTATCCTCCAACGCTGATGAAGGTGATCTGTTAACTAAGTAACATGTAGTCTCCACTGCCTCTGCCCAGAATTCTTGTCCTAACCCGGTACCACTGAGCATGCTTCTTGCCTTTTCCATCAGTGTTCTATTCATTCTTTCTGCAACTCCATTTTGCCGAGGTGTGTATGGAGTAGTCTTCTGCCGTGCTATACCACACTTCTTACAGAACTCTTCAAATTCCTTCTTGCAGAACTCCCCACCATTATCTGTCCTCAATGCCTTTATCTTCTTCTCTGTCTGGTTTTCCACCAGAGCCTTAAATTCTTTAAATTTGTCAAAGACTTAAGATTTCTTCCTCAAGAAATATATCCATGTATTCCTTGAGAAGTCATCTATGAATGAAACATAGTACACAGACTTTCCCAGTGATGGAACTGACACAAGCCCAAACACATCACTGTGCACAAGTTCTAATATCTTGTTTGCCCTCTTAGCACCAGAAGGAAAACTCACCCGATTCTGCTTCCCATATACACAATGTTCACAGAAATCAAAATCCAGAGAACAATTAGACATACCTTCTACCATACCATTTCTATGTAGTATCTGAAGGCCCTTCTCTGCAATATGTACAAGCCTTTGATGCTATAGCATGGTCTTTTATCCAGAGACAGCTAGGCTTTCCATCCCACTTTCAGGAACCACAGAACTGTTACACCCATCAATAACAGTGCTACCTTGTAGCTTGTATAGAGTTCCAGTCCGAACTCCCCGCATTCATACCAGTGCTCCCCGAACCATCTTGCAGGCATCTTTCTTGAACATTGTTTTTACACTTGCATCATCCATCTTGCTTACAGAAATCAGATTTCTGGCCAATGCAGGAATATTCAGAACACCAGGAAGTGTTCTAATCCTTCCACCTTGTAGCTTCATCTTGACCTTTCCACGTCTTACGATTTTGGCCTTCCTATCATCCCCTAGGAAGACATCACCATCATATTTCTCATACTCACAGAACCACTCCCTATGGGGAGTGAAGTGAAAGGATGCACTTGATTCAATCAACCATGACTCATGATCTACATGTGCATCTGAAGAAGAAGCCAAATACACATCCCCACCTTCATCCGAGGTGGTTTTTGCCTCTGTAGAATGAGCATCATCAGATCCCTTTCCTTTCTCAGGAGCTTTAGATCTACAGTAATTTTTGTAGTGCCCTTCCTTTCCGCATTTCCAGCACACCTTTACAAACTTTCCAGGAGATTTAGATCTCCCACTCGAAACCTTATTCTTTTTTTTGTTCTAGGACCTTCCTCGTACAGATAAGGCATCTCCATTATGACCCTCCATATTTCTCCATCTCATTTCCTCTGACAGCAAGGCTGAGACAATGTCATCAAAATTCAAGGTAGTTGTATTGCTACCTATTGCAATAACCAAACTGTCCCACAAATCTGGTAGAGAACACAAAAAAATGATGCACTTATCTTCATCTGAGATTTTAATATCAACAGATGACAACTGACTTACAACAGTATTGAAGGCGTTCAGATGCTCTGTCACAGAGTCTCCATCCTTCATCCTCAGGTTATACAGATTTTTCCGTAGGAACAACTTATTCACCAAAGACTTAGATTGGTACAAAGTCCCTAGCTTGTCCCACAAGGTCTTCACCATAGCTTCCCCAGATAAATTCAACAATACTGAATCTGAGACACACAATCGTATTGTGCTCTTAGCCTTCCGATCCAATTTCTTCCAGTCTTCATATGACATTGCCATTGGTTTAGTACCTGGATCTACCGTAATCCACTCATATTTATCCACCAGCAGATCCTCCATCTTGAGCTTCCATAACTCAAAACTCTGACCATTAAATTTCTCGATCTCTATCTTCTCGCTGCTCGCCATCTTCTTTCACCGCAAGAATAGATCCCGCAGATCTCCCACTGAACAGGGTCTACCACAGGCTCGAGCAAAAAACCCTCAGCAGCAAAGGCATCCCCTTGAAGCTGAAATTGCTTTGATACCAAATGTAGTTTTAACCCTGAAAAAAAATTATCTACTCATGAATCTTATAACAGAAGATAAACAATAGCGAGAGCATAAAACATAAAACATATAAACACAGAGATTTTCCCCTGGATCCCAAATCGGAACGACCAGCTTGATTTTTCATTATATTCCTTTTAGTGTTACAACACATATATATACATGCCGAAGCATACATAAACCCCAATCCATAAACCTTGGATTAGAACATAACTGTAGTTCCCTTGACCGGATCTACAAAAATACTAGGGGTCGAAAACTATCGTGCCCCAATACCATGTGAAAAACCATGCACAAAACCATGGACGCGGACTACCCACCGGAAATTAAGGACCAAAAATTTTCATCGGGGCACTGCATCGAACCCCAACAAGGGGGGCTATCGCCCCCTCACGCGTGCTTATTTGTGGAAAGAATATAACACATACCCAATAGAAATGCCCAATGACATAGAAAAAGGCCACCTCTTCGAACAAACCATTCCTATTCGATATGTGGTGAGTACAGTTACTATACTCACCACTGTCCCAATCTCCCTGAGCTGAAGAAGCTACAAAGTAATCAAGGACAAGGAGGATCTTCCCAGCAACCATCTATGATGCAAGAACCTTTCCCCCATCGAGGGACGGTAAGCACTCAGTAGAAAAATACAGGCGACTCTGGGAAAAATAGCCATGAAATCTACATGACTGGCGAAGAGATGTTTTTCCAAACATGGAATCGCAATTACGACACCCCACCAGACACTAATACATCAGGGGCAAGTTCCAACGCATTGACTACACCTTTGACCATTTCAAATATGCCTATAGGACCATTTCCAAAGATGGTGAAGGGACTTAATAGGCGAGCAGGAAACTACTCCAAAGCGACCCATAATTTTAGCATCGTGGATGATTTAGCACAATCTCTCGGTGCTATGACATCTTTGGAAGTATTTTAGTCATGCCCAAAATAGCGAAAATCCCTTCTTTCCGCATTAGGCGCTATTGACGCTTCTGATACACGCCTAATGGCTTTTGACTTAGAAAAATCCACCCCTAGGCTTCCTTCCATAATCGCCTTCCAGATACCAGTTTTGGTGCAGAATATCACAATTCACTGATGTGCCATATATGAGGTTTCATCCACGTGCATCATGTCCAAAAATGTTGGGTAGAAGTTAGGTTCTCCTGAACTAAAACTCTTAGTCATCACACTTCGAGCATATGATGGTCGTCCATCAATCCCTGTCAGCCTCTACCAAAACGTCCTGAACTGCTTAGCCGAAAATATGGTCCACATAGACATTAAAGTCTTGGACGCTCACCTGGACTACAATATACTCCTTGGGTGGAGTTATATGTATGCCATGTCTGTCATAGCCTCCTCTGTCTTCCGCATTATGATGTTCCCGCACGAGGACCGCATCATTACAGTAGACCAACTAACGCATAGTGAGAAGTGAACCCTAACCAACACAGATGTAATTCTACCCTATGTAGATACATCCTCGGATGGTCTCTCACGGTACCAAGAATATGGCCCCAGCAAATTCAAACTAACATCCGTTCTAGGGTCATTCATAAGATATCCTCCCATAATCTTTGAGTCATCGCCTGATGTCATAGGGGTTCTAGTGTGCATGATGTCCACTTCAAGCGCCAAAGCTAGTCAGTACATAGACACAAGAAGTAAAGGCACAGAGTCATTTTCCACGGAAGCCTATCTAGCCTACGCCACCTCTCAAACCCCTTTCCTCTACCACCCAGTTGGTTTCGTCTCCCAGTAGGTTTTGGTAACACTGGTATTACCAATAATATCAATTGAAATCCCCATTTTGTACCTCGTTCCCCCTGTAGGAACAAGATCCACCCATGTCACTACCATAGGATTGAAGCTCCTTAGTCCCGAGGAGGCCCCACTCATCCCAAAAACGGCCAAAATCGCCATTGTAAGGGAATTTCCCATTTCAAAATTGGTGATCACGGCTAAGAAAACTGAGAAGAGAGGAAAGAAGATGGTGACCCCCACCATACAAAGGGAATCACCAGTCTACACCATATGCGATGTAATAGGCCACCTTACCCATATCTGTCTGGAGCTGGATGAATTAAAACCACTCCTTGGCTCTGAGACAGACATCACGACGTCGCGTTATCGTAAAAAGGAACCTACCACCAAAGGTAAAGGAAGAATTGCGTACCAATCACGCATGTGCTCTCTGCAGCAACTACGGGCACTATACCCATCATTGCCTAGAGATCCCGCGATATAGGGATGCTTTGCACGCCATTGAGCGATCCTATCAAGAGGATGCCCCCACCCAATCTGTTGGGGATGAACCTCGTATCATCCTGTACCTACAGGAAGAATGACAGTCACCAATAAGACAGCCATTTTTCCCTCCTCCCCCCAAGCCACCATACACCAACCAAGGACATGGGAACCTGTTTTCCTCATCCTCTTGAGTTATCGCGCGCATCGATTACTGCAGACGGTTTGATCGCGTATTTGACCCAAGGTCACCTAGGCAACAGTAATCTGTATTTGGGGAGTTACCAGTCGCATCGTTTACTACAGGAGATTTGATACGGGCCTTTGACCCAAGATCACCTAGGTAGTAGTAGCACCCATGATGCTCAGAGAGTTACTAGGTAAGTAGATTTTGCAGACGGCTTGATCGGGTCTTTGACCCAAGATCACCTAGGCAACAATAACACCCATGATACTCAAGGATTTACCAGGTAGGCAGATTCTACAAACAGCTTGATCAGGTCTTTGACCCAAGATCTCCTAGGTAGAAGTAACACCGAGGTAGGTAGATTCTGCAGACGGCTGGATCGAGCCTTTAACCCAATATCACCTAGGCAGTAGTAGTAACATGCGCATCGATCCTGCAGGTGATTTGATTGGGTCTTTTTCCCATTATCACCTAGGCAACATTAGTACCATGCACGTCGATTCTGCAGATGGTTCGATCGGGTCTTTTGGCCCAAGGACACCTAGGCAACAGTAATCAATACCCTGGATACTCATACGATTCTACTCAGAATGTATCACAACCTAGCTATCATGAAATTCACCCCAACACTCATATACCAACCAAGGACAAGGGAATCGATCTCCCCCATTCCTCGTACAAAATGGACCACTGACACAACATGATGCACTGGTCAATCTAGTGCAACCCTTCCTAGGCTCATCAGCATCCATACAACCAGTATAATTATGACAATCCTCCAAATTCCTCAAAAATAATATGAGGAACAAACAAAAGGGGAGATCCTAGATAGGGGACAATAACCAGTAATGCCCCCCGTGGTCTCAATTTGGGGGCAACCCCAACCAAAATCAAAACTAGGAGCCAAATAACAACTCCCAAGGGAAAATTGGAGCTTATAGTATCTGAGCAAGAAACCCAAAGGAGCACTATGATCAGCACTCTATAACGCCCAGAGGCGATGCCACACATTCACACTCCTAAAAAAATAATTTTTCAACACCGACATGTATGCCCTCTCTCATGTTCTTTTTTAAATTTGATGACTTTAAATAATATTTGATAAAGAAGATGCTTTCACTTGAGGTATTTGTTTCTGCAGGAAAAACTCGCAAACCATCCATAATGCCATCTGCTAAAATTTCCAAAGCAGTATCATTCTACCCCCAGCATGATAGAGTCCCAGCAAACTCTGCATATCATGACATCACTTCTCCATTAGAAATAAACCATAGGGTCCTCACATCTGACCATGTTTATCATCACCTCACCCTGCACATGATAAACATCCTCGTTGGTTGGTAGCGCCTCCCCTCCATGGCACTCGTCACCTACAGTAGACCACATATCACAACAAAATTGACGCCATGGCCATACCACTTCAATATGGGAAGCACCTCATGCCCATCCATTCACCATGCATAAGGTCAATTTTACCATACAAGCTAAAACCCCCTTCCCAGATGACCAGGTTGTACAAGCAGATCGAGAGCACACCACCGTGCCTCGCATTTGGCCCACCATACCTCCACTAGCATAATCCCATCTGCGATAATTTTTCATCTTCTTCATCAACCTCACACATGATACCAACCAATGAGACCCCCACCCTCAACAAAACACCTTCTTCACAACATCAGTGAGCAAACAATTTCATGTTTTGGGGTACCCGTCTCTGTGTTTTGTAAAAACCAAACCTCATTATTTTATACTTTTGGTAAGTGTACAAAGACCCCGGACGATGCACTATGTCCTTCACCCTCTCATTTCATATTTTCGCCCACGGCAACAGTCCCTGAACACCCTTAGGCGGAGTATTTTACCCCCCACACACTAGCCACCTTGACATTCATAGCCAGTTTATACGCAACCTAGATGTCCTACCAACTCTAGGGATTTCTCCATCAAAAATAACTATGACTACCACCAAGCTACGTAGTATACTTTGACCTTGGGCCACTGAATCCCCATCATCAGTTTTCAGTCACCCCTTGCCTACATTCATATGTTAAACCCATCACATCCAGGTCTCTGGCCCCTTATTTCAGCGACCCCTCATTCATTGAGGCTTCCTTTTTTTTGACTTCGACACTTATTTTCCAAGAAGGAAGCGGTACCTTGGATCACCCCTCTCCATACAAGGGGTATCCTCGGGTGGCACTATGGGAGAAATCATTTTCCATAGATGTCATCGATCCTCCTAACATTCGACTATGACAAAAGCTTGCATTTCAAGATGGTATCGTACCTTACAACCATTGCACTTTGACCAAATCCACCGAAGACCCGTGCCTCCATAAGGGTCTATGTAAACAATTCTTACATGGGAAGGTCCCAGCCAGTACCTATGCGTACAATGCGCAAATATATGCCATACCAAGTTTACGCATATGGGTACCATATTCCACCTATTGTTAAAGAAAAAACGCCCCTGAGGGTGTCAATAGTTGTCATCAGCAACCACTACATCATTACCACATCATTGATACCAACAGAACATGTATCTGTAAAAATAAGTTTGTTTAACTAGCCATAGCATCACGAGCATGGGACATGCCTGCCTTGTAGAAAATTTGCATATGTATTGTAAATTGTATTTTCTTACAGGGATCCCTTAGAACATGGTCATTCTTGGAAACTGTGCAGGCTGTTTTCAATTCTAAGCTTCATGCAGGTCTCTCTCTCTCTCTCTCTCTACGCATGATACAGAAAAGAAACTATAATGTATTTCAGCTACAAATTTATTCCTAGAACTCACACATTAGGGGGAAATTGCTAACACTGGAAAATTGTACAACAAAAGACAACATTAATTAATGTCAAGAAAAAGGATTTACAGGGCTGGAAGACATTACAAAATCTGTAAATTATTTAAAATTCTCTAAGTTCTGAGGAAAATCAAATTTGAACTTTTCCTAAATGATCTTTTCGTGCATAATCCTTTGTGAAGAGTGCCTTCTGCGTGCCTTTTTTCTCGATATGCACACAATCCTGGGAGTAGAGAAATGTCACTATATTGGATAACACAAAGCACAGGACAAGTGATTCCTTACTTGAAGCTGCCTAAGGATGACCACCAATGCCTCCTTAGACACTAAGTTAGCACATAATGGAATATTTGGCTCACACAAAGGAATCATGCCCCTCTCTTGGGTCACCATAAAAAATGTACCAAGAGGGGGAAGGGAGGATTTGAAATCTCCTATATAAGGCCACCATGAGATGAAGAATTTGTGAACACATTGTTATGCTGGCTTGAATTTCCCAAGAAATATCAGCATTGTGTGAGCCAGAGCTGAAGATAGAGGGGACTCAATTGTTGGCCATCCAACAAGTTCAATCCAACACAGTAGAGAGAGAGGGAGACTACACCGAGGCAAGCTTGGGATAAAAAAATCCTTGCATCGGGACCTAGAACAATTTTCTAGCCCTTTGGCAAGAGGGTAAAGTTTCACTCTTATTACTACCAGCGCTCAATAAGAGGGGCCTACAACCACCATTCATATTATTGTTATCGTTTGACTCTTTTCAGAGCTCGTGTTTATTTGTTTTAGTTTTAAGTTTAGTTTTTAGTTTATATATGCATGTTATTTCTCTATCTAGTATGCTTATTATTCTAGCTTGTTCCACAAAATTGCTTGAGTCCACTTCTTTTTCTGCTTGTTACCAATAACTTAAGTGGGTAGACCACACCCCTTAAGTTGGTGTGATTTCATACATATGTGCACCAAACACACCCCAACATGGGGCAATAAGTATTCAACTGTTGCAGAATGGGGGCCATCATCATGTTTAGCATTTTTGAAATTCATTCCAGAGCATCTGATATTTTCATCAAAGATATTGTTATTATAGTCAGTTTTTGAACTCCATAATGCATGAAGGCATAAGAGAGACATAAATTATTCTTAATGTCTGGAGGAAATTAAAAGATGTATTAGAGATACATATGAACTTCGATGTTTTTTATTCAGTTTGGTGGGAGTATTTTTTTAGTAATCAAATTGATATGATTCAAGATCAATAAATGTGGATACGCTTTTGAAGACTCCTTTTTTTGCCACAAAATATGTCAAATGAACATCAGGAAACACACATTGTTGAACAACAATAGTCTCAAGCTAATATTAGTTCTCCATAGGTAGAGGAAAGAGAAATCTATATTGGTTATAGAAGGTCACGTGCACAACGTGAAGCCATGAAAGACCTTTACAGGGGTTATGTGCAGGATGTTAAGGAGGGTTGCATGATAGCAGTGTTAGCAGATGATGATCCACTTGGCTATCCATTCTGGATTGCCAAGGTTATAAAGGTCATTAATGAAAATGAAGATATTATAGATGTTTATGTACATTAGTATGCCACAAGTACCCACCCTTTCAATGTACAAGCCAGAGATGGTAGTTGAAAAATAAAATTGGCAGAAAGAGAAAAAGAAAGGGCACAAATATAAATCATCGCTGCACAGATGTCTTAAAATTGGATAATATTGACATACCTGTGTATGACTTCAATTTGAAAAAGAGAGGAACTCTTTGGTTGAATACCATAAATATTTTGAAGAAATTTCAACCAGAACAATTACTGTTGAGATGGGACTCTGTTGAAAGTGGTCATAGATCTACAAGACATTTGAACTCTGAAATGGTGGGCATGCATGTTGACTCAGATGGAGCACTAGTTGATGAAAGAGAATAATATGGATCATCTTCATCTGCTTCAAGTCATTCATCTGAAGATGTAGGTTCTAATGGTGTGCTAGAACCTATGGTTAATTTTGAATAACTGTCTAAGACATTTTTATGTAATTGATGTTTGCATGGTAACTTGAAATAAAAATTTTGACTTCCATCTAATTTGTCATGAAGTTATGAGGCATTTATATGTTTGTTGGATTATATGTTTTAATTATGAATAATTCATCTCTTTAGAATATCCACAACGCAACAATGAATTACAAAAATAATTTATGTTATATTCAATGTACCAATGTTGATATTTTGATTAAAAGTAAAAAAGAAAATAGAAATTAATGTTGAATTTTTAGATTAAGTAGTGATATTACCATGATATTATGTATTGTTACCATTTGGTATAAGATACTTGTAAAATTTTTAAAAATTATATGCCTCATTGAAAGGGGACACTTTCTTTTGATGCTTGATTTTTAGGTTTTGGTTTCAATTAGATTTAAATTTGTCCTATGCTAAGATTTGAAAAGAGATATATTTTTATCCTTTAAAATTAAAATTACTCTTGGAATAATAAATTTTTCATTTACTTGTTCATTAAAAAAAAAAAAAAAGTCATATAATTTCTCCATAATTTCACGGTTCAAGTATGTTGAAAACTTAAGATTTAAAAAATTGAGATTTAAAACTTGTCATTAACCTTTTTATGCGCTAATTTTTTTTATCTTTAATGTTATGGTTGAAAATAATTACATTTTTAGGGTTGTTTAGAGTCAAGATATTTTATGTTTAACAATATGGATAAAAATTGTTCGAAATTGTTAAACACCATGTTAAAGCACACACATGGTGTATGAGGAAGATGAGCACACACACACAAGAGACTCAACACAATGAAGGATAAGCGTGAGGCTTTCTTATTTTCCATTATACAAAGATGTACATTTATAGTACAATGGTGTGACTCTTGGTTTCATATTCCAAGGTCACTTGGACTCCATTGTGACTTTTCGCATTCCACACCTACCCATGTAGAATTAGGTGTTCCAACATCCCCCCTTAATCCGAAGGGGTATGTGTGAGTCCAAGAAAAGAGTTGTAATACAAATCTGCAAAGTATGCATGGCAGCACTTGGGCTGAATCAACTCTTTGAAATGTTGGAAAAAAGAGGTGGTTTTAGGATGACCACAAACACTGGAACGCAAAACTTGTTGCAGTTCCCGGAACTCTTCCAAAACTGGCAAGAAGCTGAAGGCTTCTGCTAGAGGAATTGTCCCTCATAAAAAGGGAGACCTTCGACCTAAAAGAAGGGAGGTCTACTACCTGTGGTGGTTTTAGGTTGTCCACCAACCAAAGATGATGGTTTTAGGTTATCCACCAACCGAAAATGATGGTTTTAGGTTATCCACCAACCGAAGGCATGCTCATGGGCATCCGTGTCTCTGGCTACATCTCTGAATTCGGAATGACGAATTGTGGCTCAGGCTCGCTTGAACTGCTGGCTACAACTCTGAACATGGAATGAGAGATTGTGGCTTAGGCTCGCTTGATCTTTCGTCAAAGCTTGTACATGAATGCAAGACTTCTCTTTTCTCTTCTATTTGTCCATGTCATTTTCTCTTCATTTCTGCTGTTCAAATTTTCTCTCTTTCCTCTCTCTCTGCTGTTTTTTTTTTTTTTTAATTAATTAAAAATTAATTAAAAAAAAATGGAAATAATTAAAAATAAGGGGAATTAAAAGGGAAGGAAAAATTTAATGAGGGATAAGGGGATATTAAAATGGGATTAAAAAAGGAAGGGGAATTTAAAATGAGTGGGAATTTAAAAATGGGAGGGGCAGTATTAATATTAAAAAAAGAGGGAAATTAATTGAAAGGGGAGGGAATAGAATTATATGGGAATTATTAAATTAAATGGGGAAATATAAGAGGAGGAGGGAAATATAAAAGTGGAGGGCGGGCAGCGTTAAAAACGATTTAAAAAAAAATTAGAATATTGAAAGGCGGAATGATAGGAATGCGGCATTCAACGCAGAATATTGAAAGGCGGAATGATAGCTGGTGAATGCGTAAGGGAGCAGAGAGCGTATGTGAGCTCTGTGCGTATGGTGAGGGAAGGAAGGCCGAAAGGCCGTGGTGACAGAGTTTGAGGGAGGAGCCGTGGCGTATATGCGTGGTAAGGGAACGACAGACAGCGTTAGGAAGAGGCGTATTAAATGGGAGGAGCGCAGGTGTGAGGTAATGGGAGGGTAGGCGCAGGTAGATTAGGAGCAGACTATGTATTGAAGGGGAGACGGTTGTGTGTAGAAGATGGGTATTGCTGTGTGAAGATGGGTAGGGCGCATGCTGCAGGATGCAGTGATTGTGGGTAGTGTAGGCTATGGAGGGCGTATAACCAAGAATTGGGAGCGGGTTTGCGCGTGAGGGGCCGGAGCATTGAAGCCCGTGGGCATAGGTAGAGGGTAGGAGCGTGGAGTGATAAGTGGTATGATAGATGCAGAAGCAAGTTGTGTTGTGAGGGGGCCGAAAGGCCAAGGATTTGAAACGATTTTATTTTTATTTTTTATTTTATTTTATTTTTTAATTTAAAAACAGAAGAGAAGAACAGAGAATCTACATTTTCTTCAAAGAACAGAGAAACCCAGAATTGCAGAATTTTCCAGATTATTTCAACAGTAAAACCCATAAATCTTTCCAATAGCTCAACAACAGGAAAATGTAGAATTGCAGAAACTCAGAAGTCTTTCCAGTGAAAACTCAAAAATATTTCCAGTGAAAACCCAAAAACTTGTTCAGAAACTCAATTTTAAACAATATTCCAGCAGCTCCAAAATGGTGCAGAAATTTAAAATGCAGAGATTGCAGAGAAAAATTAGAATGAAAACCTTCAGATGGGCAGTGCTGCTTGCTGCTCTTCTTCAAAACAAATGCTGAATGCTGCCAATTTCTGAATGCTGCTCTTTCTCCAAAACACTTCTGAATGCTGCAAAATCACTGAATGCTTCTCTTTCTCAAAGCCAACACTGCTCTTCTTCAAAACCCTCTGAATGGTAGCAAAAAAACTGCTACAGAAACTCTCTAAATGCTGCAAAAAGACTGCTACAAACACTTGAGTGCTGCAAAAAAAAAAACAATTTTTGCAGATATGCATAGGCCATAAACACAAATGGCTCACTCAAAGTGGAGCAGGGCCAGCAATCGCACGCTCTGATACCATGTTAAACACCATGTTAAAGCACACACATGGTGTATGAGGAAGATGAGCACACACACACAAGAGACTCAACACAATGAAGGATAAGCGTGAGGCTTTCTTATTTTCCATTATACAAAGATGTACATTTATAGTACAATGGTGTGACTCTTGGTTTCTCATTCCAATGTCACTTGGACTCCATTGTGACTTTTCGCATTCCACACCTACCCATGTAGGATTAGGTGTTCCAACAGAAATGATAAGCCCTTCATACATGATTTTTTTTATATCTAACATCATTTATCAAAAAATTTAGAATTTTACGATTTTTAAATGTCAACTTGTTATGTTTTGAGGGTGCTTTTTCAATCCTTTTTTCAAGAAACAATTTTGTTTTTAGCATAATTTTATAAAATGTTGAAATTTGACCTTGAGAAAAAACCAAATGTGTTCTGGAATACACACTTTTTGTTTTTGGGGCATTTTTTCATGTTTTTTGAGTCTTTTTGGGCTAGAGTTCTCGTTTTTGTGTAATAGTTCCCATTTCATTGGTAACAATGTTGTAATTATATCTGGCCTAGAATTTTCTTCTTCACAGGGCCTCCATATTTACTTCCACTTTGTAGCTTCTAATTTTTTTTAGGTTTTCTCATGTATAACCTTTTGAATCTAACCTAATACTAATGCCCAGAATATAAGCTTTCCTTTGTAACTCTTTGGGCATCATTCTCCATGAGAGTCCAATGGTTAGAGGGTGCATCTGTCTACCCAGTCATGGACCAATGTGTTTTGTGTTTTTGATATATTTGGCCTCCAAGTTAATCATTATGGTGGGTTGGCTAAGACATATATTTTTATCCATATTAAACACCATGAGGAAAGCAATAAATATATACCATTGTCATCATCATCTATTTTAGCGTCTTATTGTTTATCTCCCCTTTCCCTACTCTCCTTGGGAGCAAACATTTAATTGTAAACAACAACAATGAAGCTTTCAATGTAATATAGGTGGCAATGAATATGATTTTAGTGGCCACTACCTAAGATTATCATTAACCTGTTGTCATAAATGGTTATTTCGTAGAAGTTTAACTATGGCCTCTCGTTATCTTAAAATCGTATTCTAACATGAAAATGTTGATTTCTAAAATTCAAGTGTTTTTAAACACTCCTTGTATTAAATCCCAATTAGCAGGTATTTAACCATTCTCCGTATTAAATCATGACTTGATAGGACAACAAAATTGTAACATGAAAATGTTCCTTCCTGAAATTCTAAACGTATTTAATCATTATAAGTTTTGTTAAATATTAAGTATTTAATCATGAATAGTTTTGGTAGATAATAGGTATCATAGAGGAAGTTAATCAATTGAGTTATTGTCTTTTTATTATGTATATTGAATATCAGATTTTTTCTTATTATCCTTTTATGATGTATATTGAACATATTATTTCTAGCAACTTTTGATCCTCCTAGATCTTCTATTCCTTTGGTGAATCTTTGCACATTTAAGGACAATTGATAGTTTAAATTCAGATTCTTTAAAGGGTGCTAGATCAATGGAAGAGCACCTTCTTTACAAGCAGGAGGTTGTTGGTTTGATTCCATCATGCCCTAATATTCATATGGTATGGAAACGATAAGTTTTTGGTGACATACTCTTTTCACTATCACCAATGAGCTTATGGTGATAGTTTTCGACCCTCACTAAAATGTGAAATGGTGACGGCCAATGAATGCCACCATATATATGCATTTATAGTGATAGTGAAAAAAGTTCCATCACCATAAATCATTATTGTTCATATGAAATGGCGATGGTAAACGAATGCCACCATATATCTGCATCAATAGTGATGGCAAAGAATTGTCCATCACAATAAATCATTGTTATTCACATGAAATGGTGATGGTCACCATCCGTCATTATACTCTTAAATGTCACCACAAGACCTATAATTTTGGCAACGCCACCTTTGGTGACGTTAAATCTTTTTATGATGGAGACTAAGGTCTGTCACCATTGCTCATATAAAATGGTGACGGACACTTTCCATCATTATAAATCATTATTGGTAACGGACCTTGAATTCCACCACAACACCTATACTTTCAGCGACACCACCTTTGGTGACATTCAGTTTTTGGTGACAGAGGCTCTTTTGACCATTGCCAATGAGCTTATGGTGACATATTTCGACCCTCACCAATGTCATTTTTTCTTGTAGTGTGTCTTCATACCTGGCCAAAAATAGTATTTTCTTAAAGAGGAGATCAATTTCTGGTATCCCAAGTGCGCAACATATGGACTTCTATGGTATTCATCCAAAATAAATTGCTTGAAAACCTTTTGATTTGGTACATAGGTATAATTCCTATATGTTAGAATAATCTCACTATTAATATCATAACCTAGTTTCCTTTCAGAGTTGTCTTCCAATTTTTCTTGCTACCACATGAAATGATATTCAAGATATTTTAAAGCAACCTCTCTAATATGATTTGAGAAATAAAATTTTATTTTAATAAAGGATATCTCATAAATACATCCCAATATCATACTTAGAGCATTAACCACCCGATTTTCCTTTCCTTTAAAATTTTCAATGTCAAAGTCGAGTTCACTTAAAAACGTGGTCCACCATGCTTGATAGGCTTCAATTTTGGTTGATGAAATAATTTGCTTAGGATAATATGATCTGTCGTGAGAGTAAACTTCTTCCCCAACAGATAATGCCACCAAACTTTAAAAGCATGAACTATTGTCATGAGTTCCAAGATATAAGCTTAGTAGCATTGTTCATGTTCCTTTAATTTTCACGATTCATACACCACTACTCAATCCTTCTACATAAATACACCCCCTACTCCTGCTTGGAATGAATCCGTACATACCATAAAATCTTTATTTTGGTCTGATATCCTCAAAATTGTTGTCGTAGTAAACAAATGTCTTAGATTATCAAAGCTCTATTAACACTGGTCCACTTAAACACTTTCCCTTTTTTATGCACAAATGTCAAGAGATAGGCCACTCTAGAAAACCTCTCTATAAAGAATTGGTAATACCTAGTTAATCCCATGAAAGAACGAATATCTGCCACATTTTTGGGGACATGTCACTCCATTATTTTCTTAATTTTCTTTGGGTCCACCGTTATTCCCTCTTGTGTGATGATATGTCCCATATATTGTATTTGTTCCTTATAGATTTCGCATTTGTTGCATTTTTCATACAACTGATGTTCTTGATGGATTTGCAACGCATTATACAAATGTTTCTAATGTTCCTCCATATTTTTGGATATATCTATCTTAACCACGAATCTAGCAAGAGCCGAGAGGGATCAAATATCTTGATGTGAAAACTTCTTTTAGAGTGAAAAATCCTATATATATATATATATATATATATATATATATATATATATATATATATATATATATATATATATATATATATATATATATATATATAAAGAGAGAGACCACTTGTAATTTTTCATTGTTTATGCTACAATTTTTAATGTATAAAATGGATCAAAATTTACTTGGGCATAAAATAATGAGAATGCTTAAAATATTTTTTTTCAATTGCTTTACATAATCAATACATAGTTCCTTTTTAATTCTTAACTACCTTATATCCCTATAAAGTTGATATAATATTATGATGTTTCATATGTACATTGAAATATTTTGTTTACGGTTAAGAGTGAGAGTGCTTCTAATTAGTATGAACACTAAGAGTGAGATTATTGATACTTTATTATACTTTTAAATATGAAAACCAAAAAAGAATATTAATTTTTTTATTATATATTTAATTTATGGTTGATAGTGAGTGAAATATTTTTTCAACTTCTCTTGAGTATGGTCATTGAGAGTAAGATTATTTGTTTTATATTATTTTAATTAAACGAACCAAACACATATGTTTATTTTTGTTTTTTATCAATTGTTACATTTTTTTTTAATGGATGGGCTAACATATTTACACATCTCTCATTCTGGGCTCCAGAATCAGCCTCTCAACTCAATAAATTAATATGTCATCAATAAAAATTCATACAAATTTGTCAAGATAAGGGTGAAATATTCCATTCATAATACACATAAATGTAGTTGGGGCATAAGGCAGCCCAAATGGAAGAACTACAAATTTGTAATGTCCATAGCGAGTGTTGAATGCAATATTACACATATCTTCCTCTTTTATTATAATCTGATGGTATCCTGATCTTAAATCAATTTTCGAGAATACATTGCACCCTTGACTTGGTCGAAAAAATCGTTAATTCTTGGAAGTGGATATTTATTTTTAACAACCACTTTATTTAGCTATCGATAATCAATGCATAACTGTAGGGTGTCATCCTTATTTTTAAGAAACAAGACTCGAGCTCCCCATGGTGATACATTGGGGCATATATAATTCTTACCTAACAATTCTTGTAACTAAATTTTCAGCTCTATGAGCTCTAGTATACTCACCCTGTAGGGTGCTCTAGATATTGGGGCATCCCCCAAAACTAACTCGATAGTAAACTCTATATCTTTTTTCGGTGGTAACCTTGGTATCTCTTCTAGAAACACATCTACAAACACTTGAACTACCAGTATATTTTCTAGTTCAACTTTTTTTTCCTTAGAGTAGTGTAACACACTTGTACCATGTAAATATGAAATCCCATTCATATACACTTTCCCCATTTGGAGGCAATAATCAGACTCAACTATATAGGCCTCTTAATTCCTTTAATTTCACATGTAACACCTGCTTCATTCAAGTAACCAACAATATTTTCTTTATACTTTACAAGAGACCAATGAGCTTCCATCCAGTCCATTTCGATTAAAACATCATAAACCACCATGGGAAAAACATTCAAGTTCACTTTTATAGATTGATTTGTTAGCTCAACCAAAAAAATTTCTACTTTAGCCACCACTCATCTCTTTTCTCATGTGGCTAGTTGAAATATCCAAGGGATTTTAAATTTATGATTTTGTAACTATCACAGTTCTACCACCTTAGGACTTACATAACTTAAAATTGCATCGGGGTCTATCAAATAGAAATAGTATGTTTAAACATCTTACATTCAATTTCAATCATGTTGGGTTGATATTTTTCCTGATGATGCTCTAGTGCCACATTCATTTTTAGTGTGATTTTTGCCACTTCGCCAACTGTTGAAGCCTCCTATATGTTGGTTACTGGTTCCAGTCTCCCATGATAGGGACAAATTTCAATGTAATGTGGTACTCCATAGCCCCAACATTGTAGGGGTGGTTTTTATATTTCATTACCCTCAGAATTAGTGGATTCCTCCACTATTTTCGGCTCATTCTGCGGTTGAATTTTCTCTTGACCCTTCTCTATATTTTTTCCTTTCTTCCCTCTAATTTTTTTTTTGAAATTAGCAGTCTTATTATTGCTACTGTATTTTGTATTTCTCTGTCATTTCTTGCTTGTCTAGCTTTTACAGTTATCCTTTTTCTACATCTGCTGATAACAAATTCATGATTTTCTTACACCATCATCCATGGTTTTGGAGTTTTCAAACTCTATTCATTCCTTAATATGAATTGGTGACTCCTAACGAACCCATGGACTTTAGCTTTTTCCTCATGTTTATACAAAAGATACCGTAATAAAGAGGTAAACATTTCCACATAATCATCCATAGTCATCTGGCCTAATCTCAGTTCATGGAATTCTTTAGCCTTGTCATTGTAAAACCAATTGGTCAAACATTTACCCTTAAAAGGCTTCTAGAATGTTTCCAAAGTAATCAATTTCTCATAAATACCATGCACTTCTTTTACCTATTCATGCACTTCTTTTACCTATTCCTACCACAGGGTTGGCTTCCCCTGCAGCTGAGAAATGGCTAATAGAGCTTTTAAATTTTCATCATACACAAATATTTGGAAATACTTTGTCATAAATATCAATGAAGATTTTGTTGTCTCCTCACCTTCATTGTCATAACTTGGGGGCTTAATCTACTTAAACTCACCTTACAATTCAACTTTTTGTTTATTCACTTTATTGTGCCCATTACTTCTATAGGTGTCCCGAGACTCCCTTTCCTATGTGTTCCGATTTCCTTCCATCTCTTAGGTTTGACTTCCTTTTGGTATACTGACTTCTCTTATTCCTATGAGACTCTAATCGATTACCATTATCAAATTTGTGCTTAAAATTTTGATGATTATGCATGTATGCGAGGCTTTTCATGATTCTCTCTTGCTGACGCACAAAACGGCCATTTTCAGTCTCGAGAGTTGTTATTTTAGCCCTAATTTGTTGTATGGTTTGCATCAACATTGTTTTTGTGTTGTGAGATGCATTCTCCAGATGAATCCATAGTTATGGATTAGTTCCATCCAAAGGCACTGAACCAGATTAAGCAGTAGGTATTGTTGGTGGTGTGAAAGTTGTACCACCACTTCTCCTACTGGAGATTTCCCTCTGTGAATACACAACACAAATTGTCTCTCATCAGTCCACCCAGTCATGAAAATAGTGTTGGAACCTGGCTCTAATACCACCTATAATTTTCCCACCATAAAAACATATTCTTTTTACAACAATCGCAGGTAATTATTGTAATTCTGATCATTAATATAATAATCACTTTAATATACAATATTAATTTTGGTTTTACAATATTTATTGTTGGGGTTTTATCATATAATTCATTTGACCAAGGTTTTTCCATGCCTTCTCAAATCCCATGCCCTAAGAAGGTTCCAGAACGTCATTCGTACCTCCACCACGTGGCAGACTTCTTTATATGTTAGTTGACGGATATAGAGTGGAACCTCCTCCCAGGATTTCAAACATATCTACGATGGCATAGGTTTGGAGGTAAATCTAAGGTTAAGGTTAACGAGAGGGAGTTATAGGGTAACTACCGTCCCCTCCCACGCATCACAAGTCCCTCATTCAACTTATTGATGGTTTCACAACCCTCCTCTGCAACCCGTCTAGGATTTTTCCATTTTTCCATCCATTAGAGTACTAATGGCTTCCTACCCTGCTCCTCCAGACCATATGTTTCCAAGTAGTGCAGGGGGTAGACTCATAACCCATTTCAAATTGGGAATGTCATGGTAAAATTGTGGTTTGTTCCTTTTCACACTCATTTCTGGTTTAGTTTCTCCCTTTACATTTTTTTCATGACTCCGATCTAATTTTACTGGTTGCACAGGGAAAAGGATGACATTCTCCACTCCATCACCTCCTTTTTGAGAATAATGTTCATCTTTACCCTTCGAAAAATTTTCTGGGTAATTTGTTACTTATGTTTCTAAAGAGTATGAGGGTTTCTCTTTTTACATGATTTTCTTGTTAGATTTTTTTTTTGTGGTGAATTTCCTTCAAACCCTAAACAAATCATTCTTCCATTCGTAGGTGAACTAGGTAAGAGACTATTTACAGTAAGGTAGTGTGTGACACACAATCCAGTACACATAAGTCTCGTTTTCACTTGCTTAAGCCACCAAGTGTGATTATACTATTAGAGTTACTCACATTATTCTCAACTTTTTGGTTCAGCTCCAAACATGGCAATTCTCTAGGGTAAATCTAATCACGACTATTATTGTGCTATGGGGAAAAACCATCGTCTAACGTGTTTTATTGTTAAGTTCTCACAATGAAGCTTATGAAGTTTATAACCTGTATATATTTAATTTATAAACTGTTGGGCCAAGGCCACAACCCATTGTGTTAATTTATTCTTCTTGAATTTTGGCCTTCAGGGCAACCATATCTATAGATGCTATCAAGATTTATTTGTTATAATGGTTTTGTTAAAATTTAGAAAAAGTATCCGGCCTCGGCCAATGTCGATCACTATTCAAAATTCATATATATATATATATATATATATATATATATATATATATATATATATACTCTGGTTTTTTCCTCGTATTCTATTTTCAGAACTCTTAACTGTACACATTTATCATGCTTTCAACCTTTTGGGAATTTATTCTGGTTACGTAAATCTAAAATGCACATGAATATTGCCTTATTATATTTTTTTCCTGTATAAATTTCTTTGTTATTTGTTGAAAAAAATATACTCACTGTTTTTTGTTGTATCATGAAGTTTAACATTGGCTCCCATTGCTCCAATTTGTACTCTAGCATGTTGAAAGATATGGGTTTGTCCGCGGGCAGCTGAACCCCCGGCTCAGCCCCAGGACTAACCCAACCTTACCCGTAATACTTTCTTGTCTTGTTGATAGAATATAGATTATCGGTTATCAACTTCCTCCTTCTCATAATGATAACATATGTTAATCCTACAGGTACATAAATACAAATATTATTTTGTTATGCAAACTCAGTTCTATTGTATGCACTTACGGAGGTTATACTGCCGATTTTTTTTTCTATTATACATTTGACATTTACAGTTTCTTGTGCTACAGTCGCTATTACACATTTTCTGTCAACACACACACATAATCACACAATACCTTTCTAATGAACAAAGAAACGTAATTTCATGTGCTTCAGTTCATGCATAAGTATTTTGTCAACACATAGAGAACTACATAGTACCCTTTTAATGAACACATACATCACATGTTGGAACTTTCCTTTATATACATATGTTTTTTATTTTCCACTAACTATTAATATCACCAAATATAAAAATACTGATCGGCACTTCTCGGTTGTCAGATACAACACTACATGAATGTAGGATGTTTCTCCCAACGTGCAAGAACTAGAATCAGTTCTGGTGCTCCCCCAAGCCATGTTGATACTTATAAATAGAAAAACATGTTTTCCCCTAGACCACCCGGTCCCAACCAACTCCAGTCATAGTCATTCAAGTTCTACTCGCCAACCAGGTCAAGAACTCAGAGTTGGTAATGTACCATTAACCTTTGTAGTGTCCTGTCAAAGGATTGTCAACAATCTTCTCTCTCTTCTCATGCCTCACGTTCATTATACCCTTTTGGCCTCCCTTCTCCACTGAGAAGGTTTTCCTTTCCACCAAAAGAGATTGGGCAACTAACCGTGAGCCCTCGAGTGCTTTTAACAGTTTTTTAGTATGAAATCTTTTCCTACATATTTTCTACAACCTTAACTTGTAGCTGACCTTTTTTCAACAAAATATTACAAGTAATTTTATATTTACAATATATACAGTTAGGTTATTCTAATTCTAATTCTAATTGGTCTTTAGTCTAATTCTGATTCTAATTGTCGTAAAACAAAGTACATTATGAGAATTACGCCATGAGACATGTTATAATTATCATTTCTTGTGGCATCTCAAGATAAATATATTACGTGGTAAAGTTTGTCAATACATTCATGCACCGGGTTCTTAAAGGTTTTCAACATATCCAACGAATAGTGTAGATGTTTTTACCTCTAGGAAGCATGGCGAGCCAAAGTTGTACACCCTTCAAGAAATACGGATGGTTTGCATGTTATTTCCTAGCGGTATAATAATGGGTCAAGTAAGGAACACAATGATATTTATAGAATTTTGATTAACAAACTAACATTTACGCTAAATTTTACCCAAATTGGATTGAATTACAAAATGCAATGGAAGGGGAAGGGGAAAATTCAGTGAGTACCTTCTAGTTGATCTCTATATATACAATACTCTCATTACTTTTACCAGGAAGGGGAAAATTCCTTGCACTTACATTCTACTATTTTCAAGATATTTTCTATATCTATCGAGTAGTAATGACATCTTCCAAGTATTTTCATGCATTATAACACTTGATCTATCGAGCCGTAATGGCATCTTCGAAGTATTTTCATGCATTATAACACTTAGGCTTGTCTGGAAGATTTAGGGTTATGAATCCTGATCTGGGTTATTAATCTTCAGTCATGCTTATGTCTAGTATAGTATAATCATAGTATAATAGTATAATATGAGAATGATGTGCAATTTCAATTTTGAGTTGAAATATGTTTTTTTTTTAAATAAAAATATGAAATATGTCTATAATAAAAAATAATGATGAATATGTATGTTTTGTTAGTTTTAATTATTATAATGGAATGGAGATTGTAAAAGTATTTCATTTTTATTCTTAAAAGGAAAAAATATTTTGATATTTATATGGAGTAATATAATTCTATAAAAGAAATTAAGATATATAAAATAATTAAAAATAAAAATAAATATTTTTTACTAAAATATGGTGATACAATTTCAAGCAAGAAAGTCATTTTTTGTTGTTTAAAATACATTTATGAATGCATAAATGCAATCGAAGTTAACTAGAAAAAGAGCCCATTATATATATATTTCTTATGCTTTTAAAGATATTTGAATATTGAACTTAAATATTTTTTTAAATCAATGTGTGTGTGTGTGTTGCATAGTAAAATATTTCAATAAAAATTTCATTCACTTCTTGATAAAAATAATGGAAAAGAGATGTGTAATTCATTCAATTTTTTAATATAAAATTACTATGTTAAATTTAAAATATCAATAATATTAATATTTTACCATGTAATCTATAAATAAAATCACTTTACATATTTCACTATTTTACATTTCAAACTCTTTTCAAGTATATATATATATATATATATATATATATATCTATATATCTTGTGTAAAATCCAGCAAAGATTTGTTGAAATTGTAAATTTAAACCATCTAGATTGAAATTGTTGAAAATGGCTGAACAACGAGCTTCACACAGACTGAGAACGATAATGTCATACCGGCAAGAATAGTAACACGAATTTAGAATAGAGCCGAAAAGGTACAGAGCAACATCAGATAGAAAAATCACTGCATGATAATAGAGAGCTATGTTACCTGAATACACAGTCACGATGTGGATTGACTCCAATGGTGTTTACAAGAAAAATAATGAAATGAGAAGAAGAATACTCCATCACATTAAATATGTAAAGGAACAAATTGAAACCTAGAAATTTCAGAAGGTATCAAAATTACCTATGGGAGGAGGAACAAAAGGATAGTTTTCCTTCTCTAGCAACAATATAAAATCAGAAACTAACCAGATGTATAGGTAGAGGAGAATATCTGTAATCGTAACTCAATGTAGAGCAAGACCAAAACAATAAAAACAAAAGAGGAAAAACGGGATGTACAAAACCTCGAACCAGGAACCCAGGTTGCTTACACATTATCATGGAACATTAAGAGGAAAAAACCCCAATCGCAAATACTCTTATGAACATAATGAATTCCAAAATATAAAACTCAGAATTTAATAGAAGATAAGGTTGAAAATACTTTGTTTAACAATCAAATGTACAAGAATAAAACCAAGAACCCAATGGGTAAAATAAAATTTAACAAAGATGCTATTTAACATATCAAATGCAAAGTGACCAAACCCAGAATTACATGGGTAGATTTCATATTAACAAGAAATCTGTTGAATATATGGAGGGTACAATATTTAAACCCATAACTTGAATGTGTAAATAGAAATTACCCTTGTGCTGAAGGAAAGGGCTAGGATATTAATGAATCGAACCCAATAATATTTCCCCATTAGCTTTGTAAGAAGGACTAAGAACCTTACCCAAGTGGCTACAAAAAAAAACCATAGATCCTTCCCCTGCATTAAGTCAAACCCACTTTGAGATGGGTATATATCATTTAAATAACAAAATATTAAAGGATATATGAAGGACGAGTGATAGAATGAGGAACTTACCCAATAATTTCAACTACTAAGGGTAAATACATCTTGGGGTTTCTCTGTAAACACTGTAACGAAAATTATGAGAAAATATAGAAGGATAATAATCCAAGACAACAATACATTTAATATCAAATTCAAGCATTGAGAAAATGCTGCAATTTGATGTACCTGTGAACAAAATAGGAAAGAAATCCACTGCGTCGCCTCGTACTCCCTCAGACCACATTTATATTAATGCAAAGAAGTGACATTGTGAAATAAATGAGCTACCATGGCAACATGGAAACGATATTAAGGTCTGAGATAACAAAATAAAAACACCTTCAAGCATGGCGGCCACACCCTATGAGTGAAATGTAGAAATGAGGAAATATAAGGCAAGTAAACCCTTAGGGTTTTTCGTGATCCCTTTGGCCGATATATATTCCCCAAGAAATCTCAGTCGACCCTTCATAACATCGAGAATTGCGAAGACCACGTGCGAAGGACAGGCTATCACATGGCCTCTAACAAATGGTGAATTCTAGAGTGAGACATGTCATGAGGAGGGGACGTTTCATTTAAATGAAAAATGAGCCTTCGTATCAAAGTGTAAGGGGACTATACAAATATGGTAGGAAGCATTAATATAATGGCAAAGGTAAAGTTAATGTGACTAAAGTTATAGGTAAAGATTTATGTGGCTAAGGGTATAGGTAAGGGTATTAACACATAGGTAATGGTTAGGAAACCATTTACTAATTATATATGTAATGGTGAGGGAACCATGGTAAGAAAACCTGAATGTGCATAATACTAACTAGGAAGATAAGAGTTCATCAACCTTACTTAAGTATCAAATGTAATTAAGGTGTAAGAAGTAGATTAATTATCTTAAGAAGAAATGGGTGGACTGGAGATTTATAAGTGAAAAGAGTGATATGAGGAGAAAAATTTGGGGACATCACAAGTGGTATCAGAGCACAATTTAAATCACTTGGCTTATGTATCCCAACACTTGAAGATTTTTTTGTCTAGAAATTTTAATTGTATAGTTATTTTTTTTTAATGTTCAGTGGCATATTATGGTTTATTAATGATAATAGTTTAATGTGCATCACATATAAAGTTCAAACATAAGTACAACTATTTTCATGATGGACAAAGAAGAGATGTACGTGGAACTGGGGAAGGAGGATATTCCTCCAGATTCCAACACCCAGATACTTGAAATTATCAAAAAATTATAGCAAGAAATGGTTTAGCTAAGGACTAGCAAATGAATGTTTGTTGCAAGAAAGAAATGCATAAGAGAGGCTAATAAGAGAATTAACCTATAAATCCAATTATCAAGAGGGAGAACAAGAAAAATTGAAAAGAAAATAAATAGAAACAAACTAAAAGAAATCTGAGAGTGGGGAAAGGAGTGGGAAAGCAGACTCTAAATCCAAAAGGAGGAAGGATTTACGGGGACAATTGCGCTAGATAAAGCCGCCGACGTTTGACAGAGAAAAGGAAGAGGATACAAAAGCGTGACTCCTGAATATGGTGAAATATTTTCAAGTATACGAGTATGGAAGCAATCTCAAGGCAAGGATGGAATTTTACCAATTTCAAGGCAAAGCCACACTCTTGTGGGAGGAGACCAAAATTATGCACTTGTTGGATGAGAAAGCAGTCTCATGGGAAGAATTCTAGGAGAATTTTAAATCTCGATACCTCAGTGAAATGTATTATGACGATAGAGCTAAAGAATTTCATGAGTTAAGGCTGGGGAAACTCACCATAGCTGAATTTGTGAAGAAATTCACAAATTTACTTCGCTATGTACCATACATAAGAGAGGAAAATTTGAAGGTAGAGAGATTCCTGAATTTCTTACCCATGATATACAAAGAAAGAATTGATTTTGATAACCCAAATACTATGGAAGAATATGTTAGAAAATCTTGACTTTGTTATTAGAAATTTAAGGGTCGGAATGATTACTTTAAAAATATGCTGAATAAGGAAAAGGGAAGGCTAAAACAAGCTCAAAAATACCCAAACCATCCTATCTAAAAATTTTTGGGAGAAACTAGCAGCGGAAAAAATTAGGTAAGGGTGGGGACATCAGCGAGCCCATTCCCATCGAGGATCCAAACCCATGGAAGGGAACAAAAAGAGAGATGTAGAGATAAAACACAAGGAACCACTGAAATGTTGGGGGTGTCGATAACCTCAAAAGTTGCGGGACTGCCCACACAACCCTCATGTTATTCAAAAAATTAAAGCAGTTCACCCGACAACCACTATGAACGATGTCACCAGAAGCATTCCTCAAATGAGTGCTAGGAAAATTTTAGGGGCTAATATTTGCAGGTGGGCTAATTTTCCATGTTTTTTCAAAAAACAAGATTCGCCAATTTCCATTTTTTTCTAAAATGATTTGCCCAAATTTTATAGTACACCATTATTTTACCTTAAAAATCGCCAAAATATTATATTGACTAATATAAAATCAATAGAAATATAAATATTTCCACAAAAATATCGCCAAAATTTTTACAATTTGCATATTAGGGACTAGTAATATTCGCCAAGATTTCTAAACTTTAAGATAAACTTTCATGCTTAAAAATTTCTCTAATCAGCGTCGCATTAGAAGACTGACAACATTAACATAAATAAACTATGATTGAAATTGAAGGTATCATTTCCAACCAACTTGTATCTATTTTAATTGATTTTGGAGCTAATCTAAGCTATATTAGTCCAGACATTGTGAAAAAATGTAAACTGGAAACAGAAAAATTTAAGCACTCTTGGCTGGTGCAGTTTGCTACAGGCACCAAATGGAATGTAACCCATAAATTGCATAAGTACCCTATCAATATAAATTGGTATATCACACATTTTAATATGAATATCCTTCCCTTAGGACATTATGACTTACTGGTCGATATTGATTGGTTGGAACAACATAAAGCAATAGTAAGCTTCTTAGAAAAAATAGTAAACTGCACAAATACACTAGGACAATCAATTGTAATAAGAGGGAAACAAAAACCTGTGTATGTTAGAAAAATTTCTGCATTACAGTTGAAGTGGCCAAAGAGGAAGGGTTGTCTAGTGTATGCAGTACAAATTGAAGATTTGGGACAACAACAAAAAAAAAAAAAAAAATTAATAGAAAAATTGCCAGTAATTAGAGACTTCCAGGATGCATTTCTGAAGAAATCCCTTTGCTTCCCCCTCGTAGATTTCTCTATTTAATTAGTCTCGGGAGCCACCCCAGTTTCCTGATCACGATATAAAATGAGTACACCTGAACTGCTAGAATTAAAACTTCAATTACAATAACTGTTAAACAAAGGATATATCAAACCAAGTTTGTGGCCATGGGGAGCTCCGGTTTTATTTTTCAAGAAAATGGATGGTGCCCTCAGAATGTGCATAGAATATAGACTGTTAAATAAGTTGACCATAAAAAATCGGTACCCCTTACCGCAAATAGACCACTTGTTTGATCAAGTTAGGGGAGCAACCTTATTTTGAAAAATTGATTTGCAAACTAGGTATCACCAGATTTTCATAAAAGATGAAGACATCCACAAGACAACTTTGAGAACTCCGTGTGGACATTACGAGTTCATATTCCTACTTTTCGGACTCACTAAAGCCCATGCTACCTTCATGTGTCTCATGAATATTATCCTTCACAAATATCAGGATAAATTTGTGCTAGTATTCATAGATGACATTCTGGTGTACTCTAAGAACAAAGAGGAACACCAAGAACACCGAAAAATAGTGCTACAAACACTAAGAGAACACTAGTTGTATGCAAAACTCAACAAGTGTGAGTTTTACAAACCAAAGATTCAGTATTTAGGACACGTTATTTCAAAGGAGGGGTTGACGGTAGACCCATTAAAAATACCAGCAATTTTAAATTGGCTCATACCAACGGATATATCTAGAATCCATTCATTCATGGGTATTTCTGGATATTATTGCAGATTTAAGGAGGTATTTTCTGCATTAGCTTATCCCATTACCTCCTTACAGAAAAAAGGGGTGAATTTAGAGTGGACAACCAAATGTCAAGAAAGCTTTGAGAAGCTGAAACAAAAACTGACTAGTACTCCAATCATAAAAATTATTGATCCAACAAAGGAATTTATTGTGTATACTAATGCCTGCATAGAAGGATTAGGAGCAGTGTTACTACAAGACAATGTTGTGATGGCCTATGAATCTAGGAAGCTGAAAAAACATGAGAAAAATTATGCAGTTTATGACGGAGAGTTAGCTATTTTCATACATGCATTAAAAATGTGACGACATTATCTGTTGGCGATATAAATTCTCAGTTATTAACTTCCTCCTTCTCATAATGATAATGTATGTTAATCCTACAGGTACATCAATACAAATATTATTTTGTTATGCAGACTCAGTGCTATTCTATGCACTTAGGGAGGTTTTACTGTTGAATTTGTTTCCTATTATGCATTCAAAATTTGCAATTTCTTTTGCTACAGTCAATGTTACACATTTTCTGTCAACACACACACATAATCATAGTACCTACATAATGAACATAAATTAATAATTTCATATGCTTGAGTGCATGCAAAAATATTATGTCAACAAATACAGAACTACTCAATACCTTTTTAATGAACACATACATCACAGGTTGCAACTTTCCTTTATATACATATATTTTTTTTATTTCCCATTAACTATCAAGATTACCAAATTTGCAAATGCTTATCTGCAGTTCTCGACTGTCAGCTACAAGACTCTAGGAAAGTGGGATGTTTGTCCCAACCTGCGAGAACCAGAATCACTTCGGGTGCTCCCCCCATGCTAATTTCATATTCAAAAATAGAAAAAATGGTTTTTCCCTAGACCTCCTCGTCACAACCATCTCTAGTCACACGCATTGAATGAGTTATATTGGACAAATAGTTCAAGAACTCAAAGTTGGTAATGTACCATTAACCTTTACAATGTCCTATCAAAATATTTTCAACAATATTCTCTCTCTTTTGATGCCTCAGGTCCCTCATACCTTTTGGCCTCCCTCCTGCATTGAAAAGGTTTTCCTTTCCACCAAGAGAGATTGAGAAGCTAATCTAGAGACATCGTGTTTCTAACCATTTTGTATTATGAAATATTTTCCTATATTCATTTTTCCTTCACTTGTAGCTCACCCTTTTTCAACACAAATATTACAAATAATTATATATTTACAATACATAATATTAGCTCACCCTTTTTCAACACAAATATTACAAATAATTATATATTTACAATACATAATATTACAAATAATTATGTATTTACAATACATCCCGAATTTATTCAGTGAAGTCTTTATTCTAATTCTAATTATAGTAAAAAAAAAAATTGAAAATTACCACATTTGACATACATTAAAATTATCATGTCTTCTCACATATCAATATAGATATATCAAGTGGTACAGTTTGTCAATGTATTTTTACATGGGCTTTTAACGTATCCAACAAATATTGGAGATTTTTTTACCACTAGGAAGCATGACGAGCCAAAGCTATGCACCCTTCCAGAAATATGGATTATGGATTGTTTGCATGTTATTTCCCACTGGTATAATAATGGTTCAAGTGAGGAACACAATTTATTTTTATAGAAATTTCATTAACAAACTAATATTTAAAATTTAATTGTATTGAATTACAAAATGTAATGGAATTAACAATTTTAATTGATTTTTTTTTTATGGGTTCTTGGATAGAGTGATTGGGGTTTTATTAAGGAATTTCTTGCACTTAGGTTCTACTATTACCAAGATATTTTATACATTTCTATCCATATCACTATCTCTTGAGCCATATTTATGTTGAGACATATCTATGTAAGTCATATTTATGCGTTGTATAGTTTAATATGAGAATGATATGTAGTTTCAATTTCAAGTTGACACATGTTTTTTAAAATAAAAATGAAGTATTCTTTAAATCAAAATATTATAGTTTTTTTATAATAAAAAATAATGATGAATATATATGTTGGGTTTGTTTTCATTATTACAATTTAATATTGATATGTAGAAATCTTTTACTCTTATTCTTAATAAAAAAAAAAAATATTTTTGATATTTATATCGAATAATATAATTCTATAAAAAAAAATTAAGATATATAAAATAATTACAAATAAAAATAAATATTTTTAACTAAAATATGGTGATACAATTTCAAGCAAGAATGTCATTTTTTTGTTGTTTAAAATACATTTATGAATACACAAATAGATTCAACACTCTCAACTTGCCATTTTTTTTTTTGTTAAAAAAACCATTTCATTTATGAGTTAGATTAGGCCTTCATTTTATTGTTAAAAATATATATTTCTTATGCCTTTGTAAAATATTTGAATATAGAACTTAAATAATTTTTTTGAAATCAATGTGTATGTATGTATATATGTGTATGTGTGTGTGTTGCATAGTAAAATATTTCAATAAAAATTTCATTCACTTTTTAATAAAAATAACATAATTAAAACATCGATAATATTAATATTTTACCATGTAGTTTATAAATAAAATGACTTTACATATCTCACTATTTTACATTTCAATCCCTTTTCAAATATATATATATATATATATATATATATATATATATATATATATATATATGGTAGATCTTGTGTAAAATCCAGCTAAGATTTGTTAAAATTGTAAATTTAAGCCATCCAGATTGCATAATTCAAGTTTCTAAATAGATTGTCATGGCATTAAATCCAAGAAAACCATAACTCTTGATTATACGAGAGATGTACAAATGACTTTTTTTAATTAAAACAGAAAAAAATGACATAATTATTTCAGAGAGATCTTATCTTTTACTCTGTGAATGCTATTAAAATGTTCTAACATATTTTGTGAAAGATAAATCTCTACCATTCATTGATTAATTATTGATAATTAAATTAAAATTTTGTGTAACCACCCTCTTAGCCACTAACAAATGGTTAAGATTTATTGGTCAAGGACTAATTGTGATTACTGTTATTTTAAAAGAAGTATTTGAACAAGATTAATTTTGTTTTTTTAATAAAGAAAGGTTTAATTTGTGAAAATTATTTCATGAGTAAAAATAATTCATTGTAAAAGTAAATCTGGGTTAGTTGAACAGAATGAAACAGTTACTATAGTTACCCCAAGAAAACTCTGGAATAAAGGGGGAATTACAAGGGGAGTTAGGGGTTCTGTGAGAAGGAAAAAGAATTTAGGAATCTGTGTAAGCTGGAAAAGTTTTCCAGAACAGATGAATGCTGGGTTAGAGAAGCGGACCGGACTGTCCTAAGAACTCCCCAGACAATTCTATTTCCACTGGAGTCGGAGAGTAGGACCGGACTGTCCCGAAAACTCTCCTCCAGAAGTTGTGTTCAACCAGACCCAGGCTTGGAGCTCGGGGGAGAACTGGGAGACGTGATTGCCCAGTTCGTGGACGGGAGGTAACGAGTACCATCAATTGGATTTGGACACAAATAAGTAAAATGCAAGTAGTTTTCTGGATTACATGGAAGTAAAAGATTTGGCCTGCTATAGGAGGTGCTGTCAATAATTAATTATTCTTTCTTTTATTTACTATTCTGTGGAAATGTAGAAAACAGCTACTGTTCTTTATTACCAGCATTTTGTTTTGTAGTATCTCTTTAACTAGATATTTTAGAACCACAGATAATTATAGAAGGTTATTTGTTTGTTTCTGTATAAGCAAAGTAAGAAACAAAGCACTGTAGTAGCATTTATCTATATACAAATAACTGTGTAAACAAGACAGGGCTGTATGGCATTTACTTTAGTTTCTCTGTTATAAGACTAATAAATACCATAGCCATAGACAATGTGAAAACAGAAACTATTAAACCCAGGAGAGCTGTGAATCTGGACGCCCGAAATAAATTCAGGTATCTGGATAGGTTGCCTCCTGTCTATGATAAACTCGGATGAGACAGGTGGTCCGGACACCGACCACATTAGACAAAATTAAGCTTAAAGGAAAAGAGATGCCGATAGCTGAAATTAACTCTGTAGAACTACTAAACTCCAGAAACCCTTGTTTGTAAGACAGCATGCATTATTGAGAAAATTGTCCACAAGAAGATAAACAGAGTACATAGAATTTCAGCCAGCGGCTATGTAACCAGAACATTAGGAAAAGCCCCTAAGTCTAGATCATAAGCACATGTACATACTGTAAGGGAAAAACGATTAAATAAGCTTCTGCAAAAATCATACATCGAGCTAAGTAATTATGCAGAATAAGAAAAAAACGGAACTCCAATTTTGAAAATGATAACCATAGCTGAGCGCAAATGGAAAGGTCAAAATGCGCTGTGCATGTACACTTAAATTCACAATAATCTGTTCAACAGAGGAAATTCACTGTACTAAGGAGCAACTGTTCAAGAGTTTTTTAAACAAAGTAAGCACGGGAATAGGAACCCGGTCACATGACTGAATAACCAAAATTCCATCAATGTCTGAGAAAGGAAAACTTGAAAACCTGAAAGACATTCCTCCGAATACAGAATGAACAACCGAAAACCCTAGGATACATTTAGCTTAACCAAAGAGCCGCCCAAAGACGGTTAAAAGAAAATAAGAACAGGTTCTTAAACCCTAGCCAGTTCCACATCTAATCTTTCCAAACATCAGAACGCCGGCTGGGCAAGGAGCAAGAGGTCTCGAATCATGAAGAGCGAAGTACCTATGGCAGAGTCGAAGCTTTAAAAATCGTTCCGCGACCAGAACCCTCCAAGAGGCCTGAGCAAACAGAGTAGGGTAGGGCATTACCTGCAACCAAATGCATGGAGACTGTTAGGATAATAAACAAACAGTTTATAGCAAATTCAAACGTTTCTGTCACTGAATAGGAGAAAGAGCTATACCTGTAGAACGCGAGCAGGCGTAAACGCCCGAAGCCTGCCACCATAACAATAAGAAAGTAAATTAATAAGAATAATGCTAGCGCCAAAACAACCTGAAGTTCTGTGTTAAATCGAATGCTTGTAACAGGAACAGAGGCGTACACTTGAAGAGAGAAGACTGAGTAATCCTACAGGAAATGCGCAAGGAAGCTACTTGTCGGGAAGAGGTGCTGAGCTGGTTAGGGTGCCTTTCGCCATGCCGCCATGGAAAATGTCTGCGGAACCTCTAAACCCTCGCAACCCTCGCAGAGCCTCCAGAACCCTCCAGCGAATGAGCAAATGAGCGGGGAAGCGGTTAATTTCCAAGGTCATTGCAACTCGAGGTCGCCACAGCCGTTGGATATAATCCCTATAGCCGGCGCAGAGTTATCCACATGGAAGGCGATGGTACCAAGGATCCAAAACATATATCCGTCGGACTTCCGAGTTAATTCAAGAGTTGACAGTCCATATAAATGAGCGCAACGTTGAAAGTGTAAAACTATAATAATTCCACCATAATAACCCACCATAATAATTGTAAAGGGCACAAGGGTTCCAAAAGGGGTTGTAACCATATAATTCCTCAATAATATAATCCCTCAATAATTAATGGTTTCGAGTACCTATTTAAGTGGCATTATAATACAACACCAGCAACGTAGTACTCAGCATAAACTCTATAGTGACAGATCTGCATGGTAAGTACAGGTAGGTTGACACCTTTTCCAAAGTACGGGTTGAAATGGTTGCATAGCATAGTTAATGTTATGATTTAGTTTGAGTTATAAGGTCTGCGTAATATTTTTTTTTATGGTAAGTAAATGTTGTGTAGTTGGTTGTTACAAGTGGTATCAGAGCAGCGTTACAACGCTGGGCCCTATTGGGCCAACTAGCGTTAAAACTGTGTGTTATCTATGCACAGTCCGACGATTAGATGGAAAGACAAGTGAGACGGACACCTTCGCAACAGTCACAGCGAAATGCAGGAGAAATGCAGCCTCCGCCAGGGGGCAACCCCGAGATGTGGGTTCAGTTGGGGATTGAGCAGCACCAGCGGTCAAACTGATTGATGGAAGAACAGCAACAGCAGACCCGCATCTTATTGCATACAGTACAACAGTTGCAGGAAGAAATGGAGAGGGTACGACAGGAAAACGCCAGGATGATGCAGGAACAGGAAAAGATCTTAAAAAGCCTGTCCGATAAACAAAATCAAAGGAATGAAAATCCCAGTGCTGACAGAGAACACCAAGGGGGAAACGAACATCAAATTGATGAAAAAGATATGAGTAAAAAAGAAAGAAGTCTGTCCCAGCGCAGTAATCTGAACAGAAACCTTAATGAAGTTGAATCTGAAAATGGAACAGAACGGAAGGCAGGAAAAAGGCAGAAGGTGGAATTACATGGAGAATTCAGAAAGATTAAGCCACCTACCTTCGATGGAGAAAAAGAGGAAGTAGCAGAGGCCTAGTTAATTAATATGAACAAGTACTTCCAGGTGTATGATTATGACACTGGTCTTAAGGCACGATTAGCAATTTATCAGCTAAAAGATAAAGCCACCCTATGGTGGGAAGAAGTGAAGAACGTAAAGGGAATAGAGGATCAGGACGTAACATGGGATAAGTTCCAACAATATTTCAAGGACAAGTACTTGACGGAGCGTTTCTACGATGAAAAAGCTCGAGAATTCCATGATTTAAGGCTAGGCCAATTGACTATGGACGAGTTCATCACCAAGTTTACATCGTTACTGTGCTATGTACCGTATCTAAGAGATGAGAAGGCCAAGGTTCAGAGATTTCTGAGCAGTTTACCCGCCCATATGAAGGAGCGTATTGAGTTTGTTAATCCTAGGACGATGGATGAAGCTATCAGGAAGGCAAGGTTGTGTTATCAGCAAGAAAAAAACAAGGTAGATCAAGGAAAAGGATGGCAAACAAAGAAAGAAAATAGGAGCAGTGCTGGTTTCAAAAAGGGAAAAACCAGTAACTTCAGAAGTTCAGCCAGGAATTCAGTTAATAAGCAATTCGGTAGAAGCCATCAGAGGATTAGATGGCCAGGGGAAGATAAAACAGTGGAAGCTTCAAATAGACCTGAGAAACCTCAAAACCAAAGGCCACCTCTGCAATGTTGGGGCTGCGGGGCAGCGCATTACTATCAAGATTGCCCACAGCAGGGCAAAACTGAAACAGTGAATAATTTGCAGGAGGCCTCTACGGTGGGAGATATTGCCAGAAGCATACCCAGGATTCATGCTACATTGGAGGACCGGCAAGCTGATTTTCAACCCACCATGATAGAACTGGAAGGTAAATTGTTCTCCCAAACTATTTTTGTTTTGGTAGATCCAAGTGCAAGTCTGAGTTATATAAGTCCTAAACTTGTGGAAATCTGTAAACTGCCAAGTCAAAAATTTAAGAAGAGCTGGTTGGTTCAGTTAGCTACAGGAGCTAAAAGAAGTGTTAGTGCCAAAATATCAGATTATGCATTGCAAGTTAGTGGACAACAGTTAATGGTGGATTTAAATATTTTGCCCTTGGGCTCTTATGATGTCTTGTTGGGTATGGATTGGTTAGAGAAACATTGGACTCTCATAGATTGCAAGGAAAAGGTAGTTTACTACATAGATTAGAATGGTAATCTCCAAGAGATTCAAGGCTTAAAGAAGCCTGTACGTCTGCGACCAGTTACCGCTTCTCAGTTGGCAAAATGTATGAGGAAAGGATGCCAATTGTACGCCATACAAGTTGGACTATCTGAATCCAAGAACAAGGCTGCTATGTTAGAAAATATACCTGTAATACAGGAATTTAAGGACGTGTTTCCTGAAGAAATACCGGGATTACCACCTAAAAGAGAGGTTGATTTTACAATAGAACTGCTGCCAGGAGCTTCACCAATTTCGCGAACTCCCTACCATATGAGTGTGCCAGAATTGACTGAGCTGAAAATGCAGCTTCAGGAATTACTAGATAAGGGGTATATCAGACCTAGTGTGTCACCCTGGGGAGCACCTGTGTTGTTCGTCAGGAAAAAGGATGGAACCATGCGCATGTGCATGGATTACCGACAGTTAAATAAGTTGACTGTTAAGAACAGATACCCCCTACCCCGTATTGACAACCTGTTTGACCAGGTAAGGGAAGCTACTGTGTTTTCAAAAATTGATTTGCGGTCCGGTTACCACCAGATCCGAATTAAGGATGAAGATATACACAAAACTGCTTTTCGCACCAGGTACGGCCACTATGAATTCGTGGTATTACCTTTTGGGTTAACTAATGCACCAGCCACTTTTATGAGACTGATGCATAGTATTTTCCACCCTTACTTGGACAATTTCGTATTAATCTTCATTGATGACATACTGATTTATTCTAAGAGTCCGGATGAACACGAAAAACACTTGCGGATGGTGCTGGAGATGCTAAGGAAACATCATCTGTATGCAAAGTTCAGTAAATGTGATTTCTTCAAGGAAGAGATACAGTATCTTGGACATGTAATATCTAAAGAGGGTATAGCAGTGGAACCGGAGAAAATTAAAACTATCATGGAATGGAAGGTGCCATAGAATGTGGCGGATATAAGATCTTTTATGGGTCTTGCCGATTACTACCGGCGATTTATAAAAGGTTTTTCAAAGATAGCTTTTCCCATTACTTCCTTACAAAGGAAAGGGAAAATCTTTAAATGGACAAAAGAATGCCAGGATAGTTTTGAAAGATTGAAGCAGTTATTGACAACAGCACCGGTGTTAAGTGTAGCAGATCCAAATAAGGAATTCGAGGTTTGTACAGATGCAAGCAAGGAAGGAGTTGGGGCTGTTTTATCACAGGAAGGAAAGGTAATTGCATACGAATCTCGCAAGTTAAAAGAGTATGAGCAGTGATATTCAGCTTATGATTTGGAGCTGACTGAAGTGGTGCACGCTCTCCGAGTGTGGAGGCATTACTTACTCGGGAAAAGGTTTGTGTTAAAGACTGATCACAGTAGTCTAACCAGCTATTTTAAGCAAGCTGACTTAAACTCCCGACAAGCAAGATGGAATGCTTTCCTGAGCGAGTTTGACATTGATCTACAGCATGTAAAAGGAAAAGAGAACAAGGTTGCGGATGCCTTAAGCAGAAAGCTGCATAACATTTATGAGTTATATGTTAACCAAATTGAAACCAGATTTTTAGAACAAATCAGAAAAGAAGCAGACAAAGATCCTGAGTATAGATACTTGTGGCAGCAGACACAAGAATCTGAAGGACAGGGTGGACATGGAGACTATGAGATTAGCCCGGATGGGTTGCTGATTTTTAGAAAGAGGATAGTCATCCGAAACAGAATAGAATTAAAAAAATATGATACTGGATGAATATCATAGAAGTAATTATGCAGGACACCCGGGATATCAAAAAATGCTGACAGCCATAAGAAAAGACTACTATTGGCCCGGCATGAGAAAGGATTTAGCAGGTTATTTAACCAAGTGTTTGGAGTGCCAGCAAGTGAAAGTAGAGCACAGGCATCCAACGGGATTAATGCAGCCTATACCGATTCCTGAATGGAAGTGGGAGGTGATTTCATTAGATTTCATCACCGGACTACCGAAATAAAAACGAGGTAATGATTCCATAATGGTAGTTGTGGATCGGTTAAGTAAGTCCGCACATTTCATACCTGTCCAATCTACCTATAAGACAGTACAGATTGCAGATTTATTTATGCGTGAGATCTTCAGACTGCATGGCATCCCTAAGACCGTTATCTCGGATAGGGATGTAAAATTCACATCAGATTTTTGGAAGGCACTGTTTACAGGGTTGGGAACTCAAGTACATTTTAGTACTGCCTACCACCCACAAACAGATGGTCAGACTGAGCGAGTAAATCAGGTGCTGGAAGACATGTTAAGAATGTATGTCATGCAGCAACCAATTAAGTGGGAGGAGTATTTACACTTGATAGAGTTTTCTTACAACAATGGCTACCAGGAATCATTGAAGATGAGTCCGTTTGAGGCGCTGTATGGGCGGCAGTGCAGAACCCCCATTAACTGGAGCAGCCCCGAGAATAGACTTATGCTAGGACCAGACATGCTAGCAGAAATGGAAGCAGAGGTTAATAAAATTCGACAGAATTTGAAGGCAGCACAAGACAGACAAAAAGTGTATGCGGATAAAAAGAGGTCATACCGTGAGTATGAAGTTGGAGATCACGTATATGTCAGAATTAAACCAAAGAAAAGTACACTAAGATGGGCATCTTGTGCAAAATTAGCACCCCGGTTCTGTGGTCCCTTCCAAATACTGGAAAGGGTGGGACCAGTAGCCTATCGCTTGGCCCTTCCTAGTCACATTCGGGTGCACAATGTATTTCATGTATCGTTATTAAAACGATATGTTCATGATCCAAGACACATAATTCACTGGCAGAACATACAGGTAGTGAATGAGCATGATTGCTAAATGATAATGTGATATTAAAGGCTTATTTAATTAACATAAGTTCATTTTGTGCAGGTAGAACCAGACGGGGAATTTCTGGTAGAGCCCCGCAGTATAATCGACCGGAGGGAAATCATGCTCTGGAAATGAGCCATCGCCCAGGTTAAAGTGCAATGGAAGCACTTTGGACCCGAGGAGGCTACTTGGGAAGACGAAATTTTTGTGCGGGAAGCTTATCCTGAACTTTTTACTGAACTGGAATAATAACACCGAGGACGGTGTTCTCTTCCAGAGGGGGGAAACTGTAACCACCCTCTTAGCCACTAACAAATGGTTAAGATTTATTGGTTAAGGACTAATTGTGACTACTGTTATTTTAAAAGAAGTATCTGAACAAGATTAATTTTTTTTTTTGAATAAAGAAAGATTTAATTTGTGAAAATTATTTCATGAGTAAAAATGGTAAAAGTAAATCTGGGTTAGTTGAACAGAATGAAACAGTTACTACAGTTACCCCAAGAAAAATCTGGAATAAAGGGGGAATTCCAAGGGGAGTTAGGGGTTCTGTGAGAAGGAAAAAGAATTTAGGAATCTGTGTAAGCTGGAAAAGTTTTCCAGAACAGATGAATGCTGGGTTGGAGAAGCGGACCGGACTGTCCTGAGAACTCCCCAGACAATTCTATTTCCACTGGAGTCGGAGAGTAGGACCGGACTGTCCCGAAAACTCTCCTCCAGAAGTTGTGTTCAACCAGACCCAGGCTTGGAGCTCAGGGGAGAACTGGGAGACGTGATTGCCCAGTTCGTGGACGGGAGCTAACGAGTACCATCAATTGGATTTGGACACAGATAAGTAAAATGCAAGTAGTTTTCTGGATTACATGGAAGTAAAAGATTTGGCCTGCTACAGGAGGTGCTGTCAATAATTAATTATTCTTTCTTTTATTTACTATTCTGTGGAAATGTAGAAAACAGCTACTGTTCTTTATTACCAGCATTTTTTTTTGTAGTATCTCTTTAACTAGATATTTTGGAACCACAGATAATTATAGAAGGTTATTTGTTTGTTTCTGTAGAAGCAAAGTAAGAAACAAAGCACTGTAGTAGCATTTATCTATATACAAATAACTGTGTAAACAAGACAGGGCTGTATGGCATTTACTTTAGTTTCTCTGTTATAAGACTAATAAATACCATAGCCATAGACAATGTGAAAACAGAAACTATTAAACCCAGGAGAGCTGTGAATCTGGACGCCCGAAATAAATTCAGGTATCTGGATAGGTTACCTCCTGTCTATGATAAACTCGGACGAGACAGGTGGTCCGGACACCGACCACATTAGACAAAATTAAGCTTAAAGGAAAAGAGATGCCGATAGCTGAAATTAACTCTGTAGAACTACTAAACTCCAGAAACCCTTGTTTGTAAGACAGCATGCATTATTGAGAAAATTGTCCACAAGAAGATAAACAAAGTACATAAAATTTCAGCCAGCGGCTATGTAACCAGAACATTAGGAAAAGCCCCTAAGTCTAGATCATAAGCACATGTACATACTGTAAGGGAAAAACGATTAAATAAGCTTCTGCAAAAATCATACATCGAGCTAAGTAATTATGCAGAATAAGAAAAAAACAGAACTCCAATTTTGAAAATGATAACCATAGCTGAGCGCAAATGGAAAGGTAAAAATGCGCTGTGCATGTACACTTAAATTCACAATAATCTGTTCAACAGAGGAAATTCACTGTACTAAGGAGCAACTGTTCAAGAGTTTTTTAAACAAAGTAAGCACGGGAATAGGAACCCGGTCACATGACTGAATAACCAAAATTCCATCAATGTCTGAGAAAGGAAAACTTGAAAACCTGAAAGACATTCCTCCGAATACAGAATGAACAACCGAAAACCCTAGGATACATTCAGCTTAACCAAAGAGCCGCCCAAAGATGGTTAAAAGAAAATAAGAACAGGTTCTTAAACCCTAGCCAGTTCCACATCTAATCTTTCCAAACATCAGAACGTCAGCTGAGCAAGGAGCAAGAGGTCTCGAATCATGAAGAGCGAAGTACCTGTGGCAGAGTCGAAGTTTTGAAAATCCTTCCGTGACCAGAACCCTCCAAGAGGCCTGAGCAAACAGAGTAGGGTAGGGCATTACCTGCAACCAAATGCATGGAGACTGTTAGGATAATAAACAAACAGTTTATAGCAAATTCAAACGTTTCTGTCACTAAATAGGAGAAAGAGCTATACCTGTAGAACGCGAGCAGGCGTAAACGCCCGAAGCCTGCCACCATAACAATAAGAAAGTCAATTAATAAGAATAATGCTAGCGCCAAAACAACCTGAAATTCTGTGTTAAATCGAATGCTTGTAACAGGAACAGAGGCGTACACTCGAAGAGAGAAGACTGAGTAATCCTATAGGAAATGCGCAAGGAAGATACTTGTCGGGAAGAGGTGCTGAGCTGGTTAGGGTGCCTTTCGCCGTACCGCCATGGAAAATGTCTGCGGAACCTCCAAACCCTCACAACCCTCGCAGAGCCTCCAGAACCCTCCAGCGAATGAGCAAATGAGCGGGGAAGCGGTTAATTGCCAAGGTCATTGCAACCCGAGGTCGCCACAGCCGTTGGATATAATCCCTATCGACGACGCAGAGTTATCCACGTGGAAGGCGATGGTACCAAGGATCCAAAACATATATCCGTCGGACTTCCGAGTTAATCCAAGAGTTGACAGTCCATATAAATGAGCGCAACGTTGATAGTGTAAAACTATAATAATTCCACCATAATAACCCACCATAATAATTGTAAAGGGCACAAGGGTTCCAAAAGGGGTTGTAACCATATAATTCCTCAATAATATAATCCCTCAATAATTAATGGTTTCGAGTACCTATTTAAGTGGCATTATAATACAACACCAGCAACGTAGTACTCAGCATAAACTCTATAGTGACAGATCTGCGTGGTAAGTATAGGTAGGTTGACACCTTTTCCAAAGTACGGGTTGAAATGGTTGCATAGCATAGTTAATGTTATGATTTAGTTTGAGTTATAAGGTCTGCGTAATATTTTTTTTATGGTAAGTAAATGTTGTGTAGTTAGTTGTTACATTTTGAAAGCACTATTTCAAAATAAACATACTTATCAGCTTAATTAATTAATAAATCAATAAATAAAATAAACTTAAAATAACTTTTATCTTTTAATAATATATTTTTTAAATAATATTATTAAATAAATATTGAAAAACATTTAATTGAAAATATTATAACAAATAGATAAATTGAATAGTTGGTAAATGTAAATAAACATCAAAACACTTATTTTACAATATGTTTAATATTATTAAAATCATAAAACTAATTATATTATTATTATTATTATTATCAAAAAAATAAATATATAATTTAAAAACAAAAAAATGAAACATGATTTTTATGAATGGAGATTTAACTCATTTTATGGGCATATTTAACCCAATTTAAAATGAGTATATTTAACCCACTTTATTATGAAATTTAATGTGTAAATATTCTTTATTCATTTCACATATATATATGTATATAAATAGTTTTTAAAATTAATTAATGTTCAAATACATATAGCTAACTCTTTTCCATTATGTATTATATCATGGATCATGAAACAATTACATACAAATCTCAAATCCAAGAGCTCTTAGTACATGAGTTAATTGTCTCACACTGTCATACAAAAATTGACAATTTCCTTAGCCAATTTACTCTCTCCAGATAAACTACCTCCACTGGGCAATCCGAATTGATAGCAATGCCTGAATGAATGGAATCCTGCTTGCCTTGACTCGGGAATCCTCATGGGTACATCCAATGTGTGTGTGGTTTCATGTGTGCAGCGGAATAATGTCACAACTGATAGTTTACAGTTTACTTAGCTTTCACCTAAAACTCAACTCATGCATGCACTTAATAATAGTGAATATTCAGTTGCATGTGAGACTAGTGATTGTGAATTAATTAATAATTAATTCACTTGATCTCTCACTTTCATTTACAACTAGCACAAGTGAGTTTAACTCACTTACTTAACTGAGTTAAACTACTTTACAACTTGCACAACTGCACTTCCAACTGTGTTACAACTTAGAAACACTCAGTTATAACTAAGTAAACTTGCATGTCTCACCAACCAACCTTTTAACTCGAAATTCCTTTAGTTAACTGATTTGCCACTTTAGTTAATTATTTGCAAGTGCTCATTGAGAATAGATTATTGTTTATTGTCCAACTAATATTAAGGGATGATAATAGTCTACATGCATCTATAAATAAACATGCAATCTATAAATAAAACTTGCACATACATCTATATAGAGGTCTCATCTATAAATAGAATTTGCTCATGCATTTATAAATACAGGTGCATAATTTTCACTAGGATCTTTTTGTTGAATCTCAACAATTAATGTAATTAAAAAAAAATAAGAAAACATAATTATTTTATAAATAAATTGTGTATATTATTAAAGAGTTCTTTTTGGTAAGATTTTTTGGACTTTCATGTAAAATTATAAAAATCATTCTCATTTAAACACGTGGTCATGTTTGCCAATGCATTTTTTTAGGGTTAGTCTAAAAAAACCCACAAAACAATCTAGAAATTTCTGCAAGATTATAAAAAAATTATGAAGAAATTTTTGAAAATCTAAGTTAAATGTGTCATATTTTAAGATTTTGAGTGCCCTAAAATTTTTTTATAATGCTGAATTTATTTTCAATATAAAAAAGATTCAAACACTCCAACTACCTAATTTTTTGAAAAAAAATTACCACAATATTAAAAAAATTGAGTAGACCATTTTTTTTAAATAGATTTTCATCTTAAAAGATGTGCCAAAATTTGTCCACGTATCTCTACACTGAATTTTCACAGGTTCTCAACGTATCCAACTAACTACGGAGATGGTTTTGGCAAGATGAAGTACGACGAGGCAAAGCTGTGCGCCCTTCAGGATATAATAATGATTCAAGTCAAGGAATGGAATATTGAATCGCCCAAGCAGATAACTCGTTCTCGTTCGCGTTATTTATCTTTATAGAAATTTGGTTAACAAACCAATATTTACCTTTTTAATTAATTGAGTTACAGAATGCAATCGATTTACGCAAACTCAAATTGTACTGTTTAGATCGATGTAATATAAAGAACACTGATCCCGTCATTTTTACAGACGAAAGGGACAATTCCTTGCCCCTATATCCTACTATTTCCAACATATTTTCCACGTTGATCCAGATCCGGATCCAGCCGTAATGACGTCAACCTTCTTTCACGTGTTTTGTGCTTAGCTGTTTCTTATCAACGACTACCAACGAAGTGAATTTATTCACTGTATCTTCGGCCATGCTTATATATTAGGCCTCCACCCAGTCAGGTTCGTGGCGCAAGAATTTGATCTCTGCCTTTTCCTTATAATCCATTGGTATTTGATCATTATTGTTGCGCCCGATCTACTAGTGTTCCATCTTGATCATTCATGGATCGCTGCCACAGTAATGTATTATTGCTTTTAAATGCATTAGTTCTCATGATCATGGCATTAACCCTTCTGCCCATACCTTGTCACAGCCGTTGCAGCTTTCCAGCGATATTTAACTTCGGGGACTCGACCTCTGATACGGGTGCCCTTCACTTTGCTTTCCCGTATAATGAGGCAGCAGAGAATCCTCCCTATGGAGAAACCTATTTCGGTAGACCTGTATATCGCTACTGTGATGGACGCCTCTCTATTGATTTCTTCGGTATGTATGTTCATTTTCTCGGTATACATGGTAAATAAGCTTTAATATTGATATTGATAATGCTATTCGATTTTTTTGATACAGCAACGGCCCTGGGATTGTCGTTTCTGAGTCCGTACTTGCAGAGTGTGGGCTCTAGTTATGGGCATGGAGCCAACTTTGCAGCCTCCGGTGCAACTGCAAATAACACCAATTCCTTCATTGCTCCAATTTCTCTAGCCGTTCAGATCAATCAGTTCAAGATCTTCAAGCAGGTGGTCTTGGCCACCATCAATGCATCCGGTAATTCATGGATAAGTTGTTATGACTTTAAGAAACGCCAAGCTATAAACATTTGATGGGTATAATTTTTGTTTATTGGGTAAACATTTGGTGGGTATAATTTTTGTTTATTGGGTAAACATTTGGTGGGTATATAATTTATGTTTATTGGGTGCAGGTGCTCAAAGCTCTCTTCCAAGTGCAGATGCATTTGAGAAGGGAATTTACATGATAGAAATCGGAGGCAATGACTTCAGTTATGCGTACAAGAACCTCAAATTGAACCCAAGCCAACTCCCAGAGAACATTCTTCCCAACGTAGTCAGGTCTATTTCAAATGCTGTGCAGGTATTATCTATCACAATTTCGGCGTACAAATTATTTTCACGATCCATATATTCACATTAATTTTAGATCTAGTAACTCTCATATTCTTATTTTAACTCTAATAAGTATCTATGGTGTTTGCATCCAGGAGCTATACAATGAAGGGGCGAGAACAATTTTAGTAAAGAACGTTGGGCCTCAGGGCTGCCAGCCCTTCTGGCTCTCTCTTGCCCCCAATGATTTTGACAAGTACAACTGCTCTATTTCCTACAACGGTGCAGTCCAAATCTACAACAATCTGCTCAGAGAAAGTCTTTCGAACCTGCGAACGCAGCTCAACGGCCCAAACATCATCTATGTTAATAATTACGACATGGTCTTTGACTTAATGTCTAACCCTTCCACTTATGGTGAGCACTACAAATTTTATCAGTTAACAATTTCGACAATTTTATGAGACAAACTATTTGGATGGTTATATCATTTCCCCCTAACGCCAGCCCATATTAATTAATGGATGCAGGATTCAAGGAAACCATTAGAGCTTGTTGTGGAGTGGGAGGAAATTATAACTACGATGCCAATATTTGGTGCGGAAGCACCGGGAGTATCAATGGCACAACTGTGGAGGCCAAAGCCTGCCCGGATCCGGCGTCGTATGTCATTTGGGATGGAGTTCACTGGACGGAACATGCCAACAGACAGCTTACCCAAGCTATTCTCGGAGGCAAATACTTCGAACCTGCTTTCTCCATTGCAAGTCAATGCGACCTCCAACCATTTTGAATAGTTTTAATACCCGAAGGCTTTCTTCTTTCGCTGAAAACTAGGCGGCTGCGAGGTGTTCATTGAGTTTGTTTACACTTTTTCGGTAGCAGGGCATTAATTTGTCACGGGAATAGCACTTTAAGACTACTCGTTCCTGAATAACTGTGAATGGTATAAATTGAGCCTACCATGGACAAGGTTCCTCCAGCCTTCTCTAAACGTGTGTAGACATGGCTTTAAATTTTAACTTCACCAGTTTTTCTTTTCACTACTTCTCACTAGAACTTTGGCATGCTATTTTACCTTTGATTATTTCCAAATATGTGTAGACATGGCTTTAAATTTGAACTTGACCAATTTTGCTTTTCATTACTTCTCACCAGACTTTGGCATGCTATTTTACCGCAAACTTTATATCTAAGAAAAAATAAATTGATGTAGTAATATAAATTAAATTGTTACTAAATCCATATAAACATTAATCTCTTTAAATCATCAAAATACCCACTTTAGAGTTCATCTTCCATTTTCAATGATTAAAAAAATCCTAAATTTTAATTGAATTACAATTTTATTTTAAATTGTTATTATTTATTGTCATTATAAAAAAAATTTTATTTAAATCATCAAAATACCTATGTACAAAACATCAAAATACCCACTTTAGAGTTCATCTTCCATCTTCAATAATTAAAAAAATCCTAAATTTTAATTGAATTATAATTTTATTTTAAATTTTTATTATTTATTATCATTATAAAAAAATTTAATATAAAAATTAAATTTATATATATTTAAAATTTCTTAAAAATAATCATTTTTCAAATAATCTCAATTTTTGAATTGATTTATAATTATTTTTAAAAATATTTTATTACGGTTAAAAATATTTATTATAATAAAAATAAATTTTATTGTTCACGTGATAATTATTAATAAATATATAACACTTCAAAAACAATTGTATAAAAGTTTAAAAGCTTTATTCCATAATCCACACGTTCATAAGGTTAAAAATTCAACAGGTAACAAATTAACAATTTAATAGTAGCTATCTATCGTATCAATAGTCAAAATGAAAAATTATCTCTCTATATGAAGAAATGAAAATTTAAAATATTTACAATTTTGGAATTTTTATATAATATTAATAATATAATTATATTTTAATGTAAATTATAAATAAAATAATTTTCTCATAGGGTGTAATATATATTATAATAGGGTGTTTTGTTAAGGAATTTATGGTGAAAAGGTCATAGGCTACTCAAGCCATATGCTATGCATGTTTCTCATCTCAGAACTCACATTACCTAACAACCAAGAGAATTTTTTTTATTTTTTTTCTAAATAAAATATTTTTGGCAGGGAAAATTTTAAGAACCCCCTAAATTTATATATATAATAAATGGGCGAATCCCCATGATACATAGGAAAAATGGAAGGCCATTTTATTAATAATATAATATGTATATATAATTTTTTGGCAAATTTCTCATGAGATTATATTATCTTGTAAAATCATGGTGAATCACCAGTACAAATGGCGAATCACTACTACAAAATGGTGAATCATTGTCTAGTGGAGTTCGGGGTGTTGGTTCCAATGAAGATATGGTAGTTGAACCAAGAGTAGAGTGAAGAGAACCACCGAGACCAAGCATGGCACATGGTGACTCGTGAGGAAAGTAGTTCTTGTGCAGTTTGGAAAACGCGTTCTTCTAGTTCTCCTAAGCATAGTGTTGTTGCTCATGCTACTACTAGCACTGATATTGATGTTGGAGAGGAGTTTGAGGAGAAATGAACAACAACGGGAAGAAAAGAAAAAATGCTATTAAAAAAGTGTTGATAAACATTGGATCCAATCCAGGTGCCATGGCACAATAACAATATCGCAAAATACTTCAGATGTTCAACTATGGAAACATAATTTACATTACAACACCATCACGACTCTTACACAACCATATTTATGGAAATTATTTGATGATGGGAATCTCTTAAAGGAAGACCTAGCATGGTAACTATAATAAGGTGAACTGCTTCTCACTTCTTGAAAATATTGTTCCTTCTCGTGCCTTCAAAATTTGGATATTGAAAGGAATATGTGCTAGTTGCAGCCACCCTGTTGAATCTGTTAAAATTATAACCATCAACATGCAGAGAACCATTAGAAAAACTCCATTCGAAATTCCCCATGTCATGCCCATGCCATGCCATGAATCTGTTTGTAGCAGAATCCCACAAGTAGTAGCAGTGGCACCCTGTATTTACCTGATAACTCCATTGATTGGAGAGGAGGTCCACTCTAGAACTCGTCAATGCTCTCCTAGTATTGTTGTACAAATGATGTCTTGTTTTAAATTTGTACAAGGAGAGATACATTTTTAGTATATGCCTTTTTTCAAATCTGGTAGTTATAACTTATAAGTCCAAATCAAATATAACCCAAAGATAAGTCCAGATAAAATATAACCCAAAGAACCATCTTGTTCTATAGGCATGAAAAATCTGGCCAGATATCAACTACTGGCAAGTTGTTCATGGATGTGATGAAGTCAATTATGGCTGAAACAATTTTCACCCTGGATGCATCTTGACCTAATCTTACTTTCAATCATGAAATGTGGCCAGAATGGACAAGATAAAGGGATGAATTGGCTCTGGATTATAAAAAAATCTAAGCATTGAACTGTGTATTAAACTCAATCCCAGTTCAGTGCCACACACAATTCACAACAGTAATAAACACCTGCACAACAAGGAAACCTATTTTGGTTAAGTTGTGCGTGAATTAACTAATCAGTGGGTTGTAAATTTATTTTTTGATTACCTTAAAGAGAACATAACTGGTGGTAAGAGAACATAACTAATTATTAGATAGATGGCCAAAAATAAAGTGCACAAGGGTTAAGGTTTAGTGTTTTCTCGTAGGAAATCTGTGTAGACTTTAACAGTAATACACCAATTGAATCCAATTTAATATCTGACTTGCATTAAAGATGAAACATGTAATAAAACATGCCATATAGACACAATCTTCAGTGAAAAAATGAAAATTACTCAACGTTATTCTACTTCATACAATTCTCGGAGGTATCTTCACACTCTAGTAGGTTGTTTGTATATCCTCCTTTGATAGCTACTACTTTTTGTGGTTACAATTCTTCATCTGGAGATGCCTAGTTAAGGTTAAAATACACTACAATTCTCAATACAATAACCAGACAGAAAAGCCTCATGATTACCTTTAAATGATAGAAGAGATTTAGCAATGTTTCTGTCAATCATTCATCCATGATGTACTGCATTGTTCTACATCCATTCCTTTGTCATCATCTCTTTGATAGAAAAATCTCAAAACAGGCTACCCTGCATATGATGTTTCACAGTTGTGCTACAAAAATTCCCTATAATATACACAAAAGGGAATGTGAAACTCAACTTGATTCTTGTCTTCAAGGCTATGCTACAAAAAAATAGCTCATATGCGTGCTGCTATCGAGAGAGTGAGATTCTAGAAATATTATGACTTGTTACCAAAGAGGCATGTAGCCACAGAGCAAGAAGAAGTAGAAATCCTTATTGCTGGTAGACAACTCTAGAGAAGGTGTAGATTCAGATTATGCAGGCCCAAGGCTGCAAAAGCAAGAAATGTGGAACATAACAATATAAGTTGAATATTTGTGGAAGATAAACTTTCATACAAAAGGTTTATGAACAATTGTAATAAAACTGGACCAAAATAACAATCAACGTGCAAATTACAAGTATAGAAAGAGAACTGTAACAATTATTGTACATGCTTTAATACAACCTGATCTAAATCTATAGGGATTGTAACCTATGTGAAAACACTTTGGCTACTGCATCTCTCTGTTTGCAAATTGATTCAGCTAATCTATCTTGATATGCCAAGTTACTTCTTGGTTGGTGATGTCAGTTGTGGCTTGGTAGGGTTTTTCTGTGCAAAGGCCATTATGAGGCTTTAGGATTACTATGTTTATTTTATTTATCCAGGTTAGAAAGGATTCCAATAGGGATTTCCTGGATCGGTGAAAGCAGGGCACTATTACTGCAGCCACCAAGGTTCATGTCTTCCCCACAACATGTGGTTACTTGTGCTCATGTTTGTGCTTCTGTTTTTGGTTGGGGGCAGGTGAAAATCTTAGGAAACATAGGTGGAATAGACAGCTTACACTCGTGGCTTCTAGCCGAAGGATTCCAAATTAAATGCAATGAGAACAGGGGTGGGTACACTTGCCATGTATGGACAAGAGGAACATAGTCAAAAGAAAGAAAAAAAGTTAGAAAGGCTAGAAAAGTGTTAATATCATATTTTTCTACTGCTCTAATGTTATATAATTATCTGTGGTTAATAAAATGACAAAATTTGCATCAGAGATCAGTCTTAACACAACATTAAATCAATGTGTTCTTAACTAAGATGTATGGACTAAATGAACTGTGAATTCGAGGAAAAAATAAAAAGGTGACATGTTATTTGAAGTTTCTTCTTACATGGGAGGGTATCTTTTATAAATTGGCAGCTCCTTAAAGTGGCCACTAATAATGATATAAAAGATTATAAAAAATACAGTCTAGTTCCTAATACTAGTAAAAGGATTTGTTCCCCAGCCCAGTAGAAAAATAACCACACCAAAAGGAGAATCTTATAATAGCCAAAAGATCGAAAATAAAAGACTTCGAATTTGGAAAAAATTATATAATTCGTGCCCTGAGACAAACAATGTGGCAACATGCATCACCAACACATTTTCTTGATTTGCTGGTAACTTGGTCAAATACCCCTCAATAAATAGCCCAATTTAGAAGGATATATTTATGTTTCAAATAAATATATACAACATTTCTATATTAAACAAGCAGATATCTTCAGACGAGGCAAGGAAACAAAAGCAATAGATAAAGGAGCTACTCGAATAGGTAGCCCAGAATCAAACTTGACAGGATCTAACGAAGGAATATCCCCATCTTCAGTTAACTCCAAAACTGCACCATTTAAAAGCACTGTTTGACTATGGAGGTCACCATCTTTTGGTGTTAAGTGATATTCCATCTTATAATCTTTCACCTTTGATGATTTGATTCCAGCCCAGGCTACGAATTTCTTAATCTTATATATGAAAGACTCTTTTGCATTCGGCCTTCCCTTGTACATGGTAGAATTTGGATGAGAAGAAACATGAACATCAATTTTTGTGTCGTTGCTGAGGTTGATCAAGAGTAAAGTTATTCCAATCTGCTGAAAGAAATAAACAAAAGTGAGATACTGATCCACACAAAAATCAATCTAAAGTTCACACATTATATTATTTCTGAGAAATGCAATCAGGAATGCAAACAATTGAGGGATGTAATAAATGCAGACGTAAATGTATGCTATTGTTCTTAGTGTTGCATTTTGTTCCTTTCTAAGATCAAAGGGAATTGAACAAATGTTTGATAATTATGCTAACATTACGTTTTAATGACCACCCAATGTTCTCGATACAATGTTATTCCCACTTTATTAAAATTACAAAGTTTCATTCAACTTTAAAAGTGCAAAAATAACCAACAAGAAAAAGTTATTTGTCCACATATTAACTAGGATAAAGAAAGAATGAAAAGAGTACTGCATGATACTAACATCATTCTTTGCACAATAAGCATATGCACGCACATAGGGTGGCCTTGTAGTATTGATGGAAAGTACACCTCTCCCCATCAACCGATGCCAAAGAAGTGCACTGAATCATAATCAGAAAGACAAGCGTGAAGACTTCCCTCAGTTTCTATATAAACAATAATCTTTTACTCCCTCAATAACGGAGACAGCTTTTTCAAATTCCAAATTGAATTCTTTGGAGTTTCTTGACATTAACTAAAACAACCCCACAATCTAAAGAGGTCTAGTAGATCATGAACTTCTCACCTATAATAATCAAGATTGGGTGCAAAATTTGTTGTGTTAAGAAGGCCATAGTTACCACCAATCAAGCTTTGTCTACAGTAAAATTTAGTATCATATGTCGTTGAAATTCCAAGCTGATCTAGATACCTTCACAAGGCAGAGAAAGAATTAATTAATATGCAGCAAGTTCTCATATGAGTATTTGTCATTTTCCCAAAGAAGAGAAAATTTTAACAGAAAGGTAAGTGCTCAAGGAAGAGATGAAAGATTATTTTTTGATGGGTTGTAAATTTATTTTTTGATTTCCTTAAAGAGAACATAACTGGTGGTAAGAGAACATAACTAATTATTAGATAGATGGCCAAAAATAAAGTGCATAAGGGTTAAAGTTAAGTGTTTTCTGGTAGGAAGTTTGTGTAGAATTTAACAGTAATACACCAATTGAATCCAATTTAATATCTGACTTGCATTAAAGATGAAGCATGTAATAAAACATGCCATATAGACACAATCTTCAGTGACAAAATGAAAATTACTCAAAGTTATTCTACTTCATACAATTCTTGGAGGTATCTTCACACTCTTGTAGGTTGTTTGTATATCCTCCTTTGACAGCTACTACTTTTTGTGGTTACAATTCTTCTTCTGCAGATGCCTAATTAAAGGTTAAAATACACTACAATTCTCAATACAATAACTAGACAGCAAAGCCTCATGACTACCTTTAAATGATAGAAGAGATTCAACGAAGTTATTGTCAATCATTCATCCATGATGTACCGCATTGTTCTACATCTATTCCTTTGTCATCATCTCTTGGATAGAACAATCTCAAAATAGGCTACCCTGCATATGATGTTTCACAGTTGTGCTGAAAAAATTCCCTATTATATACACTAAAGGGAATATGAAACTCAACTTGATTCTTGTTTTGAAGGCTATGCTACAGAACAATAGCTCATATGTGTGCCGCTATCGAGAGAGTGAGATTCTAGCTGTGTTATGACTTGTTACCAAAGAGGCATGTAGCCACAGAGCAAAAAGAAGTAGAAATCCTTATTTCTGGTAGAAAACTCTAGAGAAGGTGTAGATTCAGATTACGTAGGCCCAAGGCTGCCAAAGCAAGAAATGTGGAACATCACAATATAAGTTGAATAGTTGTGGAAGATAAAATTTCATATAAAAGGTTTATGAACAATTGTAATAAAATTGAACCAAAATAACAATCAGCGTGAAAATTACAAGTATAGAAAGAGAAATGTAACAGTTACTGTACATGCTTTAATACAACCTGATCTAAATCTACAAGGATTGTAACCTATGTGAAAACACTTTTGCTACTACATCTCTCAGTTTGAAAATTGATTAAGCTAGTCTATCTTGATATGCCAGGTTACTTCTTGGTTGGTGATGTCAGTTGTGGCTTGGTAGAGTTTTTCTGTGTAAAGGCCATCATGAGGGTTTAGAATTACTATGTTTATTTTATTTATCCATGTTAGAAAGGCTTCCAATAGGGATTTCCTGGATCGGTTAAAGTAGGGCACTATTACTGCACCCACCAAGGTTCATGTCTTCCCTACAACATGTGGTTACTTGTGCTCATGTTTGTGCTTCTGTTTTTGGTTTGGGGCAGATGCAAATCCTAGGAAACATAGGTGGAGCAGACAACTTTCACTCATGGCTTCTAGCAGAAGGATTCCAAATTGAATGCAATGAGAATAGGGGTGGGTACACTTGCCATGTATGGACAAGAGGAAGCTAGTCAAAAGAAAGAAAAAAAGTTAGAAAGGCTAGCAAACTGTTGATATCATATTTTTCTACTACGCTAGTGTTATATAATTATCTGTGGTTAATAAAATGATAAAACTTGCATCAGAGATCAGTCTCAACACAACATTAAATCAATGTGTTCTTAACTAAGATGTATGGAATAAATGAACTGTGAATTCAAGGAACAAATAAAAAGATGATAGGTTATTTGAAGTTTCTTATTACATGGGGGGGTATATTTTATAAACTGGCAGCTCCTTAAAGTGGCCACTAATAATTATATAAAAGATTATAAAAACTGCAGTCTAGTTCCTAATACTAGTAAAAGGATTTTTTCCCCAGCCCTGTAGAAAAATAATCACACCAAAAGGAGAATCTTATAATAGCCAAAAGATCAAAATTAAAAGACTTCAAATTTGGACAAAATATATAATCTGTGCCCCGAGACAAACAATGTGGCAACATGCATCACCAACACATTTTCATGATTTGTTGGTAACTTGGTCAAATACACCTCAATAAATAGCCCAATTTAGAAGGATATATTGATGTTTCAAATAAATATCTACACCATTGCTATCTTAAACAAGAAGATATCTCCAGACGAGGCAAGGAAACAAAAGCAATAGATAAAGGAGCTACTGGAATAGGTAGCCCAAAATCAACCTTGACAGGATATAACGAAGGAATATCCCCATCTTCATTTAACTCCAAAACTGCACCATTTAAAAGCACTGTTTGACTATGGAGGTCACCATCTTTTGGTGTTAAGAGGTATTCCATCCTATAATCTTTCACCTTTGATGTTTTGATTCCAGCCCAGGCTACGAATTTCTTAATCTTATGTATGAAAGACTCTTTTGCATTCGGTCTTCCATTGTACATGGTAGAATTTGGATGAGAAGAAACATGAACATCAATTTTTGTGTCATTGTTGAGGTTGATCAAGAGTAAATTTATTCCAATCTGCAAAAAGAAATAAACAAAAGTGAGATACTGATCCACACAAAAATCAATCTGAAGTTCACACATTATATTAGTTCTGAGAAATGCAATTAGGAATGCAAAAAATTGAGGGATGTAATAAATGCAGACGTACATTAACACTAGCCATTTCAGAGAATGATATATCTACACTTTTATAGAGATTTAGACCATTAGGACCATAGTTATAGACTTTGTCAAGATCATGGACACACTATACTAGCCAATCTTAATATTATAAGTAATCATCATATATTATGGGAAATTTACCAAGGTCAGTGAGGTCTAAGACCCTCTAGTGATAAAATTGATATTTATCCTAGTATTATCCTTTGTCCAATTGGGATCCAAATAAATGAAGAAAACATAGCACACATTTATGTGCATATTTGATGTAGAATTAAGAAAATTTTTTGGCAAGATGTGTACATGTCATGAAATAATATGCAAAAATTACAATCGAATGTGAGAATATAAAGCTTGGAGACAACAAGGTTCTATAGAACCACTATATTGAAGAATTAGAGGTGAAAAACGCATAACACAAGTTTATGTGAAAATTTGATATAAAAATCAAAGAAACGTTGACAATATGTGTACAACCACCAAACAAACATATCCTTAATTTGGGTATAAGTTGTAAGAGACTAGAATCCATGATAGTCCTATGTTTCATTGATGGTATTTGAAACTAAAAAAAAAATCGAAGTTTCCTTGAAAATTTTGATCAGAAGACTATAGTACAAAATCCCAGTGATGGTAATTTATAAATGAACACCTCACCCCACAAGAAACACCTAGTCCATCCAAACTTGGACATTTGAAAGTATTGATAAAGGAAAAAGAACAAGGTAACCAGATCATTCCACAAACAAATGATTTGTGAAAAAAATAATTGTCAAGGAATATGGAAAAAGTGAGATCTATAATCGCCCTCCTACAGTAACAAATTCAAGTATGAAATAATAAATATAATATGGTAGTTTGTAGCATAAGTATTTCGACCAAAATCCACAAACATAGGTTCTCACTTCCCAAAAAAATGGCATGGCATAACATTGTAGAATATTAGCATGGAAAAAGACCCACAAATCACAAGATAAAGTCCATTAAAAAGGATTAAAATTCATCATTCATAGCCATAGGAAGTCAAAATCATGTGGTAGACCAGTTATGCAAGGAAAAATACCAGTTGTCAATGGAAAGGAAATCAATATATCTATCTTATACGAATAAATTCAATCCTTCATAATCTAACACTTCAACTCCATATACTAGAATACTTAAAGATATGATGATCTAACAAAAGGCTAAAACAAACCTAAAACACATTTAGAATAAACACTTGAGTTTTAGTTTGTCCATGGGTTCAATGTAAAAGTAGGATTGCAGGCAGAGGTTTCTGTTGGAAATGCACTATTGAAAATGTATGTCAAATGTGGAAATGTTGATAATTCACGCAAAGTATTTGAATAAATTCCTAAGCGGGAAGTTGTCTCCTGGAATGTAATTATTACGAGACATGCACAGGTTGGATATGTTGAGTTGGGACAAAAATTACTCTCTAAAATGTTACTGGTAGCAGTAAAATAATCATTTGATCACTCTTGCTAGTGTGATTGGAATATGTTCCAACCTACAAACAACAGAACGTGGAAATCAAATACATACCTATATAATTATATTAGGGTTTCAGTCTGATGTCTCCATTGCAAGTTCCCTTGTTGACATGTATTACAAATGTGGGAGCATAATGGATGCAGAGAAAGTTTTTGATAGCCTTGTTGAAAGAGACATGGTCTTTTGGAATTAAATAATAGTGGGATATGCTCATAATGACCATAGAAGAGAGGATTTGGTTATTCTATGTGAATTGCAAAGGTTTGGTATGATTCCAATTCAAATCACATTTCTAGTGTGCTTACATCATGAGCTAGCTTAACAACTCCATAATAGGGAAAACAAGTTTTTTTTCATATCATCAAAATTATGGTCTAGGAATATGTCTACGTGGGGATCAATGATATTTTATTGCATAAAAATGGGCACAAAATAAACAATTGCATAGATATGACGATGTCCCACAATGTCCTAGACAATTCTATGATGGTATCCCTTAGAAATTTGTGCATAATCATGCTATCTATCTTCATATGAGGCACTTGAATAAAGGAACACATTGTTAGGCTGTGTAAGCCTAACAACATGGAGAACCTATGAACTATATGTTACTTTCTATCATGCACTTCTTGAATTGAAAGAATGAATTGAAGAGCTCAGCTGTTAAAAGACACCAAAGAAAAATCACCAAACAGTTTTTGTTCGTTGTGTTATGGAGCAGTTGTAGTGATATTTCATTGCATATTGGATGCAATTCGCACACCACTGGGAGAAAAGTAGAGATAAACACCAATGGAATTGATGATGGGTGCAAGGCCAAAAAATTTAGCACTAATATGTTAATATTTTCTCTACATGCAAGCAATGTCTAGCCATAATGGGTCATGATTGGATGGAACCACTTGGAGTGTCATGAAATCCCTAGTGTGTCAAGTTATTTAGATAGATTTTATTTCATGACATCCTAGAGGGAGGTTGGAGATCTATGTGAATACAACTAAAACTAATGGTGATACAAGTTTATAACAAATGATTCTGGATGGTGAAATACTTGAATTTGAAAATGAAGAGAAGAAGACACTATTTTTGAGATAGAACTCATTGATAAAAGGATAAGAATTCATACTTGTCTCACCAAAAACTATTCACAAAAGCATCTGAAATGTGATGCTTGCCACTGTTATAAGCTCCACCTGCTTCTCCGACCCAAGAGCTTGTCCAAGTGCCGTATTTCTGCAAAACATATTGCATTTTACTGAACTTTGGAGCTTCTTGACTCAAGTATCCTGGATTAAGTATCTTCTGCATCAAATTCTTATACATACCTGGGCAGCAAAGAAACATAATTACTTCCTATCCAAACTTCTGAATACAAACTGAAATGCATATGATGGATTTTATCTTTATCTTATCTACCTGCTTCAATATTGTATATATCTCATGTAACAACATTCAGAACATTTGGCCCTGTTTGTTGAAGAAGCTTTTGAAACTAGGTCAGATCAAAGAATCCATCTGGTGCTATTGTTAATGGTTTCTCAAGAGAATGCTTGTATATGTCTTTCAAAATCTTACTAAGCTCAATTACATCAGCAGCATATTGTGTAGCACTAACTTTTGCGCCAATACCACTTCCACTGAACTCATTTCCTGACCCCAAAATGAAAGTATTGGTTGTCACAATGATGTACAAATGAACAAGATTGATAAACCCCACATGCTAAACTAATAATAGAAGGTCTAGTTAAATAATATTACCAAATTCCCATGCATATATCTTATAACCATGGTCGACTGTGTACTGAATAAAGTTGCGAGCATTGCTTGAATTCCAAGGACCTCCCCAAAGGCTATCTTCAGACATCTGATGCCGACCATAAAATTCATTTAAACTAAATTCCACCATAGACCTATATCACAATAATAGAAGTATTGATTATTTGATGACCGGGGAAACACCTTGGACTACCAATATAATTAATGGTCAGTTTAATTTATATACTGTGAAAAGTAATGCTCTCAATTACCCTATTTTTGTGAAAAACTTGTTGATTTTATCCCATCTGTCCATCGTAAAACAACCTTTTGAGAAACTAAACACCTTAGAAGCATCACTAACAAAAGGATGGAAGGGTTTTGACAAAGGCCCAATGCCATATATCATTTTGTCTTGTAAAATTCCACCCAACCTGATTTTCATTGGCGAGAACGCTGCATGCCACTATAATTCTGCATTATATCACACTTCTTTCTAGACGATGTTACACATATTGTAATCTATCTTACTGAAGCTAAGAAGTTTTGAAAACAGAAAATCAATGTCAGTTCTATACATGTCATGATGTCTCAGGCTGGTGCAGAACTGCATCAAAATTCAGGATGGAAATTTATCAACATATACTTCACTAAATCTATAAGGCAAAATGCATTGGGCTGTAGTCTACTTGTAAGTGGGGGTGCTTTCTCACTTCTTTCACATAAAAGAATCTAGTAATTTTATTTATAAAAGCGAAATCATTATCTTGAAAAATTTGTTATCAGTGGGCACTGAACTTGAAAAATAAGGAGAGAGGAACTTGAATTTCTTCCATAAGGCTATGGTGAAGCACATACATAACAATATAATATTTTCTCTCACCTCTTATGATGGGAATGCAACATGAAAAACTGGAACAAGAACTTGTATCCTACTACCACTCCTTATTAACGGAGTCGATATCCTGTAGAGAAGAAGCCATTCTTAGAATTACATCTCACATTCTAACATTAATACATTTAGCCCAGAATGAAGCCTTAATGTGGAAAATCTCTTTCACAGAGGTGGATACCACAATGTTGGTGAGACCTAGTGGATTTAAGGAGAGCGTGAACTTAATCATTCACCACTGACTAGCACAGAGCACCCGCATTCACCGCGTTGTTAGACTCGCAGCGCATCAAAGTGAAAGAGGACGTATGGAGGACCATCTAACCGCTGATCCACAGGTCTTCTTCCCAAAACGTCTAACCATTCCTTTCTAACTGTTGTTTCAATCCATGTCATAAGACAAAACCTTTGTACATGTATCACCAAAATATCTGATCAGAGAAAGCCTGACATCCGTCAGTTGAGCTGTCTAGGTATGGATGCCGCTCCCAGAGGATGTGATCTCCTCCCTAACCATTCCAACCATTCCAAATATTCTTAGGAACTTTCGATCTTCAAGTTCTTTATAAATTGCTTCCCTTTTCTCTGTACACCTTTGCGCTCCACATTTCTACCAACATCTCCACAGGAATGTCTGCATCCTCAGGAAATTTTCTGCTACACTCAGTAAATGATTATAACTCCATTTCAGGGGAGCTCGACATTAATGGTTGGCTCAGAAGGAGATATTTGTGAGACTTCATAATTATTGTGATGCCATTCTCCTCCATTAATGTCCACGCTCCATCTATAAATCTCTGGCGGCATATCGGCTGCATATCCCTCAACCATATCTCCAAATTTTCGCACGCATTGCCCACACAGTGTAAGAAATTCTCACTGTAATTACTGAAACAAAAATTTACCCTAAATCGACAGAATGAAGCTCAGCACTATGCCCAAATCGACGAGCCTGTGCACAAAGCCCCAGCCACCTGTCCTAAATTCCGGTGAACGAGTGAAAAAATGGGGCGAATCAGTCTAACCCCTCTGTCCAACCCTGTAAATCCGGACGAATGCCATGGAAATCTGCTCCAACCAAAGAAAATCATGGGTGAATTTCTTTTTTTTCAATTTTATGCGCGTTTTTTGGTTGGCTAATATTTAATAACTAATTATTTTTTAAATAATTATTGGACTAACTTTATTAAACTATAGAAAATTAGTTTTATATAAAAAATTCGCCCTAATAAAATTTAAAATCCCTCAAAATTTGCCTTTGGGCTAAAATTCGCCCCTAAAATTTTCCATGATCTTTGGCATATGAGTGACCTCTAACCAAGTAGCATGATCTTTCATCTCTATGTAGACTATGGTTTCTTCTTTAAGACCACCAATAAACTATTTCCGAATAGAAATCATCTATCTAAATTCTCTATTCGAATGGTTACACATTCAAAAGTATCAATATAGTCTTCCATTATGCCCATTTTGCACAATTTGGTAAACTAGATCAAAAGAATGTTCCTTTCATAAAATAAGGCTTTTATAATTTAGTAATGCCTAGAGAATTTCTCTTATTCCATTTCCACCACTTCCAACACTCTCTATCCAAATAGAGGACCTTGGATTTGAGTCTCATAAGTTCATATATGCTATGGCATAAAGGGAAAATTTGTACTCCATTTGTTCAACCCAAAAGTCAAATATCAACCATCACACTTATTCAAATTGAATTAAGATGAGTTACCACATTGTGTGATTCAAAAACACAAGAGTATTGATTAGTGAGATCATTATCATCCTCAAGGTTCTTACCCTTATGGGATCCTTCAACAAAAAAAATGTCACCATGCTCAAGCTTGCCTGCCTCCCATTTCCATTCAGGGATGCACAGAGGGTGGATCAGGTCAACGGGATGTTGATGTTCTACATTCACTTGCTGTCACACCAAACACCAGAGCAAGTATTGAGCTATTTTTTTCTTCATACCCGACCAAAAATAGTATTACCTTAAAGGGTTGATTAGGTTTTGGTATCCTAGGTGCGCAACATATGGAATTTTGTGGCATTCATCCAAAATAGATCACTTGAAAACTTGTTTATTTGGTACATAAATAAAATTTCTATATGTTAACATACTCTCACTATTAATATCATAACCTAGCTTCCTTCCAGATTTGTCTTCCTGTTTCGCTTGCTTCCAGATGAAATGATATTCAGGATCTTTTAAAGCAACCTCTCTAATCTGATTTGAGAAATCAAATTTTATTTTACTTAAGGAGCTCTTATAAAAAACAGTACGATCTCCTGCTTAGAGCATCGGCCACCCGATTTTCCTTTCCTTCCAAATGTCTAATGTCAAATTCGAATTCGCTTAAAAACATGGTCTGTCGTGCTTGAAGAGAATTCAAGTTTGGTTGATGAAAGAAATTGGTTATGCTACTATGTTGTGTCATGAGAGTAAACTTCTTCCCCAATAGATAATGTCGCCAAACATTCAAAGCATGAACTATTTTTGTGAGTTCCAAGTCATAGGCTTGGTAGTGTTGTTCATGTTCCTTTAATTTTCATGATTTGTACGCCACTAATCAACCCTCCTGCATCAGTACACCCCCTACTCATGCTTCACATGTATCCATACATACCAGAAACTCCTTATTTTGGTCGTCTATCCTCAAAATTGGTGTCGTAGTAAAAAAAATTATTAGATGATCAAAGATTTGTTGACACTCCATGGTCCACTTAAACACCTTCCCTTTTTTCTGTAGGGATGTCAAGGGGTAGGCCAATCTAGAAAACCCCTATATAAAGTGGCAGTAATACCTAGCTAATCCAAAGAAAGAATGAATATTTTCCACATTCTTGGGGATATGCCACTCCATTATTGTCTTAATTCTCTCTGGATCCATCGATATGCCCTCTTGTGTGATGATATGTCAAAGATATTGTATTTATTCCTTATATAATTTTAATTTGATGCATTTTTCATACAGTTGATGTTCTCGCAGGGTCTGCAACACAATTTGAATATGTTTCTCATGTTCCTCCATATTTTTAGAAAGATCCATCTTAACCACGAATCTAGCAAGAGCCGAGAGGGATCAAATATCTTGATGTGAAAAGTTCTTTTAGAGTGCAAAATCCTTTGTGTATATGTGTGTGTGGGTGTGTGTGTGTATAAAGAGAGAGACCACTTGTAATATTTTATTGTTTATGTTGCATTTTTAAATGTATAAAATGGATCAAAATTTACTAGGGCATAAAATAGTGAGAACCATTAAAATATTTTTTTTCAATTGCTATGTATAATGTATACATAGTTTCTTTTTAACTTTTAACTACGTTATTTCTCTATATAGTTGATATAAGATGATGATGTTTCATATGTACATTAAAATATTTTATTTATGGTTGAGTGAGAGTGCTTCTCATTATTGTGGACACTACGAGTGAGATTATTTATACTTTATAATAATTGTAATTAAACAAAACAAACACAAATATCCGTTTTTATTTTTTATTATGTATTTTATTTATGGTTGATAGTGAGTGAAATATTTTTACCGCTTCTCTTGAGTATGCTTACTGAGAGTGATATTATTGATTTTTTATACTTTTTTTAATTAAAAAAACCAAACACATATATTCATTTTTGTTTTTTATTACATGTTACTTTTTTTTAAGGGATGGATAGACATACTTACACATCTCTCATATCGGGTTGCAGAATGAGCCTCTCGACTCAATAAATTAAAATGTCATCAATAAAAATTAGTACAAAATTGTCAATATAAGGGTGAAATATTTCGTTCATAAGACACGTGAATGTAGTCGGGGCATTAGTCAACCCAAATGGAATAACTACAAATTTTTAACGTCCATAGTGAGTTCTGAATGCGATCCTTTTTTTTTAGAGGTGGTTCACGGTCATTGAGTGTCGGCTACATCCACGAGAATATCTAGGAATATCAACCCAAATGGATCTATCCTTCAGCACAACAAACAGGGCCTAACCCCAAGGGTGTCAAGGATATTTGACCCCGTGACCTCCAAACTATCAAAGTACTTAACAGCAATAACTCGACCAATTGAGTTATCCCTTGAGGGTATTTTGAATGAGGTCATACATATATCTTCCTCTTTTATTCTAATATGATGGTATCCTGATATTAAATCAATTTTCGAGAATACCATTGCACCCTTGACTTGGTCGAACAAACAATAAATTATTAGCAATGGATATTTATTTTTAAAAGTCATTTTATTTAGCTATCGATAATCAATGCATAACCATAGGGTGTCATCCTTATTTTTAACAAAAAGTACTAGAGCTCCCCATGGTGATACACTGGGGTGTATATAATTCTTATTCAAAAATTATTGTACCTAAATATTTAGCTCTATGAGGTATGGTATGCTCATCATGTAGGGTGCTCTAGACATCCGGGCATCCCCTAGAACAATGTCAATAATAAATTCTATATCTATTTTTGGTGGAAATGCTACTATCTCTTTAGGAAACAAATATTGAAACACTTGAACTACCAGCATATTTTCCAATTCAACTGATTTTTCCTTAGAATTGACGTAACTCGCTCGTACCGGATAAATATGATATCCCTTTCGTATACACTTTCCTATTTGGGAGGCAGTAATCGGCCTCAGCTATATGGGTTACACTTTTTGCCCAAATTTTTTTCTGTTCTTCAACTTTCTGCAAACCAAAACAATTTTTCTGTTTAGAATTTCATTTTGCGATAAAAATAAAAGTTATCAGAAATTTTATTAGCTTTTTATTACTCATTTTTTAGAATTTTTTTATACTCATTTGATATGTCAACTTAGAGTTTCTTTGAGTGTGTGTTTTTTAACAATCAAAGGATTCATAAGAAGTCATGTTAATATGCACTGATCTATTCTTTGAAACTTTGTGTTTTTTAGAAGCAAAATGTGTTACAACAATCTAGACAGAGTCTACTTCGGTTTCATTATATTTACAAAGCCAACTGATGCATATCATAATTACTAGAATTTTTTGAACTGGTCCAATATGAGAAAAATGCATATTTTGAATATTTTTCGCAACGCATGAAATTTCTTAACATATAAGTTATAAACTAAAGATTTAAAAACTACCCATTAGAGACGACGGACCAATGTAATGCATCATAATTTTTTCAATTTTTTTACAGTGTATTTTGGAAGATACAGAATATGATTTCACTAAATCATAATGACCTTCAGAAATTGTTTGCACCTGTTTTATTACAAAATTAGTTAAAAATAGTAAATATTTATGAAATTCCATAAAATTTGTATTTCCTGAAAGTAGATTGAATTCTGAAAATGCTTGTCTTGGTTCTGACAATTAATTCAAAATGTTTCATAGAGTTTAATCAGCCCAATGTTGAAGATATTTATTCAGAGCTTGGTTTCGTGTAATTGCAGACCTGTTAGTTTGGCTGAACTCTTAAAAAAGTTTGGTCGAATTATTTTTTACGCTGACAACCCATCAAGTCTAACGACATAGAAGTTAGACCAAAGTTTTTATAAAATTTCGGTTGAACTTTTACCTAACTTTCCGTCGGCCGGAAAATACAACGAAACCCCTCCAAAAAAACATTTCGCGGAAATATAAATTGACGTAAAAGAATTCATTATTTTCACATAATTTCACACATTCGGTCTGTTTTTGCAAAGGTCTTGGTCTGATTTTACAACGAATTTTATTTGGTTTAAGGAATTTCCTTGGAGGTACATTCAAAGGACATTTTTGCAAGGCATTGTTTTGGGTTTAAGGAGTTTTCTTGGAGGTACATTCAAAGGACATTTTTGCAAGGGATTTTCTTGAGTTTAAGGAATTTTCTTGGAGGTACATTTAAAGGACATTACATTCAAAGGACGTTTCTTGGAGGTATGCAATATATTTTTTGGATGTTTTTTGGGCTTCATTTTTTTTATGGTATTTTGTTTTGGAGGATTTAGGCTTAATTTTCATTGTTTTTAGAGGGTTTGGGCTTAATTTTCAAAAGACTCTTTTTAGGATTAATTTCGAAAGGACTCTTTTTAAGCTTAATATTCAAAGGAAATTTTTTGGAGGTATTTTTTGAAGTGATATTTTTTTAGAGGCTTTTGGAATTATTTTTTAAAGTGGCATTTTCTAAGAAGTTGGAATTAATTTTCAATGGACATTTTTTGGAGGTATTTTTTGAAGTGACATTTTTTTAGAGTACGTGTTTTGGGTTGAAGTACATCTTTTATAATGATTTTTTAAAATGACTTTTTGTCTAACTTTTTAAATGAATTTTTTTTGCAGGACTTGGAAGGAAATATTTTGAGCTTCATTTCGTTTTTATAAGAAATTTTTTTCTCGGATTTTTTAAAGTAAGTGTTTTGGATTGAAGTATGTATTTTTTGAAAAAAATTTAAAATGCGTTTTTTTTAAATTAAATCTTTTGTGATGTTTTTTTAAACTAAGTTTTTGTCTAAATTTTTTAAGGAAAATTTTGAACTTCATACTTTATTATCATGGGAAATCGAAGGAATTGCACGAGAAAATATGATCGAAAAAGAGACCCTGAGGAATGTAGAGAAGAGACGAGAGAATCTCGCAAAAGAAAGAGAGAAGCACTCTCAAATATTGAAAGGTAAAATCAACCTCAACTAGAAGTTGAAGAAGGTATAAATGTAAATATTATGAATTTGATATTTAAAATATTCCTAGTGTAAAATGTGAAGCTTAATTTTTATTTGATGAACTAATTTGAAAAATATTTTGCAATGTAAACAGAGAGAGATATTTTTCCAAACATTGATGATGAGATACAAAATTTTGAAAGAGAAAGTGAAAGAGATATTGAACTAACGATTGAAGATGGTGAAAATGTTGAAAGAAATTCAAGTGAAGAAATTGAATCACACACACACACACACACACATCTATATATATATATATATATATATATATATATATATATATATATATATGTTGAACACATGCACGTATTATTGAAACTATACATATTTGTTAATTTAGTTATTTATTGAATATGTAAACTTATTATGTATTATTCATTCAAATATGTACAGATGAAATCAATGTCGATGATTAGATGTTAGAAAATGTTGACACTCACACATATGGAGATAAAAGAGCTGACCATGTTATAATATATCGTGTTAAACACATTTTTTATACGTACTTCATAAAGGAAAATGTGGCGGTTCACGCCCAAATTTTGAAAGGTATCCTATCATTAAGGAAATTAAAAGAAGCTATGACTTTATTGGGTATTTGAAAATCAACAAAAAATAAAAAAATGAAGGAAATGTGTTACAAAATATAAATAGTGCTATAAATTCAATTAGAATATCTAGACAGAAAATTTTTCAGTTTTATGTAGAGCAATACATATGGCAGTGGTTTCGTCAAGTACTAAAGAGAATCGCTTGGTAAAATCTATGGCACGAGAATTAGGAACCTCACGAAAAACTTTGCACAAACATTGAAAATTTTGGTTGCAAATAGATGTAAATGAGGAACTCGCTTGTTGGAGAGCTATTTTTAGGCAACCATACAAATATATACTTGGAGAAAATGTTAAAAAAATAATATATGAATATTGGAAGAAAAATTCACATGTTTCGCCAAATGCAAGGGATGTGATGCAAAGAAGAATAACATGAAATCAGTACAAACAACATGAAATTTTTTTTTTTGAAACCACTCAGATAGAGTTGTTCAACAAGTTCAAAGAAGATAATCATGAAATTCATTTCTCAATCAGTGCTTTTGTTCAACAAAAACCATGGTATGTAAAACCTATCACCATACTCGACACTTTTTGTTGTCGTTATCATGTGGAATTTGATTTATATTATGACACATTCCTTAATTTTGGTAGAAAATTTTGGAAATATTCATCTCCTCCTTCCACTATCCATGATTTCATATCTCAAATTCTATGTGAAAGAGAAAGCGATGAACTATTTTATGAAAAGAAATGTGTTGGTAGTAAAAAATGTGATGACTATGGAAATTTGAGTAGATTTCAAAACAAATATCGTATTGATATAAATGATCAATCATTATCCAACATGAAAGTGAAATGGAAGAGATATGAATATATCTATACATCGATTGAAGGTTCAAATAGTGCTAAAAGAATTGAATTACAAGAAGAAGAAATTTTTGTGATAGATTTTTTGAGAAATTTTAAGGAAAAAACGTATAAATACACCAAGCACTCCCATAGATCTCGATGGCAAGACTTGAAATTCAAAAAATCCCGTGAAGTTTTTCCACCAGGGACCATTTTGTCAGTAATTGATTTTGCAGAAAACTACACATTTGTTCCACAAAAAATAAATTCAGAGTGAATACTATCATTCTGACCAAGTCCCCATGCTCATCCATATTCTATATAGACATGTTGAACAAAACATTGATCATATAGAAATGACCAGGCAAAATCGACATGCTATTAAATAATATCACTTTTATATTAGTGGCGATCGTACACATGATACATATTTTGTACAACATTATTTTGGAAAGATTTCTGACTCCTTGAAAAGTCGTGGAATAAAATTTAATGAACATTGGATATAGTTAGATGGATGCACAGGTCAATTCAAATCTTCACGATCATTCTTTTGGTTGTGTTGTCTTCATAAGAAAACCTACATTAAACATTGTTGGAATTTCTTTGAGACCAGCAATGGAAAAGGAGAACATGACGGTGCAAGGGCATGCATAAAATGAGCACTTCAAAGATATCAAATGAACCCCTCTGCAAGCGTACTTGTGGATGATAAATAAGTTGTTCAATGATGCATCGATGCTCTAAGCCATGAGACTAACCGATCAAGGGAAGTGCGAAGGTACATTCAATTTAATTTTTATTGGATATCTAATTTTAAACAGTGTACATTTATCAAAATGATTATCTTTGATGGTATTTTGATATCATATTTACATTCTTCTTTGAATTTTCCATATATATTTTTTTTTGGCATATTACGATTGAAGATGTAGATAGATCAATTGGAAATGACATTGAAACAATAAAAGGGACTCGAAAATTGCATTCAATTAAAACAAAGTTGTCAAGAAATGTGTTTGCATTGGATAAAAGAAAATATTCTTGTTTTTTCCATGTTTGCATAAACAACACAGAATCCAATGACGTTTGTGAAAAAAATGTATGTAAAATATTGGAAACATACAGAGCTAAATACAAAGGGAAAAATGTTCGTTGCAATGCTTGAAGAAATGAAATCAGAGGAGACTACAATATCATATGATGGTGATCGAGTTTTTGATCTTGTTAGAGAAGGTAACATATGAATTTCTTCCAAATGATAGAGATATAGAAATAAATTTAAATACATAAGTTTGCTAAGTTTGTTTTATTGTGCAGGAGATGTTTTTGTTGTAATTGCACCTACTGACAATGATGAAAATGTGAAGTATTATTTGATGCGTTGCACTGAACAAAAAATGAAATTATTAGAAAACTATAATGATCACAAGTTTCCATATGAAAGAGGATCTATTATACTAAAAGGTTATCTTTTCAGACAAACTAATCAAAGTGAGGATTTTTTTTACTTTTAAGACTATGAACCCGATGTCATCAGTTGTCAATATAGTCACTTGGTGTGTGCAGCATGCATAAATTTGATATAGGTTCAATCAAAGAAAAAAAGAAAATTAAGAAATGGAAAACTTCAAAATCCGATCATGAATGGATCATTGAAGATGGCATTCAATCGAAATTTTTTTGATTAAACTGCCTAAAAATTTCTTCTCTTTGGATTCATGTTTTAGAACTTCGAGAAATCAAGTAAAAATTGAGTTGCCTTGTTATGTTATTTGTGCAAGTGTTTTCACATGTACATTGTTTTGGTACATGCACACTAGTATCAACTGAAAGTAGCTTTTCTATACATACATTGATGAAAAATGTTGCACGTATTGGATATATATATATATGTTCTAGAATGCAATTCACTGAAAGTAGCTTTTCTATGTGCATTGATGAAAAATGTTGCAAGTACTGTATATATATGTTCTAGAAGTATTGGATATATATATATATATATATATATATATATATATATATATATATCTGTGTGTGTGTGTGTGTGTGTTCTAGAATGGAATTAAAACTAAAAGTATCTTTTCTATGTGCATTAGTGAAAAATGTTGCAAATACTGGATATACATGCTCTAGGATGAAATTAACTGAAAGTAGTTTTTCTATGTGCATTAATTAAAAATGTTGCACGTACTAGATATATACATGTTCCAGGCAGTTAACTGAAAGTAGCTTTTCTTTGTGCATTGATAAAAAATGTTGCACGTATTGGATATATATATGTTCTAGAATGCAATTTTAATTGTTCAAGTATTTTTACTATGTGCATTGATGAAAAATGTTTCACGTACTGGATATATATGTTCTAGAATGCAATTAACTGAAAGTAGCTAAATTCTGTTGCCATTGATGAAAAATGTTGAAGTATTGGATATATATGTTCTAGAATGCAATTAACTATTCAAGTAGATTTTCTATGTGCATTGATGAAAAATGTTGCACCTACTGGATATATATGTTCTAGAATGGAATTAACTAAAAGTAGCTTTTTTATACATGCATTGATGAAAAATGTTGTACGTACTGGATATATATACATTATAGAATGCATTTTTTAAATTTTATGATTGTTTGACGAATCTAACAAGACCTAGAATCTTATGATTGTTTATATATATATATATATATATATATATATATATATATATATATATATATATTGTACTTCAATCGTTTTCACATATATATTCAAACATGTGTAAAATCATTTATACATGTACATATATTCATGTGAATTTTTGTTTGTTTGGAAAACGACAATTTTAATTTTAAAAAACAAAACATAATATCATAATCACATGCCAAATGTAGTTCAACCATCCAAAACTTGAGCTTTAAAAACTTTTTTGATTATATCACAACATTACCTCACATTCCATGCCAATTGTAGTTCAACTATCCAATAAAAACATTTAACATTATATCACATGCCAAATGCATCAACCAAAGACAAAATTTAAGTTTTAATTAACAAAACATTATAGATCACAACATTACTTCACATGCCAAATGTAGTTCAACCATCCAAAACTTAAGTTTAAAAACAATTTACAAATTATTATAACACAACATTACTTCACACGCCAAATGTGGTTCAACCCCAAAGGTAGTTCAAAAGCAAAAAATTAATATAGATCACAACATTACTTCACATGCCAAATGTAGTTCAACCATCCCAAACACAAGCTTTAAAAACAAAACAAATTATAACACAACATTAACTCACATGCCAAATGTAGTTCAACCATCTAAAACTAGAGTTTTTCAAAAGAAAAACATTAATTTAGATCACAACATTACTTCACATGCCAAATGCAGTTCTTGACCATGCAAAACTTAAGTTTTAAAATCAAAACAAATTATAACACAACATTACTTCACATTCCAAATGTAGTTCAACTATCCAAAACTTGAGTTATAAAAACAAAACATTATAGATCACAAGTATCAAAACTTTATAAAAACATTATAGATCACAAGTATCAAAACTTGAGTCTTAAAAACAAAACATTATAGATCACAAGTATCAAGTATCAAGTAACATTACTTCACATTCCAAATGTAGTTCAACCATAACACTTTAAAAACAAATAAAATTATTTAAGACAACATTACTTCACATCACATGCCAAATGTAGTTCAACCATCCAAAAATTGAGTTTTAAAAACAAAAAAAAATTATATATAACACTGTAACATTACTTCACATGCCAAATTTAGTTCGACCATCCAAAACTTATGTTTTAAAAACATTATATATCAAATTCACATGTACCAAATGTAATTCACATAAAATATGTCTAAAATTTGTAGATCTCACAAGTATCAAGTATCAAGTTATATATGACTGCATCTAGATAAGACTGTATATAAAAAAGTAAATTTAGGACTAAATCTATTGAAAATATAATGTTGCACATGTGCATGTGAATAATCCATCAAATACAAATGGATGTCGTGTCTTTCCCAACAAAGTCTCAATCTGCGAGCTATCCTACGAAGCATGGGGAGCCTGTACACAATGTGTACAAACATTAAAATTTGATGTTTTAAAATTGAGTGAGAATATATAGAACTTCATGTGAAAATAAAAATAAAAATAAAAATCATGCAATACCTCATGATGTTCCCTCTCTATTTGTTCTTCATCCGCTACAACTTCCGCCACGGGAACATCTCCAACAGTAAACTATAATATATATATATATATATATATATATATATATATAGATATATATTAAAAATTTTCAAATGAAAATGCATATATATAAACTTATTTTCAATAATATTAAAAAAAAAAGATAGACAACTTGTCCAAATAGTTGAAATGGTGTGGATATTCCTATCTCCATCGCTAGAGTCCGTGGAGAAAATATATCCTCTATAGAAATCTAAAATTCAAAAAAATTAAAAGTATAAAACAACTCAAGATCAAGATCTCAATTTATAATAAAACTTTTAAACTTCAATTTATAAATTATAACTTAAAAATATATATTTAAGTGAAAAATTGAATACTTCTGCTAGTGGATTTGGCACATCTCCTAAGAGAGGCTCCAAAAGAAAATCTTCAAAAACCTAAAATTTAAAAAATTTAAAATAACTCAAAATCTCTAGATCTCAATTTATAATAAAACTTTTAAAACTTCAATTTATAACTTATAACTTAAAAACATATATATATTTAAGTGAAAAACTGAATACTTGTGCTGGTGGATTTGGCACATCTCCTAAGAGTAGTTCAGAAAGAAAATCTGCAAAAACCTAAAATCCAAAAAAATTTAAAATAACTCAAGATATAGATATATGTCATTTTTAAATGGAACTTTTTGAGGTGGAATATATAACTTAAAAACATAAATTTTAAAATTTTAAAATTGTCCATACTTGTGATTGTGGATTTGGCACATCTCCTAAGGAAGCAGAAGGTACATCTCCCAAAGAAGAAGAAGGTACTGCCATCCCAAAAACATTGGACGGAACTAGAATCTGTTAAAACATTTTATTATATATATGTACATGTACACGTCTGCACAATTATTTATTTTAAAAATATCTCATCATGTTTCGATATATATAATAATAGATAAAAATAATTGTACATGATCATGTTCACTTAAAAAACATTAACATTTGCCAACATATCTTGATGGTGAGAACCATCTTGATTGTATGATTGATGGTGAGACCCATCTTGGTTGTTTGAACCAGAGGCTTCGACTCTGATACTAACATTTTCTTCATTCATCAAGCGTGACACTACAAATGGTGTTAACATATAATGATACATTTTTGTTAGATTAATATATACTAACAAATGTATGTATATATGTATTTATTACAAATTGTACATGTGTTAAAATAATTGAACCCTAACCATTAACACATACCGTTCCCATGCCCTCTTCCTTGTGAACAATTAGGTCCTGCCAACCATTGCGACAATTATTTGCATATGTTTTGAGATCTTCAACACTCATGTTGTCAATCTCTTCATCTGTATAATACAAAAAATTAGCGCATACATTCTCATGTGCTCTTTGTCGATTCATACAAACATCGACTCCACCCAATCCACTGTGAACATTGTCAATGATGGCATCCCTTGTTTCTCGAATAATTTGAGAAGTGGCTTCCATCTCTGACCGCAAAGTTTCGACATGAAAAGGTCGACTAACCAATGGTGGCTCAAGGTGAGGCAACTCAACATCACGCCTAGCGCCCCTACGGTCACACAATTGATCTTTCCCAAGACCAAAAAATTCAGAGAGAAGGTCATTGTAATTAGGTTTCATTTGCAAAAATAATTTTGCATGAAATAATTTTTCAAAATAAAGTGGAACCTCATCGTTCTATGGGAGTCTTCCATAGGCTACAAGGTGTCTATCATACAAATAGTGAGCTATATTAGGGTGCTTGAATATTGCACCTTCAACATCTTTTTTTTCGGCACTCCTTTGAAATTAAACATAGACTTGGCCATATCTGTTGTAAATCTTTGTTTAACAACCTCCCATTTATCGGGACCTATCACTGTTTCCTTTCTTTTTCTCATGACTTCTACAAAAGTATCAGTGGTTGGCCCAATCTTTTGGTACACATCTACTAGTTTGCCTAAATAGTGTGTAACAATTTCCAAGCTTTGTCAACTTTTAGCAGGTAGAGTCAAAGCCATGAGATCTCTCTACAATTTTGCATGAAGATGTTGACACTTTTCTAAGGTGCATTGTTGCATATTTGTTTCCCAAGTTATATCGGAAATGTCGTCCGGATAAGTCGTGGTTGGTGGAAAACCTTATTCTTGAATGACGCGTTCTTCCCTGCGTCTTTTTTTAGCAACATTTTAAGCCTCTGCATCAATATATAAAATTTTGTATATTAAAAAAAACACATGTAAACAAATTTGTACAAATTGAATGAAAAAAATATTCAAATTGATGCCCACCTTGATGTGGTTGGCTAGCATCTTACCCACCCTGATACTTTTGAGAACCATAATGACCCTGCTAAGAACCAACATGACCACTGATTGGTTGAGAACCAAAATGAAAATCTGTTGATTGGCCTCTAGGGGAATACGTATCACCACCACCAACCTCACGAGGCGAGAGAGAAAATTCATAAAAAAATATAAATTTATAATCAATTCGAAAATACATTCATATGTATGAATACATGTACATATTCATTGATTAAATTGTGTGAACCATACCACTATTGTGTAAAGCATGGGTATGCTCCATTGATGGAGTAGACACCCTTCTCCTCTTGGCTCCTAAAAAATAAAACATGAAACTTATTAACAACTAATTTAACTCACAAAATTGATAAAAAATCAATTCCATATGTACACACATGTATGTATATGTATGGAGATTTAAGATTATATTTAAATACCATGAACATCCCTCGATCCCTGATCCCCCTCTCTCGTAGAGATATGGGATTCTGTTGATCTTCGTCGTTCATCCTCCATGATATATATATCTACGGTGGACATTTACAATTATTTTTTTAAATAACTAATTTAAATTAAATTCAAAATAAATTTCAGAAAATTAATGTAATTTAGTGTAAACAAATTATGTAAAACACAACTTTCAAAGCACTAATTGATGTGTGAAACTCAATTTAAGAAAAAAAAAGTTATAAAAATGATAAGTTCACCAAATTGTGTTTTACATGGTGGGAGCACACTTGGTATAAAATTGAAAAAAACACATTGTCATTAAAAAAGAAGTGAAAATCCATTTAAACAAAAATTTGTTGAAGTCCCCACATTTTAATTTCATAAAAATGTGAAGTTCACCACTTGTTGCAAATGTGAAGTTCACCAAGTTGCGCTTTACATGGTGTGGTGGGAGCACACTTGGTATATAATTGAAAAAAGAACATGGTCATTAAAAAAGATGCATTTATAAGTACACAACACACACATATCCAAGATATGTTACAATGTCGATCAATAAATTTTGAAGGAGAGCGTCTCAACACTAATTCAACTTTGAGAGATGAATCTTGAATTTTTGAAGAAGAGCGTCTCAAAACTAATTCATCTTTGAGAGATGAATCTTGAATTTTTGAAGAAGAGTGTCTCAAAACTAATTCATCTTTGAGAGATGAATCTTGCATTGGCATTGCCCCGTATAATTCTAACTCATCTATTAATTCATCTTTGATAGATGAATCATGAATTGGTATTTCCCCATGCAATAGATCAGCAGACATCTTATTCACATTTGTACAATGTCTTATACTAAAAAATTGAAATTGGCTAACAATATTGTTTTCTATTCTATGCAGTTCTTTTAGCCTCCCTTCTTAACTTGGTACATGCCATTCATCTGGTTGCACACAAGTTCAAAATTGGTGAAAACTACAATTCCATTTGATCCATACTCCATAGTTTTTCCCAAGCCTTCTATCAATGCAATATAATATGCCTCGTTGTTTGTTGTTCTTCTCGGTATATTCATTTTCCTTTGGATGACTTTGCTAGTCTCAATATTGGAAAGCACATATGTAATCACTGCTTTCCTTGGATTGGGATAGCAAGAAAAATCTATGCATAATTTCCATTTTTCAACCATATTTAGTGGTTTTTTAATCCCTAAAAAGAAACAAATTCAATAAAAATATATATTAAATTGACATTTATTGCAAATGCATGGGAGAAATGACACATGTGCGTGAGATAAATTACATGTGCGTGGTTTATCTTAAATTTTATGGTAGAATTCACATCTAGAAATGAGATGCCTTAAAGATTGCATTGCCTAGAGTTTAAGGGAGATTTATGACACATATACATGGTTAATGCATGGTTTGCATGAAATTTTTCCTTAAAATTTATGGCATAAATCACATCTAGTTCAATAACATGCCTTAAGAAAGGACATCTAGTTCATGATCGAGAGTTTAGAACTTGTAGAAGTTAAGACTCAACCAACAAACTAAAATCCTATGGAATTTCAGCCACTTTAGGTTCAGTTTTTAGGCCTTAAAGTTTGCCTTGAATTAATGGGGGAAAGCCTTGAGTTTGGGGATACTATCCTATGAGAGTTCAGCCACTTTAGGTTCAGTTTTTAGGCCTTAAATTTTTCCTTGAATTAATGGGAGAAAGCCTTTAGTTTGTGGGAGAAATGACATTTACATGGTTTGCAAAATTATTTTATGCACTTACTAACACAACGTTTAGTTTTTAGGCCTTAAGGTTTGCCTTGAATTAATGGGGGAAAGCCTTGAGTTTGGGGGACACTATCCTATGAGAGTTCAACCACTTTAGCTTCAGTTTTTAGGCCTTAAAGTTTGCCTTGAATTAATGGGAGGAAGCCTTTAGTTTGTGGGAGAAATTACATTTACATGGTTTGCAAAATTATTTTATGCACTTACTAAAACAACTAGTTATGTCAAAAGTCACACCTTTATGAGTTTGTGGGAGAAATGAAATAGAAATGACACATGCTTTAAATTTTGCCTAAACGTTTATGGGAGAAGGGAGAAATGACACATGTACAAGGTTTTCCTTAGTGTGGTAGTGGTTTATGGATATTAAAATGAAAAACTTCTATTTAGATATGTTACAAATATTGACTGTAGGGGAATTTACTAGATATGTCACCTTTGAGAAAAGATGAGATCCAAAGGCTACCTGGCCCTTTACAAACTCTGCCTTTAGAACTTGTAGAAGTTAACACTCAACACACAGACTAAAATCCTATGGAAGTTCAAAATCCTATGAGAGTTCAGCCACTTTAGGTTCAATTTTTAGGCCTTAAAGTTTGCCTTGAATTAATGAGAGAAAGCCAAGTTTAGTTTGTGGGGAGAAATGACATTTACATGGTTTGCAAAATTATTTTATGCACTTAAAAAAAACATGCTTTAAAGTTAATAAGATAAATCCAACATAACATGTATGCTTTAAAAACTTTGCCTAATAATTTATGTGAGAAATGACACATGTACACAGTTTTCCTTAAAGTGGTAGTGGTTTATGGATATTAAAAATGAAGAACTTATATTTAGATCTATTTAGTTTATGGGGAATTTCTTTGGATATGTCACCTTTCATAAAAGGTGATCGAAAGCCCTGTGGCCTTTAGCTCTTCTGTAGAACTTGTGAAGTTAACTTGCTACACAATACGATTATACCCTATGAAGTGTGTAGAGGACTCGTGGAATCACTCACACTACTTTACGTAGACATAAGGGTGTATAAGAGTGTAATAAGTTCAAAAATATGGTCATATTATTGGATATATTTCCCAATAGCCCAAATGTACTCCTTAAGTTGTTGTGAAACCGGCTCGAAAAAAAGAAAAGAGATATCAATGCCTTAGAAATAAGCCACTTCGATGGGGCAACCTCCAATACATTACATGAATAAACAATTCTTGGATGATACGAATTACAAAACCTCCTTTCTATATATAGGAGTCCATGGGGCCATAATGTAATCCTAGTGGGGCCCAATGTAATCTTAGCCGACCTAAAAATAATAATTTAAGGGCACAATAATAACAAAATGGGGGTTACAAGGTACAATAATAACAATAAGGGGGTTACACTAACAAAAATAAGGGACTATACTAGTGATATAGGGACCTAACATGCCCCTCTCCTTCAAAAAAGTGTTGTCCTCGACGCTTGAGTAGCTCCGGGTGCTTTTGTATAAAATTCTCATCCTCCCATGTAGAATCTTCAGTAGGTAAGTTCTTTCACTTGATGAGATACTCTGAAATTGATCGATTCCGTAGTTGTCGAGTTCTTGTTTCCATTACCGCTTCAGGTTCCAATATGATTTTTCCTTCCTCATCAAGTTCTGGCAATATTGTTTGAATAGGAAGATTTTCACCTATAACCTTCTTTAGGCATGAAACATGGAAAATTGGATTCACTCGTGAAGAAGCATGAAGCTCCAATTTATATGCCATAGTGCCAATCTTTTGCAACACCTTGTACGGACCATAGTACTTTGGCGATAATTTATTATCCTTCTTAGCTTGCTTGAGGGACATTTGTTTGTATGGTTGTAGCTGTAAAAATACCCAGTCTCCCACATAAAAAATTCTCTCACTGCGATGCTGATCTGCCTGTTGTTTCAATTGATTTTGTGCCAAAATTAGATTATCCTTTAAGAGTTGGAGAACTTCTTGTTGATGCTCGATGTGATCCTCCACTGCTTGAACCTTCGAAATTTCTCTTAAAGATGATGTGATGGATGGTGGATGATATCCATAAAGTGCCATAAATGGGGTCATTTTTGCTGCAGTATGGAAGGAAGTGTTATACCACCATTCAGTGAAAGGTAACCACTTGACCCATTGTGTTTTTTTATCGGATACAAAACAACGAAGATATCCTTCCAAACATTTATTTACTATCTCAGTTTGACCATCGAATTGAGGATGATAAGATGAGATATAAGATAATTAAGTACCCAAACAAGAAAATAACTTTGTCCAAAAATTTCCAGTGAAAATGGGATCTCCGTCGCTCACAATAACCCTTGGGTTCCCATGTAGCTTTTGAATTGTGTCCATAAATGTAGTAGCAACTGTACTTGATTTAAATGGATGAGATAACGCATAAAAGTGTGCATACTTGGTAATTATATCAACTACCACCATCATGACACTCTTTCCTTTAGACTTAGGTAAACCTATGATAAAATCCATTGAAATATCCTCCCAACATTGACATGGAATGGATAAAGGTTGTAGAAGACTCGGGGTCTTAATTGTCTCAACTTTATTCTACTGGAAAACCAAACATTTTGCCACAAACATTTGAATATCAGATTTAAGGCCATCCCAAAAAAATTCTTTCTTCACCTTGTGGTAAGTTTTTAAAAATCCTAAGTGTCCTCCTAAAGGAGAAGTGTGCAATTCCAAAAGAATCTTGTGTTTTAGTTGGGAATTCTTACAAATATATAAGCGATCTTTGTACCATAAGGAATCATTTTTCCAACTAAATGTATCAGATTTACTAGTATCTTGCTGCAACTTTTTAATGAGTGTCCACACTTCTTCATCCTTCTTCCATTCATCTCTTGCTTCGGTTATCCAATCTAGTTGGATAATAGAAATGGCACAAAGAAATGCTTCCACCTCTTCATTCTTTCTTGAGAGTGCATCTGCAAAAAAATTTAGCTTCCCTTTTTTGTAGATTATTTCAAAGTCATAACCCAACATCTTTGTGACCCATTTTTGCTGCTCTTCTGAAGATAGTCTTTGTTCCAAAAAGTGTTTAAGACTATCATGATCAGTTTTTAACTTGAAGTGTCTTCCCATTAAGTAAGTTCTCCATTTCTTTAGTGCATGCGGTATTGCTAACATTTCCTTCTCATAAATAGGTTTCTGTAAATACTTTCCTTTGATTGGATGACTTTCGAAAGCAATGAGTCTTCCTTGCATTAAAACAACACCAATTCCATTTCCTGAGGCATCACATTCCACAATAAAGGTTTTTGTGAAGTCTAGCGTAGCTAAGACTGGTGCTAGGCACATTGCCTCTTTAAGATGTTCAAAGGCCTTTGATGTTTGGAGGAACACTTCTTGGAATCAAATGAATATCATGATCATGATCATGAATAGGTGGGAGTCCTTTGGGAGTTTCAAACACTTTGGAATGATTTTCCAAGACATTTTGGAGATCTGCAGAAATAAATGACTTTGATGTTGGAACTTCTAGTGAGCATAATTGTGAAATTACCCCTCATTATTCTTTCTTTAGAAGATTTGTCATAAAATTAGAGCTTATTATCTTTCGTAGCTTCCCTGCAATACCCCATAATTAACCTTACTTTCCTTCTGAAAAAAATTCAAGAAAATTTCTTGAAAATTAAAAGCTAGCGTCCCCAAAGATTGTAACCATTGTACTCCTAGTACAACATCAACACCTCCCATAGGAATCGAAAGCATTGGACTATTTAATACATATTCCTCCATGGTTAGCTTGATATTATGGCATTTTCCAGAGAAATTTATAGTTCCTACATTTGCAACCATCACATGACATTCTGGTGCTGGGTATAGGAAACAATTCAATTCCTTGGCTACCTTACAATGAATAAAATTATGGGTACTACGTAAATCAATCAACATTATTACCTTTTCTTCTTGATATGTTCTTCTATCTTGAGAGTTTGAGGAGTGGTAATTCCCTCCAATGCATTACGATATGGTCGGACTCATTTCTTCCTCTTCTAGGGCTGGTTCCTAGTGTATATCCTCTTCTTGTTCATTTTCTTCTTTCTCTTCACAATATATGTAAAATAATTTCTTCTCAGCACACTTATGACCTTTAGTGTATTTTCTATCACAACTATAGAAAATCCCTTTTGCTCTTTTTTCTTCCAATTGTTGTGGTGTCAACCTTGTAGGTTGTGGAAATCTAGGAGTGGCAACACTTCCCTCTTTATAGAAGTGAGTGGTGGGCTTCCTTGTCGCCATAATTTTACATTCAATTTTTCTTGCCAACCTGAATGCCTTGTCCAATGAATTAGGTTCCAAAACACGAACTTCATGTTGGATGTTATCCTTTAAAGTACCTATGAAGAGATCAATCTTGTGTTCCTCTGAAATATTAGTTACCCTTATATTCAATTTTTGGAAGTCCTCAATGTGCTCCCCCAGCGAACACTTTTGTTTGAGATTTATCAATTGGCAAAAGAAAGTGTTGCTCTTTGTATCCTCATAATGTGCTATCATTTCCTCCGTAAAAATTGACCAAGTGACAATTTTTTTATGGGAGCAAAGCCATCGATACCATACAAATGTATTTTGTTCTAAATGTAAAGTTGCAATGCGTACCTTTTGTGTGTTTTGCACGTTATGGAGATCAAAATATTGCTTCATCTGTAGTATCCATGTTACAGGATCCTTTCCATCAAACTTCCTCATATCCATTTTTGGAATATGGTGGTTCTTCCCTCCAACATTAGAGTTTATGAAATCACGATTAACATTTATTTTGTTCTCATCATGAGTTTCCTCTACTATATTTTTACCATTAGGAAACATTTCTTGCATCAAATTTGTCAAACCTTCCATGTCTGCTTTTAGATCATTCTTCATGTTTTCCATCTTAGCTTCCATTTCATCCATCTTAGATCCCATGCCATCCATCTTAGCTTCCATGCCATTCTTTAAACCATCCATCTTAGATTCCACGCCTTTCATCAAACAATCCATCTTAGTTTCCACGCCTTTATTCAAACCGTCCTTCTTATTTTCCACGCCTTTCTTAAAAACTTCCATGTCATTTTTTGTTGCTCTTTGCGAGAGTGAAATTTGTTTCACTTTCTCTTGTAATTTTGATATGTCATGTTGCCATTCTTCATCTTCATGAGTCATAGTAGAGCCTTCTAAAGGCTTAATGGGTGTTGAATTATTTTTAGGGGCCATTTGAGAATCCAATATTGATATCTATTCTATAATATGCCCTTGGAATCAATTCAACTTGATTCTTCAAACAAGACTTATGCAATTTGGAAAAAAAATTACATACCTTTTACTTTCTTTTTAGGAGCTCGATATTGAAATTGACATATATATATACTTGAAAATCCTCAATATTTCAAATTCAGCCCTGTAGTAGTCCTCTAAAGCTTCTTTCAAATTCCACAGGTCTGACTTGATTTGGATTCTTCAAGACAAAGTTATGTCCAAGCTCCCACAATGACCTAATTATAGACTAGTTCATTAGAGCGAAGTTGTACAACTTGCCACGTGTCACTGTTTTCTCCTTTGGCTCTGAAATTAATAGAATAAAAAATAAATTCTATGTACTTATGGCCACTTTTTACAGCATTCCAATCCGACGCTCATAGAGAGAGCTATGAATATTTTCCCACGATCACCTCTTTGAGATGAAATTCATAAGCCTCAAAAAGCCCCAAATTCCACAGATCATATCTCCGAAAATATTGCGAACCAATATCTGAAATTTTTCGACGATGTTCCTTAGGATTTCAGCTTCGCACTCTAAAAATTTCAGCTTCTGAACCTTTGTAGAAAAAATGTTATTACGTAAATACCACGTTGACCTGTTTAGGTTAAATTCAGGAGCCTGCAAAATGACCTAACTTGCACAGATCATATCTCCGAAAATATTGCGAACCAAGCTCTGAAATTTTGTAAAGATGTTCCTCCAGATTTTGGCTTCGTACTCTAAAATTTTTATATTTGAACCTTCGTAGAAAAAACGTTATAGTGAAAATGCTAGAATGACCTATTTGGAGCAGCGAACCCCTAGAATCTCAAAGCTTTGATACCAAATGTTGTGAAACCAGCTCCAAAAATAGAAGAAAAGAGATATCAACGCCTTAGAAATAAGCCACTTCGAGGGGGCAACCTCCAACACATTACATGAATGAACAATTCTTGGATGATACAAATTACAAAACCTCCTTTCTATATATAGGAGTCCATGGGGCCACAATGTAATCCTAGTGGGGCCCAATGTAATTCTAGCCGACCTAACAATAATAGTTTAAGGGCACAATAATAACAATATGGGGGTTACAGGGGTACAATAATAACAATAAGTGGGTTACAATAACAACAATAAGGGACTATACTAGTAATATAGGGACCTAACGTAAGTATATGTGGGGTTTATATAACCATCTACAAAAACAAGTGATTCTTTCCAAGCTAAGGATAATGTACGAGCCATGTGTATACACACATTATCTAGAAACCATAGGCCAGAATAAAGGGTAATTAAGTGGTTTGAATAAAAAATAGCACCAAGAAGCTTTTAAGGAGGGGAATAAGAACTGGAAATAGGAGGATAAGAATAAAATAGCCACTACACATCCATGCAAGGGTAGTAGAAATAATTCTAACCATTGCAACATTGATGGTCACATTAAGGAGAATTATTGGATGTTTGGTATGTGTTATATTCTTTATGTGAATACCCCATGCACTATATAATTTTCTAAGCATAGTGGTGGGAATAAAATGGGAGGAAAGGACCCCCACATTAGGGTTTCATATAGACGAAAAATTACCCACACACGGGTATTCAGGGGTAGTGCCCCCAAAAAAATTATTTGGGAAAAAAATTATTATCCCTTTATGATGGTTTTCATCACATGGTTTTTTCTTTTAGCATTTTTCTAGTGCATGGTAGTTTACCCCATGGTTCTACAGTTTCAGTTAAATAACTAAAGTTTTATCTAATCCAAGGTAATGGATTGGTAGTTTATAATTGTCGTGGGATATATACATATATACATACATACGTATGTGTGTGCATGTGTGTGTGTTTGATGGTCTAAAAATTAATATACTAATTAAAAAAAGGATCTTCTCGTTTTGGGTTTCTTGAGTAAATTATATGTTAATGCATGTGTTTTACATTGAATATTTTTCATTTTATTAAGAATCTATTTCAAACAAATAACTATATAAGGTTAAAACCTATGTTTTGTATAAAATCACTTTTGGTTTCAATGGGAAACTTAGTGTGGCTAATGTGTTTTTCTCGAAATGTGATAGACCCCATTAAAATGGGAGATATATCGAAATGATTCTTATGGTGTAATAAAATAGTTGAGTAGTTTAAAGATATAGATGCATGAATTCAATGAGCATAGTTTTGAGATATATAAGTCCAAAATGGAATAGTTGTTGGTGAACAAATATCAGTGGATCACTATGGATATATATCTACTTCATTAAAAGGGATTTTTCTAGAAGAATGGACTAAGTTTGAAACAAGGGAAAATGTCACAATTATATGTTAATGTGCATGCGTTTTACATTGAATATTTTCATTTTATTAAGAATCTATTTGAAACAATTAACTATATAAGGTTAAAACCTATGTTTTGGATCAAATTACTTTTGGTTTCAATGGGAAAATTTTATGGCTAATGTGTTTTTCTTGAAATGTGATAGACCCCATTAAAATGGGAGATACATCGAAATGATTCCTATGGTGTAATACAATAGTTGAGTATTTTAAAGATATAGATGCATAAATTCAATGAGCATAGTTTTCAAATATATAAGTCCAAAATGGAATAGTTGTTGGTGAACAAATAACAGTGTATCACTATGGATATATCTTCTTCATTAAAAGGGATTTTTATAGAAGGATGTCCACTAAGTTGGAAAGAAGGGAAAATATCACAATTATATCTTAATGCATGTGTTTTGCATTGATATTTTTCATTTTATTAAGGATCTATTTGAAACAATTAACTATATAAGGTTAAAACCTATGTTTTGTATCAAATCACTTTTGGTTTCAATGGGAAACATTTATGGATAATGTGTTTTTCTCGAAATGTGATATACCCCATTAAAATGGGTGATATATCGAAATGACTCCTATGGTGTAATAAAATAGTAGAGTAGTTTAAACGTATAGATGCATAAATTCAATGAGAATATTTTTGAGATACATAATTCCAAAATGGAATAGCTGTTGGTGAACAAATATCAGTGGATCATTATGGATATATCTGCTTCATTAAAAGGGATTTTTCTAGAAGGATGGACTAAGTTGGAAAGCAGGGAAAATATCACAATTATATGTTAATCAGCATGTGTTTTACATTGAATATTTTTCATTTTATTAAGAATCTATTTCAAACAATTAACTATATAAGGTCAAAACCTATGTTTTGTATCAAATTACTTTTGGTTTCAATGGGAAACTTTTATGGCTAATGTGTTTTTCTAGAAATTTGATATACCCCATTGAAATGGGAGATATATCAAAATGATTCTTATGGTGTAATAAAATAGTTTCAAGTAGTTTAAAGATAAAGATGCATAAATTCAATGAGCATAGTTTTGAGATATAAAAGTCCAAAATGGAATAGTTGTTGGTGAACAAATATCAGTCGATCACTATGGATATATCTGATTCATTAAAAGGGATTTTTATAGAAGGATGTCCACTAAGTTGGAAATAAGGGAAAATATCACAATTATATGTTAATGCATGTGTTTTATATTGAATATTTTTCATTTTATTAAGAATATATTTGAAACAATTAACTATATAAGGTTAAAACCTATGTTTTGTATCAAATCACTTTTGGTTTCAATGGGAAACTTTTATGGCTAATGTGTTTTTCTCGAAATGTGATAGACCCCATTAAAATGGGAGATATATCGAAATGATTCCTATGGTGTAATAAAATAGTTGAGTAGTTTCAAGATATAGATGCATAAATTCAATGAGCATAGTTGTGAGATATATTAGTCGAAAATATTAGTTTCAAGAATGGATATATTAGTTTCAAGAATAGATATATCTGCTTCATTAAAAGGGATTCTTCTATAAGGATAGACTAAGTTGAAAAGAAGGGAAAATATCACAATTTTATGTTAATGCGCATGTGTTTTACATTGAATATTTTCATTTTATTAAGAATCTATTTGAAAAAATTAACTATATAAGGTTAAAACCTATGTTTTGTATCTAATTACTTTTGGTTTCAATGGGAAACTTTTATGGCTAATATGCTTTTCTCGAAATGTGATAGACCCCATTAAAATGAGAGATATATCGAAATGATTCCTATGGTGTAGTAAAATAGTTTCAAGTAGTTTAAAGATATAGATGCATAAATTCAATGAGCATAGTTGTGAGATATATTAGTCAAAAATGGAATAGTTGTTGGTGAATAAATATCAGTGGATCACTATGGATATATCTACTTCATTAAAAGGGATTTTTCTAGAAGGATGGACTAAGTTGGAAAGAAGGGAAAATATCACAATTATATGTTAATGCATGTTTTTTACATTGAATATAAAAGGTTTTTTCTCTCTATCATTGTTTGAGTCCTGATCTTATGAAATTTTTCCACTAAGTCCATTCCCTATTACTTTTCATGTGAACCACATTCCCAAACCCACCCATCTATGTACCTAAAAGCCAAGCCAAGTGTAAAAAGGGCTTATTTGATATTCTTCTTTAACACATGTGATTAATTATCGTTAGAATTTATATGGTAGAAATACGTATAAAGATTAATCCTTAGTATAGATCTATTTTGACTTTAAGGAATATTTCATGTTTTTTAGAAAGTTTATCTTAGGAGGTAGAACTAAACCGTCTATAACCCACAAAAGAAACCATGGACAGTGAGAATCACATGTAAACACAAGTTACTCCCATGTTTGAAACACCACCTCACATCATCATAAGGGTTGGAAACCTCTAAGAAACCCATACTAAGTTCCCTAGAAGGGGTGACTATCATATTTAATGATTGGATTTATCTCCAATGTCAAAAGGAAAATCAAAGTTAGGAAAGGGAATTAGAGTAAAAATTAAGGTAAGACCATGACCTTTTACCCAATATTGAACGAAGGTGAGCAACCATAAATATCATGAAGGAAGTTCAAGAATCCAAACTATATGATATGATAGGTAAGAGTATAACATACCTCAAATACATATAAAGAAAAAATTGTTCCCTTTAACACTACTATAATTGTGCATGCATAAGAAATATTATCTTTTTTCTAGAAGGATATTTTGAGAGGAATCTTGAGTGAGTTATTGAAGGCTGAAAGAACAAAGCTTTAGGATTATCAATTGCAGGTTTAGACCCTCTATTGACCAACATTGAAGGGAATTCAACTATGTAGTCCTTGACCAAAATTATAGAGTCTTAAATTTGGGTTTCCGAAGAGATTTGAGAGGTGACACTTGGTTGTTTCAATTGGTTTTCTGAGCATATTTCGATCAACTATCATTTGGATTTTGGAGGACAGTTTAAAAGTCTAAACCTTGAATTTGAATTCACTATCATTGTAATATATTGGATTATCTCTCTCTCTAAACATATATATCTATTAAGAAGAAGAAGATCTGTTGGGTTTTCCCTTATCTATTTTGTATTTTTCATTTTATTTCTATGTTCTATATACAATTATTGTCAAGATCCTTGACCAAAATTGCAAAGGCTGAAATGCGAGTTTCCTAAGAGATTTCAGAGGTGACACTTGGTTGTTTCGATTGGTTTTCTAAGCATCTTTCGGTCAACTTTCGTTTGGATTTTGGAGGACAGTTTGAAAATCAAAGCCTTGAATTTGACTTCATTATCATTGTAAAATATTGGATTATCTCTCTCTCTAAACATTTATATCTATTAAGAAGAAGAATATATTTTGGGTTTTTCCTTATCTGTTTCGTCTTCTGCATTTTATTTCTATGTTCTATATACAATTACTGTCAAAATCCTTGACCAAAATTGCAGAGATTTAAATTCGAGTTTCCTAAGTATTTCAGAGGTGACACTTGGTTGTTTCGATTAGTTTTCTGAGAATCTTTCAGTCAACTATCGTTTCGATTTTGGAGGACAGTTTGAAAACCAAAGCCTTTAATTTGACTTCATTATCGTTGTAAGATATTGGATTATCTCTCTCTCTAAACATTTATACCTATTAAGAAGAAGAATATATGTTGGGTTTTCCCTTATCTGTTTTGTCTTCTGCATTTTATTTCTATGTTCTATATACAATTACTGTCAAGATTGATCTAATGGTTAACGTGATTTTTATTTAAATTAGCATTGGAATTGGGATAATAAAAGGACATTGAAATAATTTTTGCAAGAATAGAACATACCATTGTAAAAAATTAGCATGGTATCATATCCCAGTTTAACCACTTAATGTTTTACAAAGGATTTCAATGATATAGGATTTAAATGATAGAGGATTTCATACCTGGAAATTCATAGAAATTCACAGATGAAGCCGCAACGAGGAAGAATCCGGGAGATAAATTCATAGAAATTTGTAGACGAAGTCGTAACGAGGACAAAGCCAGGAGATCAATTCCCAGAAATTCCCATACAAAGGCGTAACGAGGATGAATTTGGGAGACCGCTAAAGACATCATGGAGGACACATACAAAATTCACTACGAAGAAAAAAAATTAAATTAAAATCAAACCAAAAAAAAATCAACAAAAAAAACATAGCAACTGCAACACCCCACCTCGTCACATAGCAACAAAGCAACACCGCAACACAGCAACACCTCAACAGAGCAACACTGCAACAGAGTGAGATAGAGAGAGACATGAGACACATGTGCATAAGAAAACCGTTAAGGTTGCGGGATAATATATTTATAAGAACAAGTTCGGCCGAACTAACTTTTAGTTCAGCCAAACTTTTGTTTCTGTTTTCCCCATCTCCGGCCAAAAATCTATTTGCTTACATCATCAGTATGTCATCAATGTAAATGGAAGAATGAGTTCAGCAACTCTCGAATATTTCGGCCGAAATTTTATAAAAGTTCGGTTGAATTATTGAGAAAAATAGTTTTCCACCCCCAATTCTCACAAAAGTGTAACCCAACTTCGTATTTTTTACCCTTTCCACTACTTCTCACTAGACTTTGTCATGCTATTTTACCTTCGATTATTTCCAAGAAAACTTTATATCTAAGAAAAATTAAATTTATGTAGTAATATAAATTTAATTGTTACTACATAAACATTAATCTATATAAATCATCAAAATACTCATTTTACAAATCATCAAAATACCCACTTTAAAGTTCATCTTCCATTTTCAATAACTAAAAAATCCTAAAGGTTCTTACCCTCCTCAAGGTTCTTACCCTTATGGGATCCTTCGCAAAAAAATGTCACAATGCTGAAGCTTACCTACCATCTTCAGAAATTGATCAAAACAAAGATTGACTTCTCTAATGAGGGAAGATATGTTAGCTTCCATTTTGTAATTGATTAGCTGAGAGATTCAACCATTTGTTGTGCCTCCTCCATGGATTACATTATGTTGGTGTTTTCCATTGAACCATTCGCTCTAACAAGTACATTATTGAAGGAATAGTTCCCATAATTAGTGGCCTTCGAGGAATATGTCAAGGGAGGTCATATATTGAGCATGTCCAAAGACAAAAAAAATTATTGCAGACTAACATCATGATGATCAACATTACATCAGGATTATTTTGATTTAGGATTCCCACAATGGTGTTGAATGACCTTAAAGGTGTTGGACGACCTTAAACACATTATTTTAATTTATGGGGAATATTACTTCTTACTATGTATTATTACACTAATGAAATTCAAAATTTCTAATATTACAAATTTTCTTGTAATTTTTTGTGTGTGCTATATAATGTTTGCATGAAGGGGATAGAGTTTGAAAGGTACTGAAGTTGAATAAATGTGAATGGTATAAATTGATTCAACCGTGGGCAAGGTTCCTCCAGCCTTCTCCAAATGTGTGTAGAGATCGCTTTAAATTTGAACTTGACCAATTCTGTTTTTCACTACTTCTCACTAGACTTTGTCATGCTATTTTACCTTTGATTATTTCCAAACAAACTTTATATCTAAGAAAAATAAATTGTAGTAACAGAAATTTAATTGTTATTAAATCCACTTAAACATTAATCTATATAAATCATCAAACTACTCATTTACATTAATCTATATAAATCATGAAAATACCCACACCCACTTTAGAGTTCATCTTCCATTTTCAATAATTAAAAAAATCCTAAATTTAATAGATAAATTAAATTTATATATATTTAAAATTTCTTCAATTTTCATTTAATTTATAATTATTATTGTAAATATTTTATTATGGCTTAAAAAATATATTTATTATAATAAAATCAATTTTGTGATATATATATATATATATATATATATATATATATATATATATATATATATAATTTTAAAATCTTTATTCCATAATCTACATGGTTATAAGATTAGAAATTAAGCATGGAAAAAATTAACAATTTAATTGTATTTCTCCATCCTATGAGATAATAACAATGAAAAATTATGTCTTTACCTGTAGAAAATGAAATTTTGAAATATTTATAATTTTGGATTTTTGATATAATATTAATAACATAATTATATTTTAATTTTAATTATAATTAAATATTATTTTTATAGGGTGTAATATATATGGAAATAAGGTGCTTTGTTAAGGAACTCATGGTGAAAACATCATAGATATGCTACAGGTTACTAAACTATATGTTATGCATGCTTGACATCTTAGAACTCACATTACCTAAAAATCAAAAGAAAAATTTTAATTATTTTTTTATATAAAATATCTTGGGAATGATAAATACATGAGTGACCTCTAACCAAGTAGCATGATCATTCATCTCTATGTAGACTATGGTTTCTTCTTTAAGACCACTAATAAATTATTTCCTAACAAAAATCATCCATTTAAATTCTCTATTCTAATGGATACACATTCAAAAGTATCAATATAGTCTTCCATTATGCCCATAAAGCACAATTTGGTAAACTAGATCAAAATAATGTTTCTTTTATAAATTAGTAATGCCTAGAGAAGTGTTCTTATTCCATTTCCTCCACTTCCAACATTTTCTATCCAAATAGAGGACCTTGGATTTGAGTTTCTTTAGTTCATATATGCTATGGCATAACAGGAAAATTTGTACTCCATTTGTTCAACCCAAAAGTCAAATATTAACCATCACACTTATTCAAATTGAATTAAAGTGAGGTACCTCATTATGTGATTGGTAAACACAAGAGTACTAATTAGTGAGATGATTATCATCCTCAAGGTTCTTACCCTTAAGGGATCCTTTAGCAAAAAAAATGTCACCATGCTCAAGCTTGCTTTGCGTGCCATCTTGAGAAAATGATCAAAACAAAGATTGACTTCTCTAATGAGCTTACCTGCCATATTCTTCAGAAAATGATCAAAATAAATATTGACTTCTCTAATGAGGGAAGATATGTTAGCTTTCATTTTCTAATTGATTGTGTGAGAGATTCAACCATTTTTTGTTCCTCCTCCATGGATTACATTATGTTGGTGTTTTCCATTGAACCATGGAATCTAAAAAGTATGTTATTGAAGGAATAGTCCACATAATTACTATCATTCAAGGAATATATCAAGAGATTTCATAAGAAATGGATTGAGCATGTCCAAAGACCAAAAAAAATTATCGCACACTAACATCATGATGATCAACATTACATAAGAATTATTTTGAGTTAAGATTCCCACAATGGTGTTGGAAGACCTTAAACACAATATTTTAATTCATGGGCCATATTATTTCTTACTAAGCATTATTACACTAATTAAATTAAAAAATTTAATATTGCAAATTGTCTAGGAATTTTATTGTATGTGCTCCACAATCTAATATTTGCATGAAGGGGATAGAGTTTGAAAGGTCCCAAGGATATAAGAGTGTTAAGTGATATATCTTTATAATATGAAAATTTATTTTAAATAATATAAACCTTGTAAATATTTCTAGTCCCTAATATGCAAACTATAATTTTGTTTCATGACATTGCTATATAATATTTACATTTATAATTATTTTGTATACTTTCTATAAAATTATTGTGACTTTTAAGGTAAACTAATTTTTTCCTAGAAGCATTGCATGAATCATTTTTACACAAATGATAATCAGATGAAATATTTTTAGAAAAGCATGGAAAATTAACCCATCTATGAAATTTACCCCTTAATTTTTTTTTCCTTTCAATTGTATTCAACTCTTTATTTAATGAAACCAACTAATAACGATTGATAATACCTTAATTTTGTATCTTCACCCAATAGGATTAATTATCAAGAGGTAGATCCAAATCTCTCTCACGAGTTACACATATTTTAAAAGCAATGATTCCACGGAGTTATGTTCAAATGGTTCATGTTTTTGAATGACCATTTTCTTCATTTTTCCACTAGATTCTCTAATATGTGACAATGACCCCCTCAACCATTTTTATCGATGTACTATAGAAGTAAAATGGTTAACATGATTATGCAAGTTTGGTTGTGAGTGTGCATATGGGACTTCCAATATGCTTCAGGGATGTGGAAGAAAGCTCCATATAAATATACAATGTCATGGTGCAAACTCTGAGATCCATAGCAAAGTGAAAGTGGAGCTAAGTATCTAGCAAAGAACTAAAAACAAAACTAACTTCTGAGCGGAAAGAAATAACTCAGAGAGTGGATGCCATGATACAAAAAGGAGAACTGGCATTAGGGCCCTAGGTACTCTGCAAGAGAGAGAGAGAAAATTTCATATCCTGCCATTCGTAATGACAAAGGTCGAGGGTGGGGACCTGGATGTAACACCCCCAAGTTCTATGCTTTTAAAATGAGACATTTGAACATAAATCCAAAGGGGAGTGGACCCCAGTGGATGATTATGGTGTGGATGTGGTTGACTGATAGTATTAAAGGCAGCTAAATGCATTATGCCTATGACTGGGCAGAAAGCAGAGTCAATACAATCCAGGTAAACAGAAAGAAAAAGGCTTTCCCACCTCTTTAAAAATCTTAGGAGGTGTGCTCAGTGTAGTTTTGGAAAAATCCCAAATTTTACAACATGAAGGAGGGAGTAGTTGGGAAAGAGGTGATGGACAGTGGAAAAAGAGCGAGGAATCGATAAAAGCTTAAAAGCGACTTTTCTTTAAAGAGTCCCAGAATGGGAAGCCTAGGCTAAACAGGAATAAAGCATCCTGAAATTCTGGACGCAGAATTGGAAACAGGCTTGGGGAAAGCACAACTTAAATAAGGTGCTCCAGAACAGATTGAGGGCAGTCTGTTCTTGGAGGATCTCATGCTCGGGGGTGAATCCTGGGAGATAAAGAGGATTCTAAGGTTGGGAGGACTGGTCATGGTAGAGGTATGCATGCATATTGTCGGAGATTGATCTAAGTCTATCTTAAATATATCCCTGCTTTATGAATTGTGATGTTATAATTTCTTATGTAAGTTATGAATTGTGATGTTAAATTTCTTATACAATTTATGAATTGCAAGGCTATAATTTCTTATGTAAGTTATGAATTGTGATGTTGTAGTTCTGATGTGAGTTATTATGATATGGTTCATTCTGAAGATTGTAGATTAAGTATTGGTTCAGTAACTCATGTAAGTGTAAACCAAAGTTATGTAATAGGTGTAGCATTCATCATAGGGGTGATGAATATAAACATATTATGAATATAGACCTTAATAGAGACCTGTTGGATATCCTTCGGAGTAACCATGAGGTATAACAGACGTTATTAAACAATAACATAATCCCATGAAAAAAAAAATGGGTTTGGGAGACGTGACAAATGGTATCGGAGCCCAAAGTTCAAAAATTGGGCAAGATATGTGCTCACACACCCCAGTAGCACTGAAAATATATACATATTTTGGTAGCACTGAAAATATATACATATTGTGGTAGCACTGAAAATATATATAGTTGCAGCTAGATAGAAAGTAAGATACCAGTTTTAAATTACAACCATGGGAATTCTCCCTCTTATAACTTTTATAGACTGCATGTATGAGCATTCTAATGATTTTAATGGTATTCAAAATAAGAAAAGTAACTTATATTCTAGATGAGCATACTATCAATTATATGGGTGTGGATTTCATGTCTAAACTATATATTACTTAGTGACAAAACGGTAGCATAGAAATTAATTATCATAGTAAAGGAGTGAGTGGATAATTAAGATTCTCTAGCCAAGCATGATGGACTACATAAAGGTATATTTCACAAAGAAAAATAGAGACTTTGAGTAAGAACTCTAGATTGTATGTTGTATGCTCATTGCACCATAAAAAAAAAATAAAAAAAATATAGATCTATTTTTATTTTAGGTTTTGAAATCCATTTCCATGCCCAATGATCTCCTGTAGAGCTAGACACCCTCATATAAGTGCGTTCGAATCCTTATATAATCCTAATATCAAAAATATATATGAAGGTGAAGTAGTGTTAAAACAATTGAATGCTCATTTTACTTCTATACGTACTTTTAAACTATGATGTATAAGAAAAATCCAAAACGAACCCGTAACCCCAATATAAGGGCACGATAATGATAGGGGGTTGCAATTAAAATATCTCTACTATTAAATCTACTTAACTCTAGCGCTTACGAGCCTTACGTTACAACAAGTAAATGAAAACAAAACGACATCTCACCGGGTGTAATGAGTGTCGGAACATTAGTTAGTCAACAGAAAAATCAATTTTTCGACTACATGGAATTAATTTAAACCAATAGCATTCGAAAACCCTAAACTCTAATAAGCGCAGAGGTAAACCAGTTCGTGCCATAATACTTAAGTAGTATCACAGCTCTACAAATAAGTCCGGAGATGAACGATTGGTAACTCAACCCCTGCGCAGAGGAACAGTAACCGTGTTAAGAACAACCGTGTTACGAGGGGTCCCCAAATGTGTAACCAGGGGGAAACTGCGGAAAGAGAGACGAACGTAGTGCTGCATATTGAAACTCTATAGGCATTTGCAACATTAACTCATTTAACCTAGTAGAAGTTTTGAAACTATGGTGAAAAATCTCTAATAAAACTGTACGAGTATATGTAGTTCCCTCTCCAAGAAAGAATAAAAGCCGCGCGATAAAATTTCACCCTACACATACTATATCATAAACTTATTGTTAAAAAGTATGTGTAGATATAGAAATAAAGTGGAAACGATGGTTAAAAATTAGGTGTAAATATAGAAATAAAGTGGAAACTATTGTTAAAAAGTGTGTGTAGATATGGAAATAAAGTGGAAACGATTGTTAAAGAGAATTATTGGCGAATACGACATAGGTAGATATACTATACTACCTTGCAAAGTATAACGCATCTTCATTTAAACATAATCGAACACCTATATAAGCCTAACACCAAACTTATAGCTATCAAAGGGAATTAGCATTAAAACAAGTGGAGGCGCATTTGATCTTTATACCCACTCTTAAACTATGGTATATATACAAGAAAGCAAACAGCGGAGTCACGATGACAATAATGGTTTGAAAATAAAAGCACCAATAAACAACCTTGACGGCGCCGAGAGATGGACGAATCTTTCGATCGACCTTATGGTTTATATGAGTATATAACTAGCATTTTGCACGTCAGCGTGCAAAAAGAATGCCGAAGGTACCACTGGCATGATCTCTGCATGAGAATGAGAAGGTAAGTTCGCATCAGAATCAAACCAATTTCATCCCAAATCCTCCAAATTCAACAAATTGAAACCCTTGGCGATTTCATTGCCGAGAAGATGAACTTAAGCCGCTGATAGCATGCGCGCCTGCATAAGTTGATGGCAGAAGCGAACCAGATTCGTGACAAATCTGGTGAGGCGGTCAGCTTGTTTGCAACCTGTGAAGTCGACGGCAAATCTGGTGAGGCGGCAAATCGGGTACATCAGCTTGTTGGCAACCTGTGAAGTCAACAGCAAATCTGGTGAGCTGCAAACAGGATTTTTTTTATACAAACAGGATGTTTGATGTATATATATGCTACATATATATATAGAGGTTCGAACATGAAAAATAAAAAAATAAGGGACGAACAGATCTATGATATATATAAATAGAAGTGTATATTTGTATAGGTATAATAAAGTTATATTGCCAAGGCCTAGAGCCCTTAGGTTCGACTGCAAATAAAGATACTTGCATGTAAAACTTGAAATTCTTCTAGATAACCAGTAATTCTTGCATGTAAAAATGACGATTTCAGACATGTAATTGCCGAGAGCAAAAAATCACAGGTTGGGTAACCAGTGGTTGGTATACATATATACATAAGAAAACCCGTGAGCAAAATTACAGACCATACGCCACTCCAACCCCGCCGTCGCGCAAGAATGCAGGAAAGAGTGGTTAGATTTCTGTAACAACTGAAGAGATTATTGCATAGGTCAAAAAACAGTAGGGTGAAGATATCACAAGCGGAAGATTATCACTATGTAACTGCGTGTAGCTGTGGGTCGGGGAGATGGACTACCGACATAGACAGTTGGTATCCTATCCTCCTATGACACCACTTTACAATCGCCAGCAGGCCAGATCGCAACATGGCCGAAATTAAGAACTTAAGAAATTTTAATTGCCTTGGAGACGTGATGACCGAGAACAGTGCATTATAAACCTATAATCATGAAATTATATTAGATCTGACCGAGTATGGTACAGTTCGATATATAACAGAACGGGGATAATCCGGCACGATAAAACTAAGCCCAACTCATCATCATCTCTAGAAGGGAGTTAGGGTTTACCTGTAGGTAGAGGGTTACTCCCCCTTAGGTCATGCGGATGGCCATCTCTGAGGAAGGAGAGATACCTCAGGCCCCGTACTCCGAGTTATGTGTCCAGAAAATAGATTCAGACGACCCCGGGTAGCCTTGTGGAATACCTGTACAGATATGGGACCCGAAATCTCGCGTGATAAATGAGTTAAGAAAAAAAAAAAAATCTAGCTGAATGCAACAATATGAACAATCAAACAAGGATCCGAATGCGCTAACAGTGTAGCTGGTTATCTGGCTCTGTCAACTGAAGAAGGGGGGCAGACTCACTGCCTGCGCGAGACCCGCAACAAACAAGAAGTCGGCATATAAAGGAAAAAAAAAAAGAAAAAAGAATGAAACCGAATAGAGGAGGTCGGCGAGTGAGCGGAAGGCAGGGCCTCCAGTTTAAAAAGAACATCGTAACCCTAATATCCCTGTCCCACTGTTGCAGGAAAAATCCCTAGGTGGATCCGAATCCTGAGTTAAACGGACAGGGAGGTACAACGTAAAGCGTCCTACCAAGGATGACCCATTTCTCCTGCAAACCAAGAAACAGACATCTATTACACGTCAAGTAACCTGTCAAACCAGATGGGATTGAAGCCTGCGAAGGCGGCCCATGCAATCTCTGCGCGGTACCAAGATGGAGGCTCTGGCGATCCAACCCAGGACGCGCGTATATTCCAGTTAAATTCATAGCCAGGGCTAGCTTTCGAATTTCGTCCGGAGGTCATAGGGATACACCCCGCGCAGACCTTCTGAGCCGCAAGCTAAATGCAGTAGTGAGAAGTACTTGTTTCACCCTGGTTAACTCGGAAAAACCTGCACGAAATATTAACCCCAACCAGCGAGCGAGTATAGTGGTGACACGTGCCATAACATTCAATCACTCCACCGTCGGAAGTTCTTGACTGTCCATAAGACCGATAAAGTACCCAGCCAGATATTACAGAAATCAGCGATAAGGGTACATTGTGCATCTGGCACTGATGGTGTTAGATGAAAATCTGAGGGAGATAGGTTGAATTATGTGTATAATTATTGTTCCACCATGAACGTCATAATCATTTTTATACGCTTAGATATATATATAACTTACGGATGCGCCTTCCCTGGTTATACTAGTGGATATAAAATATACACCGAGCCTATAATGTATTTGTATAGATCGATTTTATATAGGTATCGTATACAAATGTTAAATGGTATCACATGCCAAATTTAAGTCCATCCTGTCCAAATATTTCCGCACATATAGACTGATATTGGATATTGTTTAATACCGGTGGTATATGAGGATCCGATATGGATACACAAAGATGTAGATATGCGTTACATATGAACCCCCGAATATACATATGTGTTGTATAAGTATTTAATACACATGTATATACATATTATGTAGGGATTTAATACTTGTTTATTGAGTATGCTATATACAAATATCTTATATAATTTATATGTGTTATGTAAGTATATGTGTTAGGTAGGGATTAACACATATGTATATATATATATCGACTATGAAGGAATCTAATACATGTATATCTATTGTGTATGATATATATACCATTATCCTATATGCGGTATATGTGTTCTGAGGTGAAAAGCCTTAAGGGGAGGAATATCCCGAATTCAAAAAAAAAATAAAAAATAAAAAAAAAATAAAAAAATTTGTAAACTGGATGTGTTACAAATGGTATCGAATGACATAGTCGAGTTGGTGGGTGGACTCGAGGTTATATATATTTGAATATATAATATATATATTCAATATGGTGATGGGAAGGATTTTAGAGAATATATATGCCATTGGTAAATGTATTAAACTATAAACAAAAACATATCATGAGAATATGTAGGTATAGCTATAAACTATAAACGAAAATATCTCATGAGAATATATATATGTATAACTAAATTTGGGATCAAGAAATTTAGTTGGAATGTCAAATGTTATTAGGATGAGAAAAATGTTAGATAAAAAGGGGTATCGACAAATATATGAAATATATAAATATCGAAGTGCGCCTTTTCTAAGTGTTATTAAAGTGGATATGGACATAGCTATATCTATAGTTTTATTAGAATGGAAGTAACATATGTGAGAAATATATCCATAGAGTGAACTCTAAACATACCTATATAAGGACATTAACTCTATATATATATAAATACATAGGCATATGCATGGAGTATAAGGGAAACTCAAAAAAATAAAAGGTATTAATATAATACTGAATATTAATATTGGATATTCGATGGGTAGGATATTGAATATTAATATAATATATATATATGTAACAATATATATATAGATTATATGAATGAAGTGATATGAAGGGAAATAAATGCCACCTTTGAACTTAATTAGTCAAGTATATGAAGAAAAAAATAAATTTCCCTTAACTAAAGGTGTTACAAATGGTATCAAAATTTTACATTGATCATCACGCAGCAGATCAAAATTTTCCATTTGTCACTACGCAGCAGAGGTATGAAAAAAAAAAGAAATATATATAAAAGGGATTATTTTAAAGTATGTGTAATATATATAACACTTTGAACTTATACATGAATATATATAATATAGGGATACATAGATATATTCATATGTTCATCAAATTAATATTGCCAAGGCTATATATATATATATATATATATATATCATGGTTACTTATACAATAAGGTTTGGAAATATATATGATATATACAAACCTAGTGGATATATATATATGCTCATGAGATGTATATTGCCCAAGGCTTGAGATGTAAGTAGTATATGAGAAAGTGGAAGATGTATCCGATAAATAAGGCCTGTATACTGCTATGAAAAGAAGATTGAAGTACAAGTTCTAATTTCAATTGAATGGTTGATTTAGAAATTGTGGAACCATTACATTGAGTTAGGCATGAATGAATGAAGGGAGTAAATTAAAATTTTCCTGATGATTTACTTAAGGAAGAATATTCTTGTAATAGTGGAAGAATGATTTCCTAATTATTTATTTATATTCTTCCAGTTGGTATATTTTATAAGTTTAGAGATAATGAGAAAAAGAATTGGAAAAAAAAATATGGAGAAGTGATATTTCTCTCAGAAAAAAAAATAAAAAAAAATAATAGATTTAAAAATAAAAGCATGAGAGATTTATGGGTTGCCTTTGCTAGGAAAAAATAGAATGCTTTTATGCATTAAAAGAAAGAAGGAATTTTTTTTTATGACTCAGAAAAAAGTTGGAATACTTTTATAAAATCTTTTCCATTTTAATTAATTCTATTGTATAAGCCTATGAGAGAAATGGAAGAGGGGAACTAGCAAAGCATAAAAATGCATAAATTCTGGTGAGTCTTTGAAAAAGGGGAAACTGTGGCAAATTTAATTTTGGCATTATCAAGTATTAATATTTGTGAATGTGATGAATTATAGAAATTTCATTTATCACGAGAAAAGGAAACATGTATTCACACTATAAAATTTTGTGGTGTAAATTTTTTAAAAATTTAATTTTCTTGAGTCTTAAAATTTAAGACAGGAAAATAATGTGAAATCATACAGCTATAAACCCAGAGAAAAGAAGGTAAACTGTATTTGGACTTGGGTGTGGGGGAAACCCATGAGATCCAAATTTCTTCACGTAAGTTGAAGAATTGAGTTATAGACATTATTGACTAGTCTGGTTATTTCTAATTAAATTGAAAAAAAAAAAAAAAAAACTACCAGAAGTACAGCTATAAAATGAGAAGGGGTAAGCATAACCAGGCATATGATCCAATTGTTTTCTCTCATTTATGTGTACTAATGAAAAAGTTGAGAAATTGTTTAGACAAGTGTGTAACAGGAAATTGGGCACTCTGGAAACGAAGAGGAAAAAGGTGAAGATAAAGCACCTAGAAAATCCAGAAAAAACTGAGCTGAACCAAGTTGCGTGAGGAAAGAATCTCACTGAAAAACAAGAAAGGATAAGTAGTGTACTAAAAGTGCACTAAACTATTATGAACCTGAACGGTTTGATTTATAACTGAATGTCTTAAGTTAATTGCAGAATGCTGTTGTGAATTATCAATTATATGTACCTGATATTACTTACATTGGTATGAATTGTGGACAGAGAAACCAGAATAAAAGATCTTCCATACAAACTTCTTGTAAAGAAGTAGGAAGGAAACCAACTGCATAAGGCATCAGTAAATATAGTGGAGGAAGGAGAGTACTCCGCTAGAAACTAATGGCTTATACATTAGCCCTACCATTGCTTACTAAATTTCCTGATATATTTCATGTCTCCTTGTTGGAAAAGAAAATTTATAATTTTTACATGATGCTTCTCACATGATTAATTTGAAATGTGGTCCAGGTGGAACCAGAAAAGGAAATTCCTTCCAGAGTCGCTTCAAAGATGAAAGCGAGAAGAAATGGAATTGCGAAAGTGAACAGTAGCTCGAGTAAAGGTGCAGTGGAGCACTTTACTGCTAAAAAGCTACATGGCACATAGAAGCTGAGATGATGGAAAAGCATTCAAAATCAGCTAGTAGATAGTTGTCAACACAAAGGACGGTGTTTATTTTCAGAGGGGGAATATGTAACACCCCCAAGTTCTATGCTTTTAAAATGATACATTTGAACATAAATCCAAAGGGGAGTGGACCCCAGTGGATGATTATGGTGTGGATGTGGTTAATTAATTAATTATGAAAAATAAAATAAATATGATGTATGCACTATGACCAGATGAGAAAGTGAGATCACATTCCTAATCCATGAGGTAATGGAAAAGGAAAAAGACTTTCCCCATATCTTTCAAAAATCCTTGAAAGAAATTATTTCTAATTTAGATTTTTGAGGAAAAATCTAAATTTCCCCAATGAAGAGGAGTAGTTGGGAAGAGGTGAGAAAAAGCTGAAAAAGCTGAGGAAAAGCTTAAAGAAGCTTTAAAGAGTCCGAGAATGGGAAGCCTAGGCTAAACAGGAATAAAGCATCCTGAAATTCTGGACGTAGAATTGGAAACAAGCTTGGGGAAAGCACAGCTTAAATAAGCTGCTCCAGAACAGATTGAGGCTAGTCTGTTCTTGGAGGATCTCATGCTCGGGGGTGAATCCTGGGAGATAAAGAGGATTCTAAGGTTGGGAGGACTGGTCATGGTAGAGGTATGCATGCATATTGTCGGAGATTGATGTAAGTCTATCTTAAATATATCCCTGCTTTATGAATTGTGATGTTATAATTTCTTATGTAAGTTATGAATTGTGATGTTAAATTTCTTATACAATTTATGAATTGCAAGGCTATAATTTCTTATGTAAGTTATGAATTGTGATGTTGTAGTTCTGATGTGAGTTATTATGATATGGTTCATTCTGAAGATTTTAGATTAAGTATTGGTTCAGTAACTCATGTAAGTGTAAACCAAAGTTATGTAATAGGTGTAGCATTCATCATAGGGGTGATGAATATAAACATATTAGGAATATAGACCTTAATAGAGACCTGTTGGATCTCCTTCGGAGTAACCATGAGGTATAACAGACGTTATTAAACAATAACATAATCCCATGAAAAAAAAAAATGGGTTTGGGAGACGTGACACTGGATATGGGCTTTATACTATTGGTATTGGTATTAAATTTATTTTTTGTAAGCTAGTCATGGGAAAACCATGATTGTGAAATTTTCATCACATAGTAACAGTTTTGGAAATCTCACTTGACCTACCTACTTAGGTTCAACATAATTGAAAGTATCAAAACTGCAATATAAAATTGACTAGGAACAAAAACATATTAAACTGAAAATTATAACAGTAATTGAAACAGATATGAAACTCAAACATCACTCATTTCTTCCCACTAAATTGAATCAATCACAATAGAGGCCTCACCTTTGGTTTTTATATTCTCTTGGTTGTTTCTTATTTTATTAAGTTTTTCAATATTGATAGTCTAGAGAATTCATGTTTTAGGAAATATATTTATACTTTTAGAACATATTTCATTAATTAAGAGTTGAAATATAAAGGCATGATGCATATTACCCAAAATATTATACCCCTTCTATAGCATTGATACCTCATAGTTTGTGCATGAGCTAGCATTAATTGTTTTCCAAAATTATTTCCTCTAAGAAGATAAAAGGTTTCACTAAAAGTCTTCAAACACCATATTAGAGACTCCCAATAAGGAAGGCATTGAAAGATTATGTGAATGTTCATAAATTGTGTTTAGGGTTGTAAACATGTTTGAGTCTTTGAGATGTTAATGAATTTAATTGGAATAAATCATTGTTGAATGAAATTAAAGAAAAATAAATAAAAAATTAATCAAATTCTAATTTAGCACAAGATCCAAAAGAACTTAATCTCATTTAAGGTGATCAAGAGATTGAAGCTTCCTATTATGCCACACCCCGACCATACACCATTGGTTGGCTGAGACAAGGAAAATACATTCTCATGAGCCAGTAATGCCTCATTTTTTATATCACCAATCCTTCAAGGATGAGGTATTTTATATGTTTCTCCACTTGGATTTTGTGATTTTATATAAAGAAATCTTATATGTGGAAATGTCATGTTTTTTTTATGATTCATATCCCCATGGTTTAATTGTTACTCCACAAGGTCATATCTATAGGGTACTAGAGCTAGTTTCATTTATTCTCATTTTATTGATATCAAAAAAATATTGCTGAAAGGTAATAACTCATATGTTGACTATTTTTCCTCTTCATTGTTTGGTCAAAATGTATAAGTAAGGTCATTGTGACCACCATTGCTTTGGCATGGGGACTCCTTACACAGTATAAATGGTTTGAAAAATATTGTAAAGGAATATAAAATATCTTCACTCCACCTATTGGGTTACATTTACATTGCCAATTAAAACATTTAATTGACTTGATACTTGGTGCTACTTTACATAATGAACCATAATATATATTCTCTCTTTTAGAGAATGAGATAATAAAATGAAATATTCATGAGCTCATCCAAAAGGGGCACATTTATCTGATCTCCTCACCTTATGGGAGCCCAATTGTGTTGGTGCAAAAGAAAGATGAGACATGTATACTCGATATATATTACATATCCTTAAAATCTACAAAATTTACAATATTATTTATTAGCTTAGTGGTGTCAAGTTTTTTACTAAGGTTCATCTAGAGTCAAGATACCACCAAGTTCCAATTGAACAAACTAACATCTTTGGAAGGAAACATTCAAATACAAAGTAATTCTTCAGTGTTTTTTCATGCCTTTTGGCTTGAATAATGATCTAACAACATTTATGAGGATGATGGAAGATATCCTTTAGATGTTCACAAAATATTTTGTTGTCATATATTTGGATGACATTCCTATCTTTAGTGAAACCTCAGTGGAACATTTGTATCATATTCAGTATGTATTAATTACTCTATTGCAAGAAAAGTTTTATAATAATAGAAATGGTCATTTTTTAAGAAAATGATTGAATATTTGTAATATATCATGCATGAACATGGTGTGCCAAGATCCATGTCACTACGAACTCACTTGAATTAATCTAACATATCCCCACAAATTATGGGCCTTTCAAACTTCTATTGAAGTTTCATGTTGTGGTTCTCTCATATTGCTTATCCCTTAAGTTGGGTGACCAAAATTGAAGATAAACTAGGTTTTTCCAAGTTCAATTAAAAAAGGAAAATAATTCAAGGCTTTGAAACATCACCTCTACTTCAGTGACTATCACATTTATAGACGTATAATATCCATTTTATATTGAAAAAAATCCCTCTAACTATTCTATTGGTGCCAACCTAACTCAACAAGGATGTTAAGTGGTATGTCACAATGAAATATTCTCTTATATTATTTGTGAATATTAATTATTTATAATAGTAAGGATATTGGGTGGCCTATCACAATGAAAATATCTCTAATCCTTTTTATTATGTTTATAAAACATTCTATATATTATTGAACACATAATATCACTCTGTGCATAAAACATAGAGTGACACAAATGATATAGAAAATATATTTCCAATTTCAAATGAGCTAAATATACCAACCCATCTCATGAAATATATATATATATATATATATATATATATATATATATATATATAAGTGATGCACTACTCATAGACATGTCCAAATTCTAGTATAATTCTTCGAAAAATGGACTGTTTATCCATAATTTAAACACATTAATAAATTTCTTAAAAAAATTAATAAAAAATAACTAGATCCATGTAATATGTAGTTAAAACCTTCAAGAAGGGAAATATTCCATCATCCTAGTTAATGCCGACACTTGAAACAATATCATTGATATAAAAGAAAAAAATATGAGTTTCTTATAATCAATTATCAACACATGGAAATCCATGATCAAAGTGAAATGTTATATCACTATATATATATAGAAGATACCATCACCATTCAATTGCATAACTAGAAATGTATACGATGTAAAAAACTACCAAAAGATACATTATACAAAGATGATCTTAACTAACTTCTAATTATATAAATATAGTAACATTCCCAACTAACAATAACTTTGAATAGAACTGAATAATTTAGAAAGATGAAATAGTAAGGAAATGAAGCAGGAATTAGACTCTATCCCACCTTAACAACTTCCTAAAATCATGATGTAAATAAACTTCACTTCCATAAGTATTTGTGAAAATGTTTATAAAATCATCATAGGTAGGGAAAAAAAATACATAAAGAATGTGATATTTATGAATTTATCTAACAAATTGCAAGCGTATCTCATTTGTATATTTCACTAATGTTGAAATGGATTTTTGGAAAGCTTGATGAAACTTTCACTTCGGCAGAAGAGTATGGCCAAATGTTTTTTCTAAAATCCAAGATTCAAAGGGATCACTTGAGGGCATAAGGATTATTGAAATGCATTAAATTTAACTCAATATTTTTCTTCTACTAAAGTAAAATAAGGTGCTTATGGCTTCTCATGATCTTAAGTGATAGGTCCAAAACCAAAATTGAAAACATAGACGGTAGTAAACTTGTAATCATTACGGTCACTAGCCAATCAAAATTAATAAAATGAACCAATAGATTCATCCTTAAATTGTAATATATCCCAAACAGAACTATGACCTACAAGTGTCGAACTAACATTTTTATTAGTTCTTATAGATTTGATGAGGGTGTTTGTATATACTATGAGAAAAAAACGACGACAAAAGAAATATCAAGATGGGTATGAGTCAAATATAAAATGGTTCACTTATCAAGATGGGTATGAGTCAAATATAAAATGGTTCCAAGTGATTTATTGTATAAACAGGTATGTACTTTAAATGTAGTACAATTGAAAACAATTCTAAGTCTAGATCATAAGGTTTATGGGGTTCAGTTAAAATATTCCATGTGAACTTGGAGAATAAGGTTAGAACCATGCTTATACTAGGAAAAGGAAATCAATTATTTGGTTTGAAATACTTGAAGGGAAATAAAATAATGCAAATAATTTGGGTTTGTCATTTCCAAATTCTCCTTAAGGTTACATTTCACTTGGTTTAAAATCTTGGGGTCACTACCAATGAAAATAATTTCATCAACAAAAAGAACAAGTAATGTGATACAATTTCCATATTTATTAATATAGATATTAGTTTTAAAATGATATTTATAAAATTTATTTTTAAGAAGGTATTTATCTATGTTATCAAAAAATGCTCACTGAAATATCTTAAAACCATAAAGAGATTTCTTAGAGTGGAATACAAGGCTAGAGTAATCTAAACATATCCAAGAGGTTTCCTAATAACCATTCATTTGATTATCCTACATTAGATGTAATCCATTTGGATATAAGGATAAATGCTTCATTATAATAAATAACTTCCTTGAAAAAAATTTATTGGTAACTAATTGGGCATTATGTCTCTTAACACTTCTATTCAATGCATAGTTATTTCCATGCACCCATTTTCATCAAGTCTACATATTACAAGTTTTCTTCCCAATTAAAATTATAAAAGATCCCAAATATCATTTTCCATTAACCAATGATATTCTTCATTCATTTTTGTTTCCCACTTTGGATGGATAGAAGCTTTTGTAAATATTTTTGGATCACGGGTCTTTGAAACTTATGGCACAATTTGGGAGTCTCACACAAATTGTGAATATATACAATTTTAATGTATAGGAACATGAATCGTTCCTCATGTTAAACAAACCAATATGGGAAGTGACGAGGGAAGTGTAAATTAATACTCAATGGACATAACTAGAGGAAATTTAGTAGGTGGAGGTGGAATCTCATCCTGACCATCACCATCCTGAGAAGAAACAAAAGTACAATAATTAAGATGAAAATTGGAAATACTATATTGCATAGATGCCAAAGATGGATTGTAGGCTTAAGATAGCACAATTTTCAAACTAAGGTTGAAAATAAGAAGACATTCATCAAGATTATCATATCTTCTAACAATAATTTCATTGGAATTAGCTAAAGATAACGATCTAAATCCCTTAAATTAGATCATATGATTTTTGATTTGGTATCTATAATTATTTCACTTAAAAACACCATTTAGTTGTGAAGTATATGGAATAGTATGTTTCATTTGAATTTTCTACATAATCCAATGAGTTATAATTTTTTTTTTAGGATGTTGACTTCCATTATTTATTCTTATCTTCTACAATTAACGTCTTCATTATTTTCTACAAGTGCCTTTTAGGTCAAAAACTTGTCAAAACCTTCACTATTAAGTTTTACGAAATAACCTAAGTGTGCTTTGAGAAATCATCAATGAAATTTAAGTAGTGCATGCACGTAGAGAAAGGATTATGAAAAAAAATCATATAAATCACTATGAACAAGTTGTGAGGGGGGGAAGGTATGTCAAGTTACACATTTGTCAAAATTATTCTCATGATTTTTTCCAAGAAAATAATTGACCCAAACACTATCTCTATAAGAAAAGAAAGGAAATCTTGTCAACATATTTTAATTATATATCTTATGTAATAACTGATAATTTAGATGACTAAATTAGTTATGATAGATATTCTTGAGCCATTTCTATGATAAATAAAAGCAAATGAAAAAAATGATAGCTCAAATGTTATCAAATCTATACAAGCTAGTAATATCATGAACAATTCTAGTTGTTGGGACATGTTTTGGATCATTGTGATCTTTGATTATAACTTGGTGAGGTGGAAACTCTGTTGTATTGATTTTAGTTGAATGAGTGATTTGATATATTGACAATATATTGTTAGAGAGACTTGAAACACATAATACAACATTAAAATGACTATGACGAAAAAACGATTCTATGCCCTACAACACTAAGAGATTTTTTTTATTACTGACAAATATTTATTTAACATTACAGAAAAAAAAGTAAATGTATTCAAAGAAAAAAAAAACATAAAATGCATGTCTATGAGAGAAAAGTTAGAAAAATAATGAATATTAATGTTGTTCTTTTTCAACTAGTTCTAATGCCTCATTTTTAAAACATTTAGAATTTATATTATCATCTAACACCAAATAAAATGGTGATTTCTCTTATTGTTCTTACTTTTGAGTTTTGTTGTGCATTGTCACCATTGAGATGAGGAGCTAGTTAAGAGGATTTGGGACCCTTGTCTTTCCTATCATAGTGAAGATGTTGTTTCCTTGGATGCTTTGATTTATCCTTCTAATGGGCCACTAAGAGATTGTCATATGTACTTTTAGATTTAATCCCTCCAATGTGCAATAGTTTATTTTGTTGTCCAATAATAGAATCATAGAATTATTCTAGAGAGGGTGGTTTGTATAAAATCCCTAGAGCTTCTTTGTTGGAGTAAAAAGTAGTTAGAAAAACAAAACATGCAATATAAAGCTAATAAATAATGTTATATATTAGTTAATTATCTATCTATTTTATGGTATTGATTTCAAGTAAAATCATGTGTTTTGAGCTTAAATAATTTTCAATGCAAAAAGAATCATTGAGATTTAAACAAATTGATTGGCATGTAATATTTTAATTTGGAATCTCAAGTAAAATTCTATGTGTTTTGAGCTTAAATAATTTTCAATGCAAAAAGAATCAATGAGATTTAAACAAATTGATTAGTTTATAATATTTTGAGTTGGAATTTCATTGTGTTTATTGTATATGGTTTCTAACTCAAACTATAAACCATTAGACATTAACTAAAATATCTTAATATCCATTTAATTAAAATATTTCATGTTAATTTTCAATTTTAAGTAAAATAAGTGAAACTATATACCATTAGAGATTCACTAAAATATTAGAATGTCCATTTAATTAAGATATTTCATGTTAATTTTCAATTTCAAGTAAAATAATTTATAAACTTAAAATATTATTAATACCAAAAAGATATTTAAAAGTTAACCATAAATAAAATTTCTCAATCCCATCTTAAATTGAAGTTTATTATTTTTATATGAATTGCATATATAAAAAGTTTCAAATATAAAATTTGTTATTAAAACTGCTAAAACAAAAATATTATAAATAAATGAAGCAATATCAAATAACACATCAAAAATTATTAAATAATTTTCTTTTTAATATTTCACCTAAATTAAACATTTCAATGTTCACATAAAATCAGCAAATGTTTGAACAAAAAGAAACCATTTATAATATATATAATAATTTTAATATTTCACCTAAATGAAATATTTCAATGTTAAAAACAAACATGTTTTGAACAAAAAGAAACAACTAATAATATATATAGAATAACAAGTGTAATTTTTTAGTGCTTAATCTGAAAGTTAACCCTTAACATGTTAAGATTTAAGATTTATGTTACAATTTGTTCTATTCTCAACATGTAATTGATATGTGATTTATTAGAAGCTACGATAAATCCATCATAAATTCCAAATCTTCAACTTTTAAAATTTAGATTAAATTATCAGCGTTATTGTTTTTACCCAAGACACTGTTTCATCATCAAATCGAATCATATAACTTTTATATTTCGATAGTTGATAAAGACAAAGACGAAATAATTTTAATTTATGGACAACTACAAAAATTAAAACAATCCATCGTTTAAAGAGCACCGGGCACGTATTTTGTTCTAAACTAACAGTTTTTCACACCAATTGATGCGCTGATTGGAAAAACAGCGCACATACTCGCATATGCGGGATTAAAACAGTACAGTCTAGTATCACCCTGCTCATAACAAATAAGGAAGAAGGAAACTTTGGGATATGGCAAGACAAGTAAATTCACAAAATCTTTTATCTTCGAATTCGGCTCTGCAAACTTTTTTTTTTACTGTAAATGAAATGTTTATCAAAATGGCTGTAGATCACACTGACTCCCAATGGAGAATGCAGGTTCGAAGTATTTGCCTCCCAAAATCGCTTGGGTAATCAGTCTGTTGGCATGTTCGGTCCAGTGAACTCCATCCCAAATGATATACGACGCCGGATCGGCGCAGGCTTCGGCCTTCACAACATTGCCATTGATAATCCCAGTGCTTCCGCACCAAATATTGGCATCATAATTATAATTTCCTCCCACTCCACAACAAGCTCTAGTGGTTTGATTGAACCCTACATGCATTCACATCAGTGTTAGATCAGAATACAATAAAATGATCTACATACACATCCAAATGGTATAATGGTCAAATTTGCAGCACGCACCATAGGTGGAAGGGTTAGTTATTAAGTCAAGGACCATGTTGTAATTATCAACATAGATGATGTTTGCACCCTTGAGCTGCGTTCGCAGGTTTGACAGGCTTTGTCTGAGCAGATTGTTGTAGTATTGGACTGCATCATTGAAGGAAATAGAGCAGCCATTCTTGTCAAAATCATTGGGGGCAAGAGAGAGCCAGAAGGGTTGGCAGCCTTGAGGCCCAACGTTCTTTACTACAATTGTCCTCGCCCCTTCATTATATAGCTCCTGGATCCATTGCACAATCATCAATTAGTATTTAAATTATGAGAAATATTATAAATAAGTTTGAAATTATTAATCAGCAAATCTTTTATCAATCTGCCCAATCTATATATTGATATAATAATGAGATCATAGTACCTGCACAGCAGCTGTAACAGATCTGGTCACGTTGGAAAGAAGGCTCTGCTTCAGCTGACTTGGACTCAAATTGAGATTTTTGTACCCATAGCTGAAGTCATTGCCTCCTATTTCTATAATGTAAATTCCCTTCTCAAATGCATCTGCTCCTGGAAGAGAGACTTTACCACCTACACCCATAAATGATAGCAACCAAATGTTTCCATCTACATTAGATGCAACAATATTCTACATTGGTCTTTGCTAGAATTTATAGTAAATTAGCCATTGCCTTAATTACCTGATGTACCAGACGTGACCTGCTGCTTGAAGACCTTGAACTGATTGATCTGAACAACGAGAGAAATTGGAGCAATGAATGAATTGATGTCATTGGCAGTTGCACCAGAGGCTGCAAAGTTGGCTCCCTGCCAATAATTAGAGCCCACACTCTGCATGTATGGACTCAGATACGGTAGTCCTAGAGCCGTCGCTGTATTAGAATCAAACATTATTATCATAAATTCATCAATATTTGGCTATACCGCGATTTGAAAATTAAAAATATCCTTAAATATTGATTGCAGACTGTAATTAAAAACACACCGAAGAAATCAATAGATAACCGCCCGTCACTGTAGCGATATACAGGTCTACCGAAGAAGGTTTGTCCATAGGGAGGATTCTCTGCAGCTTCGTGATACGGGAATGCAAAGTGAATAGCGCCGGTATCAGAGGTCGAATCTCCGAAGTTAAATATTGCAGGAAAGTTGCAGCGGCAGTCACTAGGTATTGGCAATAGGGTTGTCATCAGAATTAATGCATGTAAAAGCAATAATCGATGACCATAGCAGCGATCCATTCTGGAAAGATCGAATGGAAACGCAACAACGAGGATCAAATTCAATAGAAGATAAACAAGAAAAAGAGCAGAAACCAAAGTCTTGCCCCTTGAGATTGACAGGCTGAGAGCTTCACACCGAAGAATGGCAGAAGATATACTGATCGGAACTCCTCTACATATTCGTCGTCCTTGTGATGCATTTATAAAATTCGTTGGTAAGTTTCAATGGGATGGACCGAGGAAAATTTTAGGTGTTGTAAAAATATTGTTATGATCAAAATTGTACATACCAGAGGCGTAAATTGTATAATTTAGTAGGATCAATCAAGACTTACTATTAGAATTTACATGATTAGCTGATTTATTGTATATTTAAGCAAATATTATTACTTTGTGAATCAAATTTTAACGAAATTAAATAAATAAAAAATTATAATTGCTCATTGGAAATAACATCCTATTGGAAATGTCACGACACAATATTTAGAAAGGTAATTTTAATATTGGAAATTTCAATACATGGTTGTTTGTGATCTCCGATATCCATTTATACCGTCTTTTAATTTGACCAAATTTACTAACCTACGATTAAAAAAAAATTAAACTAAACACTCTCCGCAATCCCCTCCAAGATTTCAGCACTGAAAAATCCCAAACTTGAACGACATGACCACCTCAACCCCAAAGGGCATCACATTGGATGCGAATGAACCCATGTCTGTCCCAAGGGAAGTGTTTTCTCTTTGGAAATAACATAAATAACATCTGAAGAAAGAGAAATGTGTTTACACGAAAGTCCATGAAGAATTTCGAAAAATGTAGTTACAGATTTTATTAGGAGATTATCTTTGTTTTGGAAATTTATTTTTATGTTAATATTATTTTAATATATTTTGTGAATTAATTATTTGCAAATTAGTATAAATTTATTTTAATTTTAAATTTAGAATATAATCAAGAATTTTTATCATGCTTATAATGTACTTTAGAAATTATTTATGGGAAACCTAACATAATTATCAAATTAATTTTGGAGAATAAAAATATCCAAAAAAAAAAATAATATTATTATAATAATTTTATTTTAATGTTGGATAGTTATCAAATTAATTTTGGATTTATATATATATATAAATGAGAATGAACAAAAATATCTAAAAAAAAATTTAATATTATTATAATACTTTTATTTTAATTTTGGATAAATTAAATGTGATCAAATTTCTAGAAATGTAATCTTTATTCAAGGTGAACATGATTTGATTTGTCTTGGTGCATGAATCTGATAACAATAATTTATTTTAAAAGTTACGGCTTCGACATCCAATTGATTGAATGTAGAATGGAGACTCAACTTTACTAAGATGAATAGACACTCTACTCGGCTCTAGATTTAAACCTATAGAAGCACATATTCTAAGGAGGAGGAGCCATCCTTAGTGTCATTTATTTCAAGTCATACTTTCACAATGAGAGATTTAATATGAAAATATGGATCAATACTATGCAAATAATGCTTAATTATCTTCCCCTAGAACTACTTGTGTTGAGGACCTAGTTAGGGATTGTGTCAATGATCTGAATGTTAGAGTGGTTTCGTAGATCTTGCATGATTTCCTACTTAACTTCCATAATCTCCTTTTGTATAGCCAAGGGGTGTTCTAATGATACCATCTTGTAGAAAAATGGGCTTGAGAGTGGGCTCTAGAACCATTTTATCAATCCCTTCGACCTATTCCCTTCCACGAGAAAGCCTTCTACCTAGGCATAGGAATAATAAGAAACATACTCACTAGAGAGAGGAATGAAACTAAATAGAATTCCAGCTAGGGATGCGAAATGGAACTAACATAAGAATGAGATGAGGCATACTAGGAAAGAATAGGTCACCATACAAAAATAACTCTCCTTTAAGCCCCAAAACATCAAACCCGGGGAGAAAACCAACTACATAGATACATCTGTAACCACTTAATACAACCACATCACTAGAGAAAACACTATTTACCTTGAGGAATTAGGAAATTTTGAGCGCTGAAATCAGCCTCCGAAGGAAAATATTAAAATAAGATCTATGATTTTTTAAACAAAAAGAAAGATTTCTTTTATTTTTTAAAACTATATGTTTGTCTCATCTCCCTTTATGTTTACTCAAATTCCAAGCATACACACATGTTCGATGCGAAATTAAATTCCACATCCAATGAGTATCCACTATGCATGCTTTTGAATAGACCCAAATTAGAAAAAATGAAACTACATGAAAAATCCATGTATTTTCAATTTTTTCTGTTGTGGGTCTAGTAAGAAGTATGCATAGTATGTACTCGTTGGATGTGGAATTTATTTTCACATCCAAGAAATATATAAACTTGACATTTGATTGAAGTTTTAGGGAGATAAACCAAATATACAATTTAGAAAAACCAGTTTCCTTCCTTTTCCTCCAAAATATTTACCTCGGGGGATGACATTTTCTTCTTGAATCCTATTGGTTCTTTTAAATATTTATTTGTTAGTACGTTTTTTCTTAGGCCCACTTTTACCTCACAATTCCATTAATAAGAGTGGGACCTAGGCCAAGAAATCTTGGTCCTTCTGCGAGATAAAATCTATGTGAAGAGAAATAAAATTCCCAAATACATAGAGAGGTAAGAAGTAAACTTTCCCTAACATATAACCAATAGGTTGTATGAGTAAAAAATACATGGGAAAGGATATATTAATATTTCTTGTAATAACTCCACACTACTAACAACTATCATGAAACCCATCTAAAGTTCCAACTAAAATCAACACCAAGATACCTCTCTCTTTGTGACATCTACATGCAATAAGTATGGTATTGAATTCACCTAAGTAGAAAGATGGCATCCATCACACTTCGCTACCCTATGGGTCGGGGTTGAAACAATGCCACTCTCCTCCATTATCTGGAGTGATAGTGAATTTCCCCCTCACACATGCCATTCCTCTCCAATTATCACACCATCCAAGGATTCATAATCCTTAATGAGTAAAGCATAACAATCCTACTGAGGAAAATTTGTAGGAAGGATAAGCCATTTCTCTACCAAGTTCATGTCTCGAGTAGCATAACCAACATTATTAAGGAAATATTCCCAATTGTAGGTTGATCTATGCACATGGGAGGTAAGGATCATAGTGAGCTAAGAGATAAGATATATAATGTGTAACAAATAATTTTCCGAATGCTAGGTAATGGAAAGATTTCAAGGATTTGACCCATTGATTATTTGTTTTAACATTTTAACCACCATCGGAAAGTATCCTTGATCTAGATGGATATTTGTGGCCACTCACCTATTCCACTTGTACCCCCAGCGTTGTTTCTTTTTAGTTTCCTTAATTGTAGCACAACTTATTATTTTTGGTATTTTTCGGGTCCTAGACTTCCGGAAGTTGACGTATGCCAAAACGAGGTATTATGATAGCCAAATGAATATTGTATGTCAAAGTTACAACCCTGGTAAGTTGGAATTCCAACTTACCCCAATGGGGTCCACAAGCTTTCGGCGCTTTATCTCCTACGGTTAGGTTTCTGAATGTTAAGGGTTTCTCATTGTTTCTCAACGATAAAAAAGCCACCAAGCCTCATTGTAACATGGTTTACAGACATGTAGCTACCATATCTCTTCTCAAAGATAAGCTACCATCGTCTGATCTAGTTTATTTCCATTCTGTGTATAGGCATATTTTAGTTCTCTAATATTAGTGAAATGAAGTTTAATTTCTGTTGCATCTCCATGTTTATGTTTATATGTGTATTTTGTTGTGTTCTTGTATAAGTGTAGATCAGTGATATCAAAGCGGTATACTTTTTTTATTTTTTTCTTTGAATGCCCCCAAAAAGGTAAAGGTATAATGAGTTAGGGATCAAATTGGTTGAACCTTTGCAAGAGTAGCCTCACAAACCCCAATGGCCTCCCATCGCAAAATAAAATAAATATGAGGGAGCAGGAGACCCTTTCAAAATATTGCTTGAGGAATCCATCAAGAAATAGAGAAATGCGATGATGGATAAATTCACCTAGATGCTTCAGAGGCTACGCATAACCGACACATATTCATCCAACATTACCTATAGAGGTGACACTCCTTTTAAAGTACAAGTTAACTTTGACATTCCCATATTTGAGGCCAGATAGATGTAGAAGTCATAGGAACATGGTTAAATATGTTGGAAGGGTATTTTTCTGTTGATGACATTTTCGACCGGGAAAATATTACTTTTGTACTCCTCAAATCCATCTTCCAGGTCAAGGATTGGTGGGTAACCTATTGTGAATAAAAGGATGAGAAGGGATCCTGGTTGTTTTCAACCAAACCCACTTGGAATTCATTCCAATGTTCCTTAAATGAACAATATTACCCTATCAGGAGCTATGGAGATAAATACATAAAGTGGACCATGCTATGACATGGAAGGGACCAATATGTGTCGGAGTTCATCAAAAAATTTTATACCCTTCGCACGAGGTTAGGTATCAAGGATTCCTAGAGACATTTGGTACTCAAGTACTATGGCTATCTACAGAAGTACATCCAGGATGAGACAGAGTTCTTGGATGTCTCCTCACTTAGCAATGCCTATCGATACGCTACAAATATCAAGCAAATATTTAAACAAAAGAAATGATACTTTGGATCTGTGAACCTGATGCAAGGGAAAGATGCACCCAAATTTCAGAATAGAGGACAAAGGAAAGGCTAGGTGACCGAGGACAACTCACCGAAGCTGTAAGAAAAGAACAATACAAATAAGAAAAAGAAGGACACATGGAAATGGTGTGAGTTCCATAACAACCCTACTCACAACACAAATGAGTGTCGAGCCAAGCAGTCACTGGTGTTCGATATGAAGGCTTCTGAATCACATGCATGTTCTGACTCTGAGACAAAAACCAAAAAGGATAATGATAAAGGGAAGTAAATTATTAATGTGGATCCTAGTGCCACCATTTCCACCACCAAGATCCAAAATATTGAGCATGAAGATCCATAAGAGGGGGAGTGTCTCTTCCACGCATAGATGTGGGTGAAGGGCTCTCTGTTGAATTTCATTGTCGACATCAAAAGCCAAAATAACCTCATTCTAGTATATTTCATGAAGTGGTTATACATGCCGACCACACCATATCATCATTGTACACCATTGGGTGGCCTCACCAAGGATGACATCTCCACATCAACCAATAGTGTCATCTTCCCTACAACATTAAACTCTTCACAGATGAGGTAATATGTGATGTTTCTCATATTAGGCCAACCATACTTGTAAAAGAGTCATGGTATGTATGAGTCTAGGCCTCGTATTGTCATTATTTATTTGGGAAATAAGTTATACATGATACCATATGTAGCACCACCTACTACCGTCTCTTTTCTCTCCACAAAGAAATGTAGTAATATCATTTTTTAGATTGAGAAATATTTATTCCTTATGATTCACCCTTAGGGAAAGAAGAATACTGTGGCTAAATCCACAGCCTCCAGATAGGGCTCCTTCACACGATAGCAACAAATGGAAGGTCATGTGTTGTCTCAAGCGGTGCTGACCCAGGTTCAAAGTCTACTGCGTAACCAAAAAAAACCTGTAACTACTGACCCTTTTAATAGTGATCCACTTGCACAAACAAAACTCTCACCTGAAGCAGCATGGGGGTGTGCTAAAACCAAGTGTCCAAACCTAGAGGGGGCTTTGATGTGGATATAGCACTTTCTTTTCTAATCTAATTACTACTGTGTTGCACGATTGCTTCTTAACCCAAATCAAATCTAAGATTAACCGAAACCCTTATCACCGATATATTTATTGTGTAAACAAAAACATCTACTATTATGTGATTAGCCCACAGAAATGTGCAACAAATAACATAAAATACAAAATAGATCTATAAGAAAATAATTAACTCATAAAGATCAATCACATAAGAACTGAAATCATGCAAGTGAACTAGTGAATTTCCAAAACTTCTCTTTATTAATCAGATATTCAATGAATACAACTTCTTCCTTCTGTGTACATAGCCACAAAGTCCTCACACACAACCCATGCCTTTCCTTACATCTTCGCGCACACAATTGCAAGAGCTTGTCTCTTACTCAGACTAATCACCAATTACTTGCCCCAATTACATCCGTATTACATAATCATCAGATATTTCTAAGAGATATTAATTGAATTGACTCATACATGCCTATCTATATTACTTAGATGTTCAAAACCATGGTCCCAAATTGTGGTTTGAGTCACATTTTTTACGCCTTTACCTATCAGAAAATGAAGGGGATTTGACCTGCCCCAAAGCCCCTTGAATTTCTGCGCGTTGTGCTTCTCCATCAAAGATAACAAAAATTATATTAAGACTCAACCTAGGAGACCCTAGCCCAACAGGCCCCCAACACAAAATCATGACTCGTCCTCTAGTCACTCTAAGTCAGATTCTGGCGTCTTGGTATTTAATGCTTGGATGGCTTCATGGAGGGGTTGGATGGCCTCGACACTCTGCGTTGCAACTTTCTACGCTTCTTCGAATAACTTTTCTATAGTAAGCCCCTCTTCTTCCAAGCCGATGTTGCGTTGAGTTTGTTGGAGTACCTTGAGTGTACCCTCAGTGGTCTGTGATAGTGGGCTATTATGGGGCATAATAATAACTATATGGGGATTACATGGGTACAATAATAATAATAATTGGGCTACACTAACAACAATAAGGGGATACACTATTATTATAGAGACCTAACATGTCCCTCTCCTTCAAACAAGTGTTGTCCTCAACGCTTGATTATTTCTCGATGCTTAAGTATAAAATTCTCATTCTCCCATCTAGAATATTTAGAGGGTAAGTTCTTCCACTTGTTGAGGTACTCTGAAATTGATAAGTTTCGTAGTTTTCAAGTTCTTTTTTCCGTGATTTCTTCAGAAATTATTTTGCTACGATTTTTATCTTCCTGTTGTTTCATTCAATTTTGCACCAAAGTTAGATTATCCTTTGAGAGTTGGAGAACTTGTTGTTGATTCTTGATGTGATCTTCCACTGCTTTATTATCCATATTAGCTTTCATTTGATCCTTCAAACCATCCATCTTAGCCTCCATGTCTTCTTTTAAACCATATATGTCATATTTGGTTTCTCTTTGTAAGATCGAAATTTGTTGCACTTGCTACCGTAATTTTGATATATCATACTGCAATTCTTCATCATCATGCGTCATAGTAGAGATTTTTTAGGGATTAATGGGCATGGAATTATTTTTTGGAGGCATTATATAACTCAATGCTAATATCTATGCTTCAATATTCCCTTGGAATCACTTCAAATTGATTTTTCAAACAAAAGTTATGAAAACTTGTTTAAAAAATACACACCTTTTTCTTGTTTTTTTAGGAGGTCTATATTGAAACTAATTTATCTTTGTTATTTTTGATCTTAAAAATCTGAATTTATATCCTGTATTAGCCATTTGAGTTCTGTTTCCAATGTCACTGGTCAAACCTGATTTGGATTCTTCAAGAAATAGCTATGCCCAATATCCCACAATGAACTAATTATGGACTCGTTCAGTAGAGATAATTTGTATGACATGCCATGTGTCATGGTTTCCTCCTTCAGCTCTAATATTGATACACCATAAACTAAAATATTTGTGATGTTAACTACTTTTTATAGAGTTCCAATCTAATGCTTAGAGAGAGAGTTATGATTATTTTACCAAGATCGCCTCTTTGAGATGAAATTCAGGAGCCTACAAAAACCCTAACTTCCACAAATCATATCTTCAAAAATATTACAAACCAAGATATAAAAATTTTACACGAAGTTCCTCGAGATTTATTAGAAAATGGGTTTTATTTTTAGCTTACGCACCTTCATAGAAGACAAGTTATAGAGAAAATTCCATGGTGCCCTGTTTGAAGTAGTGAAACCCTAGAATCCAAAGCTCTGATACCAAATGTTCTGAAACCAGCTCCCAAAATAGAAGAAAAGAGAGATCAATGCCTGATAAATTAGCCACTTTGATGGGGAAACCTCCTTTTCATTACATAAATGAACAATTCTTGGATGATTCAAATGACAAAACCTCCTTTCTATATATAGGAGTCCATGGGGTCACAATATAATCCTATCTGACCTAACAATAATAATGTAAGGGCATAACAATAACAATAGTGGGCTATTATGGGGCACAATAATAACAATATGGGGATTATAGGGGTACAATAATAATAATAATAAGGGGGATACACGAACAACAATAAGGAGATACACTAGTATTATAGGAACGTAACAACTTGACTCATACATGCCTATTTATATTACTTAGATGCGCAAAAACCATGGTCCCAAACCATGGTTTGAGTCCCATGTTTTACCCCTTTACCCGTTAGAAAAAGAAGGAGCTTTGACCTAGCCCAAAGGCCCTTAACGTGCTGTGCGCTGCGTTTCTCCATCAAAGATAACAAAAATTATATTAAGACTTGACCTAGGGTATGCTAGCCCAATAGGCCCCCAACACAAAATCATGACTTGTCCTCAAGACACTCTACGTTGGATTTCGGCATCTTGGTATTTAGCACCTAGATGGCTTCATGCAGGGGTTGTATGGCCTCGACACTCTATGTTGCAACATTTTGTGCTTCTTTGACTAACTTATCTATATTATGCTCCTATGCTGCCAAGATGATGTTGCGTTGAGTTTCATAGATTCCCTTCAGCATACCCTGAATGGTCTATGATAATTGCAGTGCTTCATCAGCCCAAGGTTCGTTCCTTGGTGTGAAGAGTTACTCCATGCAGTGTAGCTCATCAATATCTCCCTAAATGCTTCATCCTTATTGCAACTAGACCAACATGTTTGCCAGAACTAGGGACCACGCAATGACTCGAATGTCTTCAAACCATTGTTTCTTATCCCGCATGTATGTGTGCAATTTCTGGACTAATGGATTCTCCTAGATGTAGGTTGATATGTCCATGGTGTATTCGAATATAGTGTTGCATTCATCCACAGTTATAGTAATGCTAGTCATTTCCTTTTGAACAATGGCAGCTCATTGCTCATCTACCTCTGACGATGTCTCCAGCTATAGCTTCGTCTACAGGTGGGAAATATTTTGCTCTAGGTCAACGTGCACTGTCTCAATTTATGTCTTGGAATCCTTAAGTGCGGCTGCGAGGGTCTTGAACCACACTCACTTGAACCACAGTCTCTTGAACCATGCTCTCTTGAATCTTGCTCGCCTGAACCTATAGTTGTTGGATGCCTTGTTGAGCCTCACCGAGGAAAACCATGTATTGTTGGTCGATATAGCTCGAGGCTTATTTGGTGACTGTCTTGAAAACATTTCCAATCTCATCACAATAACCTTCTGTCAAGATGAGGGGCTTAATCCATACCTTATTGATGCTTTCTTCTTCTTGTGTTTTCCTTTCGGGGACTGGGCCTTCTATTGGTCCCTCGAAGGGTGTCTAGTTGCGTTGAAGAGATATATGTACTGCATGCATGAAGGTCCTCTAGGTCCTCATCACTATGAATTTATATAGTGTCCTTCTTCTTCTCTTCCATCTCTATTATTGTCAGAGGATCCTTAGTGTCTTTCTTAGGGCACAAATTCACCGTGGACAACTTGGGCTAGGCAATTGAGGTGGCATCAGTATCTGCTACTGCGTCCAAATAGGAGGGATACCCATTGGTGGTTAATACAATGAGGTCTTATTCTCTAACAAGGTAAGGTAGGTCATACCATACCCCAGACACATATTTATTTTCATGAATGTGCACACTATGGAATGAGGCTTTGAAGTTAGCTATGTGCTTGTACTGGTCATAAAATTTTGGCGAGAGGCATGGCTTCAACTGCACAACTTGGTGACGTTCCATCTGAAATAAAAAACAAAAAATATTTCTTTCTGTAATCCATGTCAGATCCTTTTTCCCCCACAACGATGAATACCATGCATCTTCACACATATAAGGGTTAATTGTAGGGAGTTGTGACTGTCACGGTGGCTACCATCCAACGAGCCCTACAAGCAAAAAAAATTCACTCATAGTGGAATAGTTTCCATTCTTCCTGTGTGTTCCATACATTCTACAAAAATTCTTGGCACATATATCGTGCCCAATTTTACTGAACGCCTTTGGTTCATTGCGTAGCTAACAAAATGACCTGTATTAGAACTTTAGCCTGACACTCTCACATGATGTTGCAAGCCAAGACCTGTACAACAAATATGAAAGTGGGATCATTCATGGTGTTGATGGAAAACCCACATTTATTCCTAACCACTCCATATGTTTCCTTCATGTCATCCGCAATTCTTCTCCAGGCCCCTCCCTCAGAGGGCTTATGCGGGTTTTTCTCTTTGGTATGGTAAGCCTGTAATGTGGTGGATAAGCATGCCATCAATGGGGATTTTCATTCCCATCCATAGGAAATCGTTGAGCACTAGAGGTAACAACTAGCACAAATAGGTACCATTTATATTACTGCAAACAAAGTGGGGGACATTCAAAAGGTTGTGGAGCCTAGAATTGCATAGTGCCATAGCCTGTTGCATAGGCTCCACTTTGGTTATGCCAGTTTCTTCATTAGGGACATTTTTCATGTACTGCGATGGCGCGAGCTCAGGAAACTTTGTTTGGTACACCAAATCCCAATCTTTGAGTTTCAGAGAGGCGGCATGTGCCAGTAGGTCACCCTTGATAGTAATGTCCTCCGATAGTAGGGGTGTGTGGATTATTGACTTGATCTTATTAGGGTCTCTAGAAAATTCCACTCACGGCTTCTACAGAGGAAACTGCGATATGGGCTCAACTTCCTCAACACACCCTTCTTTTGCTGCATTTATCATAGCCTATTCCTTAATTTATTCCACTAGTTCCTTCTTCCTTTTTGCATGGGAAGCTTGATCTTGTTTCGGGGACTTCTTACGCGGGGACTTCTGGGTACTCAAAAACTGTCCTTCATTTTTCTTCTATGGCACAGTAGGGGTGGGATCAATTGCTATCATGGTATCTGGAACTAAGTGACCTAAACCTTGTTGGTGCAATGTTTCTTCAAGTGGTTCCCATGATGCATACATAAGAGATAACAGAGGGAACAATTCAGTTGAATTACTGAGAAATAAAACGAAACTTGTGTAGACCTCCATTCCGTATTTATAGTGATGTGAAGGTTTAAACTACAATATGGTTGTTGATGCAGTTCCATTAATGCTAAAAAGACACCAAATCTGGTGTAATATCATCCTTAAATGCAAGTTACCCACTCTTCTAAATGGTAGCAAAGCTATCAATTCCAAATTTAATGTTCTAATGGCTAGTTTTTGGCCTCCCTATGACTAAAACATCCTCCTAGCGTGAACTTTGTATTGGCTTCATAGATAACTGTCCTCCCTCAAATTTCATTGCACAAAATTTTGGCAAGAAATTTTATAACATATGAGAGGCGTCTTTAAAGTCCTGTACCCTCTCGCAACTATCCGAGGTGCTTGGAGATTCTTCTAGCCATATAGTCATTTATCACGCGCAGGGATGGGGTCATCCCTTTAAGGTTTTAGGTGACTACCAACATAGCTGGGAAGTAATTCACCATTTAACTTAAACAATCGTACCACACCTCCTTCTTTAATATTTTTGATAATATAAGGCTTGAGCTAGTGCATCTTGAACTTCCCTATAAAGTGCGCAGACTAACTATCATAGAGAAACACCAAATCATCATTCCGGAAAGTCTTTTGTTTGATATGTCGGTCATGCCAAGAATTTTCACACCTTCTACACCTTTTGGTGGAAGCCATAAATGAATCTATCTTCCTCCAACGCAACAAGCTACAACAAATTTTCCTCGATAATGTCTTGGTTAGCCATGTTGGATACGACTACGATACACATACTAGGAAAAATGTATTTCATAGGAATAATGACCTCTTGTCCATAGACCATCCTTAAAGGTGTTTGTACCATCATCTTCGTACACGTAGTCCTGTATGCCCATAGTACAACAAATATGTGCACATCCCAGTCATTGTGACTGGCATTTCATATCTTCATGAGCGCATTCTCCGGAATCTTGTTGAAGGCTTCTACCTTTTCCATTCACCTAGGGATGAGAGGGTGTACTCTTCTATTAGCGCCTAAATAGTATCATTTAGGAAATGCATACCTTGGTCACTCATCATAATTTTGGGGCACCCAAACCTCATTAAAATATTCTCGAAGATAAAGTGCAAAATCGGCTCTGCGCTACAGCCTTTCACAACTTGAGCCTCCTATTGGGTGTGGAGCCTGATTATCTTGTTTATTTTTTATCACAACATTGGACCCCTGTACCTTAATGGGGTGACAATGCCTCCTGTAATTAAGCGTTTCCTGGGGGGTCCAAGGGGGGCGGCTGCGACTTTATGGAGTCCCCGAAAGCTAAAAAAAATGTAAAATTGCCTTGTAAAAGTATAGTAATTTCTAGTCAATCTGGGTCGTTCATTAGGCAGATGATCTGACAGTAGAGGTTATGTTCAGTTTAGGGATTTTTTCCCTAGAATGAAACCCCCTCGCTTTGTATGACGGTATTGTATTGCGTCTGTGTATTGTATGTGTATTCTCAGAGCGAGAAACAGATAGGGAGACTATGAGAGAAAACAGAGGATATTACAACAAATTTGTTTTAGGTTGTGTCTCTTCATTTTGCTTGATAATAGAAAGGAAGGATTGGCTGTTTGGGGTGGATGTAGCCAAAACTGGGTGAACCACGTATATTTGTGTCTCTCTGGTTTTATGTGTTTTGTGTGCTTGTGTTTTTCCGCATATTTTATGTGCTGCATTGCTCTGTAATATATAATTTTTCTAACAACTGGTATCACAGCCGAAGGTCTATTTGGCTGATAATCTCGCAAGAAAGAAGGGTTCCTGGTTCGAGTGGGAGCAATGGCGGAAGATGGTAAGTTTAGGGTCGAGATATTTAACGGCCAAAACTTCCAGTTGTGGAAGATGTAGATGGAAGATTATCTGTATCATAAATATTTGTACCTACCATTGAGCGGAAAAAAAAAGAAGCTGACAGCTATGATAGATGCAGAATGGGAGATTCTCGATAGAAAGGCACTTGTAATAGTACGGTTGTGCCTCGCGGCGTCGGTAGCCTTGAATATATAGAAGGAAAAAACAACAGAAGGTTTGATTAAGGCATTGGCGAAACTATATGAAAAACCCTCAACATTAAAAAAGGTATTTCTTATGAAACATTTATTTAATATGAAGATGTCGAAAGGTGGATCTGTTGTAGACCATTTAAATGATTTTAATATAGTTACCAGTTAGTTAAGTTTTGCAGGGGTAAAATTTGATGCTGAAGTTAGGGATTTTTTATTTCTGTGCTCATTGCCAAAAAGATGGAATAGTTTAGTTATGGCCATTAGTAACTCTATCTCTGGATCTAATAATTTAAAGTTTGATGATGTTTTCGATGCTATCCTTAGTGAGGAAATGCGACGAAAAAGCTCCGGTGAGACATCAGGTAATGCTTTGAGTGCAGAGTCCAGGGGAAGAAGAATGGAAAGAGGAAAGAGATTTGGATATCATAGTAAATCAAGGAAAGGCAGATCCAAGTCCAGATCAGGGGTAGTGTGCTAGAAATGTGGAAAGAAAGGACATCTAAAGAAAGACTATATATCTTAGAAGGGAAAATAAGGAGACACACAGTAAGAAGAAAATCATGAAGCAAATGTGACAGATGATGTGTTACAAGATGCTTTGATTCTTTCTTTTGAAAATGTTACTGATTCCTGGGTAGTAGATTCAGGGGCCTCATTCCATGCCACACCTGATAAGAAATAATTTCATGACTATGTTCAAGGATATTTTTGAAAAGTCCGTTTGGGTGATGGTAAACCATGTAAAATTGTTGGAATGGGTAAGGTTCTTGTACAACAGCAGAATGGAAACCAATGGCTATTAAAGGAAGTAAGGCATGTTTCAGATCTGAATAAAAATATGATTTTAACAGGGTAGTTAGGCAGTGAAGTTTGTGTGACAACTTTCACAGTTAAAACTTGGAACATCACCAAAGGAGCCCTCGTAATAGCAAAAGGAGAAAAGGTTGGTACATTGTATTTATGCAATGGTATTTCTAACTCTGTTAATTATTTAACTTCCAAAGGAGCAGATGCAACATTATGGCATCATAGGCTTGTACACATGAGTGAGAAGGGGATGAAGGTTCTTCACTCAATAAATTTGTTGTTGGGTTTGAAGAATGTTAATTTGGATTTCTGTGAGAATTGCATTTATGGCAAACAGAAGAGAGTCAGATTTCTCAGATTTGGGAAAGAAAAGAAGAGCAAAAAATTAGAGCTTGTGCATACAGATGTATGGGGACCTGCTCAGGTATCATATCTTGGTGGCTCTCTTTATTATGTTACTTTTATTGATGATGCAACTAGAAAAACTTGGATTTATTGTATTCGGAATAAATCTGATGTATTTGATACTTTCAAGAAATGGAAAGCTTTAGTTGAGATTGAGAGAGGAAAGAAGTTGAAGTGTCTCATATCAGATAATGGAGGTGAATATTGCAACAAAGAGTTTGATAGGTACTGTTCAGAGCATGGAATTCACAGGGAAACGACAGCTCCAAGAACACCACAAGAAAATGGTGTGTCAGAAAGGATCAACAGAACAATCATGGAGCATGCAAGGTGCATGAGATTGCATGCAGGATTTCCTTTACAATTTTGGGTAGATGTTGTAGATATTGTTTTTTATCTAATAAACAGAGGGCCTTCAACTTCCTTGGATGGTGGTATTCCAGAGGAAGCATGGACAGGTAAAAAGGTAAACTACTCTTTTTAAAAGCCTTTTGGTTTTGATGCCTTTATCCATATTAATAAAGAAAATAGAACAAAGCTTGATGAAAAATCAAATAAATGTACCTTTATTGGATATGGTGTTAATGATTTTTGTTATTGCTTATATGATTATGAAAACCACAAAATCATTAGGAGAAGATATGTAATATTCAATGAAAAGGTCTTGTATAAGAATCAGTTGCAGGAAAAGAAACAGGAAAAAGAAAACAAAGAATACACAGTTCTTGACGAGTCACAGAAAAAGTAAAGGTACCTGAAAATAATAATGATCAATAGCCACAATAACAACAACCACCACAACAGCAACAAGCAACTCAAACACCTGAAAGTGGTGTTACAAAATCTACCAGGATAAGTAGACCCCCTGAACAATACTCTCCTTCATTATATTATTTATTGTTGACTGATTCTGGTGAACCCGAATGTTATGAAGAAGCAATGTAGGTTGAAATCAGGAAGAAGTGGGAGCTAGCCATGGAATAAGAGATGTACTCCTTCATGCATAACTACACTTGGGACTTAGTTAGGTTGCCTTTAGGTAAAACAACATTGCAGAATAAATGGGTTTACAGGATGAAGGAAGAAGATGGAGGAAAACAAAGGGAAAAATCTAGACTTATGGTGAAGGGGTTTGCAAAAAAAAAAGGTATTGATTTTGATGAAATATTTTCTCCTGTTGTTAAGATGACTTCAATCAGAACTATTTTAAGTCTTATAGTAGCAGAAGACTTACATCTTGAACAGTTAGATGTAAAGACAAAATTTCTCCATGGAGACTTGGGGGAAGAGATCTATATGGAGCAACCAGAAGGATATGAGGTAAAAGGAAAAGAAAAATTAGTGTGCAAGTTAAAGAAGAGCTTGTATGGATTAAAACAGGCTCCAAGGCAGTGGTATCTAAAATTTGATAGGTTTATGTCTGAACAAGGTCATACTAGATGTCACTCTAATCATTGTGTTTATTTGAAAAAGAAAAATGATCGCAGCTATATTATTTTGTTATTGTATGTAGATGACATGCTTGTTGCAGGGTCTAACATGTAAGAAATAAATGTGCTGAAAAGAAAATTGGAAAATTCATTTGTAATGAAGGATTTGGGAGCTACAAGGAAAATCCGTGGTATGAGAATAACTAGAGACAGGAAAAATCGCAAATTAACACTGTCTTAGATTGAGTACATACAAAAGGTGTTGAAAATATTTAATATGAAGAATGCAAAACTAGTTAGTACACCTTTTTCTAGCCATTTCAAAATTAGTAAGGAGATGTGCCCCAACACCCAAGAAGAAATGGACTATATGTCTAAAGTTCCATATGCATCAGCAGTTGGAAGCTTAATGTATGAAATGAATACACTGGGCGATATTTACATCTGCAGTGGGAGTTGTAAAGCGAGGTACATGAAAATTAAAGGGAAAAAAGCTGGATGGCGGTGAAGCTGATTCTCGAATATTAAGGAGGTACCTGGAAATCAAGCATTATGCTTTGGTGGTTCAAACATTTCTCTATAGGGATATGTTGATGCAGATATGGTAGGTGACAGAGATAAGAGGAGGAGCACTACATGGTATGTATTTACTATAGGTGGAGAAACTGTCAGTTGGGTTTCAAAAATCCAAAGTGTTGTTGCACTTTCAACAACAAAAGTAGAGTATGTTGTTGCTACAGAGGCTATAAAGACATGATTTGGTTACAAAGGTTTATGGATGAATTGGGTAAGAAGCATGATATGGGCACGTTATACAGTGATAGCCAAAGTGCCATTCATCTTGCAAATAACTCAAAATTTCATTCCAGGACTAAACCCATACAGCTCAAGTACCATTTCATACAGTCAGTATTGGAAGATGGACAGTTGAAGCTGGAAAAGATACACACTAGCCAGAATCCTGCATATATGCTAACAAAAGTTGTAACCAAGGAGAAACTGAGATTATGCTCAGTTTCAATTGGTCTTAAAGGATGACGATGAAGATGAGAAACAACTAGGTCCAAAGTGGAGTCATTGTCCAGAAAAATAAGCAGCGGTGGAGTTGCTGCAATCAGTTTCCAAGTGGGAGATTGTTGGGTATGGAGCTTGATTATCTTGTTTATTTTGTATCAGAGCATTGGACCCCTATACCTTAATGGGGAGGCAATGATGCCCATAATTAAACGTTGCCTGGGGGGTCCAGGGGGGCGGGTGGTTACGAATTTATGAAACCCCCCCATGGCGGGGGGGGGGTTTCGGGGGCAGCGCCCCCGAAGCTAAAAACAGATGTAAAATTGCCTTGTAAAAGTATAGTAATTTCTAGTCAATCTGGGTCGTTCATTATGCGGATGATCTGACGGTAGAAGTTATGTTTATTTTATGGTTTTTTTAACTAGAAGGCAACCCCCTCGCTTTGTATGAGGTTATTGTATTGCGGCTGTGTATTTTATGTGTATTCTCAGAGCGAGAAACAGATAGGAATACTGTGAGAGAAAATAGAGGATATTACAACGGATTTGTTGTAAGTTGTGTCTCTTCATTTTTCTAGATAATATAAAGGAAGGACTGGCTGTTCAGGGTGGACATAGCCCAAACTAGGTGAACCACGTATATCTGTCTCGGTGGTTTTATGTGTTTTGTGTGCTTGAGTTTTTCCACATATTTTATGTGTTGCATTTCTCTGTAATATATAATTTTTCTAACACCTCCGCCCACCTAGTCAAGTTATTTGTGGTAGTGATGATGTATCGTGCTCTATTATTCTTTCCTAGGGGGTTAATCGGCCCTCAAAAATCAATTTCCCACTTTTCGAAGGCCTGCAAAGTTACCTATGGTTGTAGTGGAATCTTGTCTCTACACGAGCGTCTTCTAGTTCTTTGACATGCATCATAAGTGCGACAATATTCCTTATAATCAAGGTGCATAGAAGGCCACCATAAACTAGCCCTTAACATCTTCTATTCGATCAGTTTACTAGTGTAGTGACCACCTACAATGCCTCCATGTGCTTCTGCCGATATGCTAGGTCTCTCGAAATCCCTAGCATATCACCTCAAAGCTTCATCAACTCCCATCTCGTATAAATGACCTGCAATCAAAGTGAAATATGTTCCGCGCACTACCAATTATTTCTTCTTATTAGCTGTATATTCCATAGGTACACTCCCAGTGGTTACAAAATGAATGATATCAGCAAAATGATCATCAAAAACCTTAATAGCGAACAACTACATGTGTGGTAACCCGTCATCAAAATTAGTTGGTTCTTCACCATTTTCAAGGCGTGATAAGTGGTATGGTCCTACCTTTGACCTTCTAGTCTTCACAATCACTTCGAAATTGTATTCCTGGAAAAAGAGGATCCACCTACAAATTTCCACCCCCAACACAGACCTTTTCACCATTTATTTCAAAGTGTAATGATCTGTGAACATCTTGGAATGACCTACAAGCATGTAATGATAGAAATTTTGCAATGCATACACCATGGCTAGCCCCTTTTGTTCTATGGTTGAATAATTTCTCTCATCATATGACAACTTCTGACTTGCAAATGAAATCAGATGATCAATATCTCCAATACCTAGTTGCACTAATATAGCCCCTAGCGCAATACATGAAGCATCAATGTGTACATGGAATTCCTTCGACCAATACGGGAATACCAATATGGGTGTAGTTACCATCCTTTCCTTAAGTATGTACACGATCCTCTGAAAATCCTCATCCCAACAGAAAGCGGTGTCCTTCTTCAACAACTTCTCCATCGGCGTTGTGATTTGCACATAAGCTTGAATAAACTTTCAATAATATCCAGTATGTCCCAAGATTGCACGAAGCTGCTTCACATTCTTCGGGGGATACATATTAATAATGATGGTGATTTTGGCTAGATAGACCATCCATCCTATTTACCGACAACATGCCCCAGCAGGATACCTAAAGGGATGCAGAATATGCATTTCTTCAAGTTTAGAGAAATATGAGACTTCTGACAAGTATCTACCATTAAGCGCAGGATGGAGAAATGTTTCATCAACATTCCAAAGAGATTCCAATCGTAAAAATACACTTCTAAAAACTTATGGATATAATATTTGAAATAAGCAACTACTACGTGTTAAAATATGGTTGGTGAATTCTTCAGATTGAATCGCACCACATTATATTGGAATAAACCCCATTCCATCGCAAAGGTAGACTTGCTCCAGTCTTCAAGTGTGATCCTTATATGGTGATATCTTGAAAATACATCAGTACATGAATAGGCTTCCTACACTCTTATGTTTCCAAAAACTTCATCTGAGAATAGGGCCAGAAAAGGATCATGCACACAGGCATCATTCAATTTGCGCAAGTCAACACAGATCCTAATTTCACCTTTTGTATTATTTTCATGGACAACCATGGTACGCACCCACTCTAAGTCCTCCACTGGCTCAATAATTCCTGCAGCAACCATCTTTTCCAGATCTTCCTTGAAATTTTTCTTATACTTTGGGTTCAATCTATAAGGGCACTTCTAAATGGGCCTAGCATCCAATTTTAAGACGATATTCATCACACCAAGGTCCCTGATAATACCTTTTAGCTCATAAAATTTAGTGTGGAACAAATACTAATATTCATTGAGAACCTCTTCAATCATTCCCATGGCATCTTCATCCAAATAATCCCCTATATTGGAACAATTAGGCTTCTCTTTTGTCCCAATATTGACTTGCCTAGTCTTAATGGGTTTAGTAACATCTAGAAATTCAATCTCCAGTCCAACAAATACGAGTTGAATCTTGGACTCAGGGATATTAATATTTCTTAGATACTAATCATTTTCTTTAGCAGTCACATTGTGACATTCAATTTCAACCTTCATCTGCGAATTCCATTCTGGTAGGGCCCGTACTACTGGTTCCTTTCACACATCAAAAATAACATCTTGAATCTCCTACAATGAATCATCAATACACTGGAATCCAATTCAAAGATGAAAGTAAAAATAAAGCTATTTTTTAGTGCAGCTCGGTCTCTAGATACGAATTCATGGGTACCTTGTCCAATGTATGAATGAATATTTGAACCCATTCCGGTTTCATCTCCTCTCCCCAAAATATAGCCCAATTGGCTAAATGATTGCACAGATAATCTTGGCATGAATATTGTTCTTTCATCCTGGTCTTAGGGCTTCGAAATCGCAATCATAGCATTCGATTGCATTCCCTCGAATCATAAAAATTTTCTTTGTGAGTTCCCCATCAACGTGTTGGGGTTGAGAGTAGAGATAGATCAAGTGTGTGGAACTGTTATTCCTCTGGAACATCCCTTTCAAATGATCTAAAAATAGATTGAAATCTCTTATACCATCATAGTGGGGAAATTCACGTACCTTAGAGGATATACAACATAGTGGTCTGGTTACCCGTTTACAGTGCAGTGTGGATATTTCATGTAAGTGGTTATGCTAGTGTTCCGTTTCTTCATCTAAGTCTAATAAGTAAGAGCTATATTTTTCCCAACATAGCTCACCATTTTTCGTGGTATTGATCCAATCCTCATCCTTCACCGCTAATTTATAGACATGATCAACATCTTCATCTGAATATTCATCGTGCATTGACTCTGTATATATTTCTCCTTCTGCAGGGTCCAGGGGGGCCACAACCCTTGTCCCATTTCCTTCAAATACCATGCTACTGTGTTTGAGGTTAATAATAGCATCCATGTAAAAATCCCAATATAGACCTAGCAGCATAGGATATGGATTTTTATCATCAACAAATTCAATTAATTCAAAGTCAAAAAACACCTTAACTCCTTCAATTTGAACTACTACCCTAAAGAGTCTTCCCATTGGGATAATTTTCCGTTGGTTATCCATGCGCAGTTGAATTGAGGACCATTCCATATTGGGTTCTCTCATTTTTTTCAATGTCTGTTTAGGAACTACATTTTCATCGGATCCCATATCTAGAACAACTTGATCCTTCTCAAAGTCTCCTATCTGAGTGGTCCAGTGCATCTCTCGCCCAATTCTTCTTTAGTTCTTGTATATTTTGTTTACAACCTTTTTTTCCATCTGAGGTTGGTATTTTTTCGTGCAGTTATTGATTAATGTTTGAAGGTTTTCAACTGCCTTATTATTTTTCAAAATCTTGATACAAACCTGCAGGAACAATTTCAGTTCAACTGGATCAGTCTCATGTGTGGTATTCAGAACAAGCCCAATCGGTATTTTTGATGTCGACGCATTGAGGTCCTTGAAATTCTTCTTTTCTTAAGTAAAATTGTATTTTTACCTTTGCAAGTTAAATCCTTCCTTCTTCTCAGGGGTTTTTCAAACCCAGACATTTGCAACATGTTTTTTTCCTTTTTCTTTGTCTGCACCAGTTTTTGCATCACTTCTAGTAACAATATTAACACTAGGCTCTTTGTTGCGTGGTTCTACCCTCATCATCTGAACATTATGTGCAGGCGTATGAGTCTTATTTTCATGCATTTTTTCAAACAAAATAGGGAAATATTAAATTACATGGTAAAATTGCTGACAATACCTACAAGATGGGTGTGTTGGGTTCTGGAAGTCACGCGGGAAGTGGCCAACTTCTCCACAATTATAGCAAATATTCTAGCCTCTTCCACAACTAGATCCTCCTCCTCTTTCACGACCTTGGGACTGAAATTCCCCTTGCCTTGAGGGTGACAGAGGCGAATCTTTGCCTCTAATTTTTTACTGCATTCTACAGAAAGTAGCTTGTTCAATCATTAGGTCAAAATTGTGACAGTTCTTATCATTATGGCCTACATATCGTCAAAAATGTGCAATATAACAACTTGGGAGTCTGAACATATTTCTCTAACCTGGGACAATATTCTATAGGGTGTTGTCTGGATACTTGACATATTGCACACCACAATGTAGGGCTCACACTTGGCCCAACTTAGACTTCATCGAAATTGGTCCTCCAACTACCAGATATTCACCATATAATCAACATTGTTCCTTTTAGTGTCATTCATCTTTGCATCAAAACCACCATACATTTGTGCGCACGTCCTTCTCATTCTCCTTCCACATTTTTTCCAGTTCTAAGTGCAGGGTAGGAAACTAGCTCTGAATCTATTGAACCCCAACCTGCATATCCTGAACTGATAAGGCTTCTAGTTTCATCGCGATTTCCAAATATTTGGCCTAGGATGCGATCTTCTGCTGAGACAAAGGTAGGCACAGATGTGTCAACAAAAATGTGATTAACCATTATTTATGTTGATCATTAATAATTGTGAAGCCTCTGTACTTGATGATACATTTCAACCACTGATATGCCTCCCATACTATTTCCTCCACTTCCTGGTGGATATCCTTTAATTCGGTAGCACATTAATCATATGAATTTTCCTTTCGAAAAACTAATTCAATGCTTTCTTGAGATCATATATCGTCATATTTGGGTTAGACGCTAGATACCTCATATACCATTCCAGCGCACATGCCTGGAACGAAGTAGAATGTTTCATTTCTTGACATCATCATCGGTAATTTGTTGTGCCTTACACACAACCTCTGAAACGAACCAGAATTTCTCAGTGTATTCATTCCAGACACCCTTAAAATTCTACATCTTAATAATTTTATCCATATCAAATACTATCAGTGGAGGTGGAATGGATGGGATGGCAGTGTAAGGTGTATTTGGAAGTGCGGTGGATGGGATTTGAAATGCAACTATGTTGCTGTCTTCTGATTGCACTGAATCACCTTGAATTTTTTCCTCAGACTCTTCATCATTGTCATATCTACCTTTGAAGGGAATATACACAAAATATTTGTCTGGGTCTTCTCTATAAATTTTTCCACTGCGCGTAGAGCTAGGTTGACCTCTTCGGAACATTCACTCAATGTGTTTGCACAAAGTACCCTTTTCACATAATAGCATTTTAATCCACAAATTTAAAGAGCCCGGAAACTTACCTCAAGGACCTTTGAAAAAAATTATTTTATCTTCAATGTATGACACAATGGTAATAATAGAAAATTCAGTGACAAATCTGCCCAAAACACTGCCAATCCAATAGTCTATTGCACGAGTAATCTTATTGTTGGATTTTTCCAATTGCTGAATCAGCTCAGGACTCTGATTGGTAAATGTGTCGTCCTTCCTAAAGGTCTTCTTCTCACCAGGCTGGGATAACTAGCTGTGTATTTCTGTTGCGAAGGAGGCAAATAAAATTTTGTGTTTCTCTGTATAAATTTATATTTGTTCCAAATATTTAATAGATAATCGTGGGTTCTTGTTCACTTGGATCACGAACTCACACACCGTTTGATTCAACCAATCCTACAATTCGTTCTTAGTTTCATGCCACATAAAATTTCCCTCAAATATATCTCAGTCCTGAAAACACAACCATTTTTTCGCTCAAGGGGTTGTGACCCAGGTTTAGAGTTTATTGTGCAACCAATAAAACCCTCCAACTACTGGCCCTTTCGGTAGTGATCCTCTTACGCAGATCAAAGTCTCACCCGAAGTAGCATTGGGGGGTGTTGTAACCAGGTTTCTACACCCATAGGGGGATTTCATGTTGTTCTAACCCTTGTTTATTTGATATAATTACTACTGTGATGCACTATTTCTTCTCAACCCAACTCATATATAAACTTAGAAACCCTTATCATCGATATACTTATTACATAAACATATAGATCTACTATTCTCTAATTATCCTAGAAAAACATGCAACAAATAAGAGAAACTACACAACAAATATATAAGAAAATAATTAACTCATAAATATCAAGCACATAATAACAAAAATCATGCAAGTGAACCAGTGATTTGCCAAAAATTCTCTTTACTAATCATATCTTCAAGGAATACAACCTCTTCCTTCTTCGCACATAGCCACACATTCCTTGTATACAGCCTAGGACTTTCCTTAAGCCTCCACGCACCCAGATGCAGGAGCCTGTCTCTTGCTCAGAATAATCACCAATTACTTTACTTGACTCATACATCAATATTACATAATCATCATATATTTCTATGATAAATTACTTTACTTGACTCATACATGCCTATTTATATTACTTAGATGTGAAAAAACCATAGTCCCAAACCGTGGTTTGAGTCACATGTTTTGCCCCTTTACTCGTTACAAAATGAAGGAGATTTGACCCACCCCAAAGCCCCTTGACCTTCGACGTGCTAGGATTTTCCATCAAAGTTAACAAAAATGATTTTAAGAATAAAGCTAGGGGACCTTAGCACAACATTGTGGAAGAGTACTCGGATATATTTGCCTCACCCACAGGGGTACCCTTACACTGTCAGGTCAAGCACTCCATCAATATTACGTCGGGTGTGATACTACCCCACATATCGATCTATAGATGTTCTATTATGAAGACCGATGAAATTAGGAGGCATATTTAGCAACTATTGCAGAAAGGGAACATCAGGCCAAGCTCATCACCCAATGGGAGCTCGATAATGTTGGTAAAGAAAAAAATGACACCAAGAGACTCTGTATTGAATATTAGGCATTGAATAAGATCACTGTTTGCAATAGATATCCAATTCCACGGATTGATGACCTCCTAGACCAGCTCAAGCGGGAAAAATATTTTAGCAAGATTAACGTGAAGTATGGTTATCACTAGGTATCAATTTCACCCTGTAATGTGTGGAAGACTGCCTTCAAATCAAAGGAGGGCCTTTTAAAATGGATATTCATGCTTTTTAGGTTGAAAAATGCCACCAAAACATTCATGTGACTAATTGATGACATCTTGTGACCTTTTACCAACTAGTTTACAATAGTGTACCTCGATTACATCCTGATATTTAGCCCTTTTTGGGAAGAGCACATACACCACATCTGATAGGTCCTCCAAACCCTCTGATAAAAAAATTGTGTGCCAATGTGGATATGTGAACTTTTGGTATGAACCAGGTTCAATAACTGGGTACATCAATAATGAGTGGGCTATATATGTGGTCCCAACTAAGATACAATTTATTAGAGATTGGCTAGCCTCGACCATTATAACATAACTCCATATTTATGGGTATTTCTGAATTATATCATAGGTTTGCGTTTGGATTCTCTCACATCACTTGCCCTTTGAGTCAAGTCACCAAGGGTAGAGAAAAAGAAACTTTATTTTTGTCTTAATTCCAATACAAGGCATTTGTTGAGTTAAATCACCACCTTTACTCCACACCAGTGTGCACATTACTAGACTTTCAACAACCATTTAAAACTGAGACAGAAACCTCTGACTATGCTATTGGTGCAATTCTTACCCTATAGGGGTGTCTGGTGGCATATCACTGTGAGACATTTTCAGATCCAGTCCAAATGTATCCCACTTAGTACAAAAATATGCATTCTACTGTGCAGGCCTACCGACAATGGAAGAATTACATTCTAAGGAAGAAAAAATTCATCCACATAGACCACCGATACCTCCAGTTCATATAGACACAAGGGAATTTGCAAAATGATCTCCATCAGGAATAGTCAACATATCTACAACAATTCCATTTTTACATCAAGTATAAGAAGGGAAGCACCAATAATGTTGCAGAGTGTCTAAACCGACCACCAGTTATGGGGCTAATGACTATTCTCAAATATTGTGGACACGAGACTTCGGGGTGGATGCACCTTTACAAGAGTGATCCAGAATTCTGAAATACATTTCAGATGCTCCTGGAGGGCAAGAAAGTTTCAAATTTTCACCTCTACGATGAGTTTTTATGCCACCTGGGACACCTTTGTGTTCCTAAAAGTGAGCGTGCAATGATTGTTTAGGAGGCACACTACATTTAGGTCATTATACATTTTAGAGTAGAGAAAATAGTAGCAGTGATACAAAATTATTGTTATTGGTCGAACCTTTGACAAGATGTTGGGAAGTACATTAGATCTCGCACTTCCTGCTCCATTTATAAATCCATATTCAAGAATAAAGTCCTATATACTCCTCTACCTGCTCCTAGTCAGCCTTGGGAATCAATCTCCATGGATTACATCTCATGCATTCCTTATACTAAGCATGTAAATGATTGCGTGTTCGTTTTAGTCACAAATTATTTAATATGGGAATTCTAGTAGCATGCAAGAAGAGGATCACATCATAAGCCACTACTTATATCTTCTTTGAATGAGTGTGGTTACATTTTTGGATCCCACAATCCATTATCTCAGATCAAGACAATAGGTTCCTAAGTATATTTTGGTCAAGCCTCTGGTCTATATTGGATACCAACCTCACTAATTCCATGCCTTTCTGTTAAATACGAGTATGGTAGAGACAAAATGTTAAAATGATAAGACAGTTCATTGCATTTACTATTAACATAGATGTAATTTTATACACTTCCTTGTGACTCTTGGTCTTCGGATACCAAGTTGTCTCTCGGAATCCCTTTGACCATTTTCCTCCCACACTAACCCTTGGAGGATTAGGTGTCCAAAATTCCCCCTCCCCCCCCCCTAATCAGAAGGGGTATGTATGAGTCCAAGAAGAGAGTTTTAATACAAATGTGAAAAGTATGCATGGCAGCACTACGTTGAATGAACTCTCTGAAATGTTGGAACAAGGAGGTGGTTTAAGGATGAACACCAACACTGGAATGCTTAGTGCAATTCCCAGAACTCTTCCAAATCTGGCAAGAAACTGGAAGAAGGGAGGTCTACAACTTGCGATGGTTTAAGTATCACCAACAACTCTAGAATGCTTGATGCATTTCCTGGAATTACTCCAAAACTTGCAAGAATATGAAGTATTATGCTAGAGGAAGTGTTCCCAATTCTTTGAGGAGGGATAAGCTACACCTCCCATAGATGGTCTAAGGTTGACCACTAGCCAAAGGCATGGTCATGGGAATTTTTGTCTCTGGCTACAACTCTAAATCTGGAATGATAGGTTGTGGCTCAGGCTCGCTTGATGTGGATTTGAAGCTTTTAGATGACCACCATTTCCCCCTTGTGAGATACAAGGTGAGATGATGGTGAAAAGTCAACTACAAGGCCTTTTAATATTCTAGAAGAAATTCTGACATATGACAGAAATATCTTCTTGGATGTTGATGTCCATTTCCAAGAAGAGATCCATCCAAGATGAATATTTTTTTCTTGTACGAGACTTGTTTATGAAGCATATGTGTGAAGAATTAATGTACTAACCATAGTTCTCGCACAATTTAAGATCGAAAAAATGATTATTCATATGGCCAAATTGGTCACAATGTTGGATTTTCATAATCTGTTTTGATTTTTAAGGAAAAGGAGCAGAATCTAGAACAACCGAAGGTGAATTGTCATAAAGAAATCCTACACTTTGAAATTTGATGGGCTTGGAATAGTGTGAAATATGAAAGGACACCTACTTGTCATATCCAATCCCTGTTGTGTGCTTGTTATGGACAAGCTCTTCCCAAGGTCTGATGATGGACTTAGGAAGTGTAAACTAAACTTCTGCATCTGCATGTACCTATGCTGCTTCATTGGGCATTGAATGTGAATCAATCACAACATTGTTGATTTGCTGCTTATGGGAGTTTCTTTCAATGTTCTGAACAAAAACAGGTTCAGAAGGATGACTCCGGTTCTCTAATTTTTCTTTTTGTAGCTTTGTCTCAAGCTACAGAAACTCAATTTTTTCTTGCGCACTTTGTAGACATATTTGAATTTCTTTAAGAACAACTCTGTCAATCATGAATGTATTGTTGGTAGTAGAATGTATTAGATTGTTTAGTAATTCAAATATTCCATCATCCATTTTCCAAAAAATTAAATTTTTGAATTGAAATGCACTCCTAAAATAAAATATAAGGGTGTTCCACGATGCTACAAATGAACATGAACCAATACGTATATAAAATAGAGGTTTTCGCATGAGTTCAGTGACTACAAATTGTAGCTAGCTACTCACTAGGTACACAGAAGAACACTATGGACTCTATGAATTATCTGAAATACTCTTGGTTCTATTCAAAATGGCATTCAATTTTTTATTTCCTTGGAAAAATAATTATATGTTGTAGATTACTGCAGTATTGTAATAGAAGATTGTGGACTGTTTTAAAAAAATTCTAAAATCTCCATCTACTTTCAAAATTACAATACATAAAAACACATCTAATTTAGAAAACCCTGAGGGGCCCAACTTTTGTTGCAGGATCCATATTTCAATTTTTTTTCCACGAGAAGAGCCTTCGCGAGTTGTAGGGACACTGATTCCTTGTTCTGAGTTGTCACACATGCAGTTACAACATCCAAACTAGCATGGATTTTCAAGGTAAACAATTTTTCCTCCAAGCTTGCGATTTTTTTTTATCTATTCTCAACTGCAACCATTTGCATCGCATCTCCAACAACTCTTTGTGGATTTCGACTCATGTAATGACATGAAGCCTCATTCCAATATCAAAATTGAAGAATCTATTGATGAGGTATGGAAACAAACAATGTTTTGTGAAAATTTATTAATATAATAATACAGAAATCCTACTGCAGTATCTTGGTTTACTTCACCTACCTGTGATTAAAGTATACAAGCTATTTTCAGAAAATATTCAAAAAATATCGAAGTAAAAACAACTAAAAGCCTACACACATACAACTCATTTACTGAATATTGCGCTCATTCAAAAAAGTGACAAAGAGATTTTTTGGACAAATGTCCCCAGAAAAACTAGTGCAGGAGATATGAGTTTTTATTATTATTTAGTAGAATCTAAGTACAACAAATATAGGCAAACTGGTTTAAACAATAGATAAAAATAGATCTATAGCAATACCTGTTGTTCTGGAGACTGAAAAATTGACTAATACACACCCTAAAATGGGATTTACAAGACTCGGCCACTTTCCGCCTATAGAAACCCCATCGCTTCCCTTGAGGACCCTGCGTCAGCCCTACTAACCTCTGCATGCCTCTACGCTAGCCTAGAGAGGGTTTTGTAACCCCAGACTGGGTGACTCAGTTGCTATGTTGCCCTGGATGGCCTCTGCATAACCCTGGAGGTCCCCCTTTGGCTCATCGCAACCCTTTCTAGGCTTGCGTAGCACCTATGTGGCAGTTGAAGCCCTCTGTGCTCCAAAATTGTTGCGTAGCTGCTGCTGCTGCCCCTGCTCCTCTACCTCTTGCTGACTCTTGGCTCTGGGATCATATAATCCCCTTAGCCAATATTACCTCTCGCTACAGAAAAATATTCTAGATATTCTTAGAAAACCCACCCTAGAATTCCAGCTCAGTGTCTTAGCTTTGCCTCTGTGTGTGTGTGTCTCCAACTAACCCTCAAGCCTTTCTCTTATAATTTTTCATTGACATATCAACGTTCATGATTTAATCTCTTATTGATGGCTAACGTTAAAATGCTACTTGATCCACGTCACTTAGAACATTTCATCACATCTGTTTAATTAATTTACTTTAATTTTTCTAATTCTCTAAGTTAGAGTTAGGGTCCTCATTAAAATAATTAATTATTTTAATATCTCACACATTAGATGAAATTTATCCAAACAATTTCTAGGTTTTGGAGGTCTTGTGTGTCTTATCCCTTCCACAAAATTTCAGGGCTACAGAACACTTGATGCTACCCCAATACACAAAATCTCAACACTCCCTCTTAGCACGAAGTGTGTTCTAGCAATACATCCACACCATGTATCAAAAGGTCTTGGCATTGGTATTTGCGATGTTGAAGCTTGGCTTGCTACCCTCCATCCATTATGCTACTACTATCTGTACTGCTACCCATGTCACTGCCACTGACACTGCCACATATATACTGTAGCTCCCTCTCAAATTTTTAGATCATGCAGCCCATAGCACTACCACTGCTAACTATTGCACTGCAAATCAGTTGCCAAGAAGTAAGCAATTGAAATAATCCTGCCCAATCGTTGAAAATAAAATTCCGACTGCATCCCATCACTAAAAATCCCTTGGCTGATGATTTACGTTGTCCTCCTAAATACACTGTGTTGCTACAGATCTGCACTCTGTTAGCACTGCCTCTCTACGCTACTGAAGACCCATCAACATTTTTGTTGTTTTCTCTATGTTTCTGCTACCTCTACACTATGCTAATATTTCTACAACATCTTAGCACTACCCTCTACTTCACTCTGAACTTTTGCATCAATTTACATGTCTCGCTACCATCTTTAGACTCCCGTAGCTCGTATGTGATCCAAGAGTTGGGCTTACTCAAGGATCCTGCCACCTTGACCTGTAGCAGCTCTACAGATCCATATCGCCCCACTTACGTGGCTCATGAGCACTCATGGATATGTCATCATCACTCCCATCATCATTTGTTGCTGCATCCTTGGAATTAGAAGCTCTTTTGTCCTTCTTCTTAGGACAAGTGCTAGAGAAGTGTCCAAGTTTGCAACAATTAAAGCACCAAACCTTGGATAGGTCCCTCTTCTTCTTCCCTTGCTGCCTTTGTTCCTTCAATGCAAGGGTTGCATCATCTTCCTCTTCTTTCTTCACCCTGATAGTTTCTATGCTACTGTTATGCCTCTTGGTGTTTCTCCTGATCTCCTCCTGATAGAGGATTACCCACATGTCCATCGAGGGTGGTAACACTTCCTTGCCCAATATGCTCTAGAAAAATTCTTCCCACTCCTTGGTGACTACATTTAGGGTAGTCCTTACCAAGATTCCTTCATTGAGATTCACACCCAAGGCAATCAGTTTATCTTGGATAGTCTGAAGTCGAAAAAGGAAAGGATCTATCTCCTCACCCTTCTACATCTGGAAAAACCTCATTTGATTCTCTAGAAGCATCTTTCTTTGAACATAGCTTCCTTGATACTTCATCTCCAAAGCAGTCCACATCTCATTTTTCATCTTATTTATGGAAATATGTGGCGTGATGCGATCTTTTACTCCGTCCATAATCAAATGCTTAGCCTGTGCTTGATTTTCCTTGAATTTCTTCAGAGGATCAAGATCTGCAGGATCATCTAGTAAATTCTCTGCATGGTTCTTGATGTCGTAATCATCCATGACTCTCAGTATCCTAGCTCTCCAAATGACAAATTTAGACACACCATCCAACTTGTCCTCATATCTCAGCCCATAAGAATCAATTTAGCTCAAATATGATGAAACAATAATCTTCTCCCTCTTTCTCCTGCAAAAATAAACAGAAATGTTGGATCTGTGTTTCTTGGCGATTAGAAACCCTCTATAGTAGATGCTTTTTTTTTCAACTCATTTCCCTCCTAGAAATATTCAGCCAAAACAATCACACAGTTCTCTACGATCACCCTCCTGATTGAATCTTAGATATGTTCGGCTCAAATCTTCTAAGTTACTGTCTTCATCTTGCACTTTGTCAACTTAGCTAGGCACAATTTTGCACCAATAGAATCTCCACTACACTTGCAACTGCTGAATATATGAAGCACTACTTTCGCATCTTGGAAATACTGCTCTACAATAGAAAAAATAACTGGACTGCGTCCCTTTAGCTAGCCTATGTGTGAGCAGACTGGCCTAGCGCAACCTCTGCATAGTCGTTGTGTAGCACAGGCATCTCCTACGTCCCTCTGGAGGGTTCTATGTTGTCTATGCATCGCCTAGATGTGACTGTGTAGCCCTTTCTAGGACTGTGTCCTCCTGCTGCTAAGCTGCCCTTTCGAGAGCTGCTGCTTCAACTGCTACCCTGCAGAAAATATGTCTTTAGCTGATTTTGCTAGAGATTCAACTTGATCTGCAATCGCTCTGATACCATGTGATAATTTTTTAATACAATAATACATAAATCCTACAACAATATCTTTCTTTACTTCTCCTACTTGTGATTAAATTATACAAGTTATTTTCAGAAAATATTCAGAAAATACTGGAGTAAACACAACTAATACCCTATACACGTACATATAATTTACTTAATATTACACTCATTCAACAAAGTGGCATTCAAATTTTTCGGAAAAATGTCCCCAGAAAAGCCCAATGCTCGAAAACCAGCGCAAAATATATTAGGGTTTATTATTATTAATTAGAATCTAAGTACATGAAATCCGGGCACCTTACTAGTTAACCCGACAGAGAAAAATAGATCTGTAGTAATACCTTTTGTTCTAAAGACTGAAAACATGACTCATCCACACCCTCAAACAAGATTTACAAGACTCAACAACTTGCTGCCTCTAGAAACCACAACGCTGCCCCTGAGGCCCCTGTGCCAGCCCTGCTAGCCTCTACATCCCTTTGAGTTGGTCTGGAGAGGGATACATAACCCCAAACCGGGGGATTCAGTCTCTGCATTGCCCTGAATGGCCTCTACGTAACATTGGAGGTCTCCTGTTGGCTCAACAGTACCTTTTCTGGGCGTCCGTAGTACCTATGTAGTGGTTGAAGCCCTATATGTTGCACAGATGTTGCTACCCTTGGTTGTCTATGTCGATGTTGATCGCTGCTCCTCTGCCACTTTCTAACTCTTGGCTCCAGGATCAGATCATCCCCTTAGTCAATACTACCCCTCGTTGTAGAAAACTCTTCTGGATATTCTTAGCAAACTCGCCCTAGAATTCCATCTCAGTCTCTCAGCTTTGCTTCCATGTGTGTGTGTCTCAACCTGACCCTCAAGCCATTCTCTTATACTTTTTCATTGAAATATCAACAGTCATGATTTAATATGTTATCAACGGCTAAGATTAAAAGACTACTTGATCCATGTCACTTAGAACATTTCATGACATGTGTTTAATTAATTCACTTTAATTTTTATAATTCGCTAAGTTAGACCTAGGGTCCTCATTAAAAAGATTAATTATTTTAATATCTCACACATTTGATGAAATTTCTCCAAATGCCTTTTGGGTTTTAGAGATCTAGTGTGTCCTAGCCCTTCCACAAAATTTCATGGCTAGAGAACACTCGATGCTACCCCAATAAACAAAATTTCAACATGTTTGGAAATCCATCACTATATAATGTAATGAATTTTAGGTATGGGGTTTGTACGACTCTTTTTCAAGAAGGATAAGTTTAAGAAATGACAAATTTTCTCTCTCTGGGACTCACTCACTACAGGATGTTCATTGGAACAAACCTTAGTTCTTTGTGGGAACATTATATTGTAGTGATCGGTGATGATGTAGAGAAATGAAAACACAATTCAATCCCACTAGGTAATGGAGCAATAGTTGAGACAATTGATAATTTTATTCTTGTGTTATAAAGAATTCACAATGTAGGAAAGTTTTCAGGACATTTGGTCTTCCCTAGAGGACATTCTGAGCCAGAAGAACATGGAATTTCTTGCCATGCTTATGATGATGAAAAAAAATTTAGAGAAAACTTTAATTTTATGGTATTACAAGAGATGTTTTGATCCAGGTGGATATCGGTGGCCACCCACCTATTCCATTTGCACCTGCACCATCAATTCTTCCAGTTTTCACTTTTAGCACATCTTACTATTTTTAGCAGGTTTTCAAGTCCTGCACTCCCGGAGCCATTTGGGGGCCCTAATGATACAAGTGGATTTTAATGGCCACCCACCTATTCCATTTGAACCCCCACCATTAGTTCTTTCAATTTTTAAGTTTCAGTACAACTTACTATTTTTAGCAGTTTTTCGGGTCCTAAAATTTCAGAGCTATTTTGAGGCCCTAAACAAGGCTTTTTGGGAAACCCAGGAGCAATGTGGGTCCATATACCGATTTTTCTCACTAAAAAGTTGTATTCCTCAGATATATACTTCTAATTAGGTATCAAATCCATCAAATGGAGATCGTATGCCAAAGTTACGTCCCGGGGAACTTGAAACACCAATTTACTCAAAAGAGACCCACAGTTTTGGCACTTCATCTGCTAGGGTTAGGTTTTTGGATGGTTATGGTTTTCCATTGTTCCTAAACAATAAATACGCCTTTAAGCCTCATTGTAACCCAATGGAGGGGCCTGTATCCGTCACATATCTTCTCATAGATATGCAATCAGTGCCTTCGCTCATTCATTTCCATTATGTCTCATTGTAACACAGTTCAGAGGCCTATAGCCGTCACATATATTCTCAAAGATAAGATACCAGTGCCCTAGCTTTTTTATTTCCATTATGTTCATAAGAATATTTTAGTCATTTTATTTTAATAAAATGAAGAATTATTTTCGTTGCATCTCTGTGTTTATGGTTATATGTGTATTATGTCGTGTTCTTGCATAAATGTGGATCAGTGGTATCAGAGCGGTCTGCTCTTTCTCTTTTTTTCTTTGCATGTCCCCAACGTGGTCAAGGTATAAAAAGTTAGGGCTCAATCTAGTTGAACCATTATAATATCAGCCTCACAAACCCCGATGAGCCCCCATGGTGGAAGGAAAGAAACACGAGGGAGCAAGAGATCCTATAAAAATATTGCTTGAAGGGGCCCTCGAGAAATAGATGAACCCAATGATGGATAAATTTGTCTAGATCCTTCTAGGGCTACCCAACGGTGACACATCTACATCTAGGAGGTCCATGACATCTTGGACAAATCCAATACCAAGTTCAGCAGCATTTTCCGCTCATGGAGGAACTAAATGCAATGGGGACCATTGCTTCCTAAGGAGGGAGGAATGATCCAGGTGGATATCGGTGGCCACCCAACTATTCCATTTGGACCCGCACCATCAATTCTCCTAGTTTTCACTTTCAGCATAACTTACTATTTTTAGTAGGTTTTCAGGTCCTGCACTCCCAGATCCATTTTGGGGCTCTAATGATCCAAGTAGATATGCGTGGCCACCCACCTATTCCATTTGAATACCCACCATCAATTTTTAAGTTTCAACACAATTTTCTAGTTTTAGCATTTTTTTGGGTCCTGAACTTCTGGAGCTGTTTTGAGGCCCTAAATGACATTTTTTTGGGAAAATTTGTCTCTCACTAAAAATTTTTAATCCTCAGATAGATATTTATAATGAGGTTTCAAGCACATCAAACAGAGATCGTATGCAAAAATTACGTCCCCGAGAAGTTGAAACACTAAATTATCCAAACAAAACCCACTATTTTGGTGCTTCATCTCCTATGGCTAGGTTTTTGGATGGTTAGGGTTTTCCATTGTTTCTCAACAATAAATAGGCCTTTGAGCCTCATTGTAACACAATGGAGAGGCCTGTATACATCACATCTCTTCTCAGAGATACGCTACTAGTGCAATCACTCGTTCATTTCCATTATGTCTCATTCTAACATAGTTCAGTTAGGTTTTTAGCCACCACATCTCTTCTCAGAGATAAGCTACCATCGCCCTAGATAGTTTATTTCCATCATGTCTGTGAACATATTTTAGTTATTTGGTATTAATAAAATGAAGTATTATTTCCATTTCATATCTTTTTTTATGTCTATTTTTGTATTTTATTGCATTCCTACATAAATCCAAATCATGTTTGATGGTATTATATGTGAAGTTGATGAAGAGGTTGGAATTCCTACAATCTATCTCAGTGATCCAATCCCTTTTGGAATTTCTCAGAGAGTGATGAATGTCTGACCTGCATCTTTCTTCTACATCAAATGTATTTTAAGTTCATCATATATCTTGAGACTCTATTTCAAAGCAAAGGATAGTTTTAAGTCAACACAATTGTGCATGGTTCCTAAGTCTGAATGTTGTTGAACTGAAACCGATTGCCATCGCGCTCTAGCAGAGCCACAAGTGGTATGATATATATGACTGTGTGTACGAATATGGTGCATATAGAAGGTGGAGAGCCCAATGGGCTGATGGGGCCAATGGATAAAAATGTAGAGACACTGATTAGTCACACTTCCTGTGATCCAAAAACATAATATACAATACACAGAGCTTCATAAAAAATTCACAGTACTAGTACCATGCTTCCACTACACCATGATGTCGCAACAGTTGAGTGTATGAAACAGACACGCAATTAAATTCAATTTTCAACTCAGAGACATATGATATTCTTGAACATACCATACAACCAGCGTATAAACAACCACTCATGTGCTTCAGAGATGAGGAAAGGACTCATAGTTATTAGCATGAAAATGGAAAACTGTAGGAAGACTATGACAAAAGCGTTTCTGACCTGAGTCCATACTAATATTGTCCACTCAATAACCGCACAAAATTTAGGTATAGAGTATGGATTTCTATCGACTATGAAAACAATAATTAAAAGTTTGCAAAATGGACTCAAGAACAAGCATAATCCACTGAGACTATTTTGGTATGAATGGTTGGAATGAATATTGGGCTACAGTTTCATAATGGAATTCCATCAGCCTTATTCAAAATATGCAAAGAAACGTTGAGATAAAAGTCGTCCAATACAAATAGGCTATACATGCAAAAGAGGAATTATCAAACACATAGTCAGATAAATTCCTTCAAATGCATTCAAGCACAACTACAGTAATGTAAATGAATTGAAATGCATTCAAGTTGCAAAGTGTTAGTTCTGAAAAAATAGGCAGAATAGCTAAAAATGGAGCTGATAAAATGTAAAAATGCAAGGCCTGACTGACCTGCCCTCTGATGCCATGTTAAATACAATTACGGTGGAGACAAATTTTTAAAATGATAAGACAGTTAATTGAATTTACTATTAACATAGATTTACATTTATACACTTCCTTGTGACTCTCGGTCTTCGCATACCAAGTGGTCTCTTGCACTCCCTTTGACCGGTTTCCTCCCACACTAACCCTAGGAGGATTAGGTGTTCAACACTTCCCACCCGCAAAATTATGGCCAAACAGAGGTCATCAACAGGATGATCGTGCATATTTTTCACATGTACAACTCAAAGCGTCCACGCATGTGGGATGAAATCTTCCCCTATGTCCAACATAGCTACAACATATATCTCCATATCTCAATTGGCCAGAACCCCTTTTAGGTGGGGTTGGGATTCCAGCCACTATGTCCCATTAATGTGGCCATACCATTTGGAGTTATTCAAGAAGATTCATCTCATGTCCTGTCTGAAGCTGAATAGGATAACATCATCATTGAGCACATTCAAGACATCTGGTAGTAGGTCCATGACATATTGGACAAAGCCAGTGCCAAGTAAAATTAGTGTCATGATCAACATCCAGTGCCACACAATTTCCAGGTCGGTGAAAAATTTTGGTTAGATTTGTAGAAGGAGCACTCATTGGGCCTCACTAATAGCTTCTCCCATTAAAATATGGGCCATACACCATCACCAAGTTATATCAGATAATTCCTTTGAGGTAAAAATTCCACCGTTCCTTGGTTTGCACCCAATATTAAATGTGGACCAGCTGTGACCAGACTTTCCCCATTATTGGACACATCAAACATTGAAGAATAAATCACACAAACAAAGCTAAATTGAGACTGCATGGAAAGGGCCATTATTAATAGGATCATGGACACGTAGATCAATAATACTCATGAGTAGAAGATCTAATTGTATTAGGTTATCAAAGCTTGCCAACTCCTACACCAAGGCAAGTGGATCAGCAGGGACTAAGTTCTGTTGATGTTTCCCCATCTCATGGAGGCACTCAATGCAATGGGGGCCATTTCTTCCTAATGGGGCAGGACTGATCTAGGTGGTTATTTGTGGCCACCTTCCTAATCCACTTGGAACCCCATGATTGTTTCTTTTCAATTTCCTTAAAGTGTAGCACAAATTACTATTTTTGGTAGTTTTTTGCCTCCTAAACTTCTTGAGCCATTTTGACTGGCTAAAATACATTTCTAGGGAAAATTAATAGATGAGAGAAGTGCCAATAAGTTTAAATTATTTTTTTTTCAGCCTCCTATTCGAGATATTTGAATCTATGTATTATGATAGCCAAACAGAGATCGTATGCCAAAGATCGTATGCCAAAGTTACGAAGTTCGTTCCTTAATATGAATTGGTAGACTCCTAATGAACCCATGGACTTTAGCTTTTTCCTCATGTTTATACAAAAGATACTGTAATAAAGAGGTAAACGTTTCCACATAATCATCCATAGTCATCTGGCCTATTCTCAGTTCATGGAATTATTTAGCCTTGTCATTGTAAAACTAATTGGTCAAACATTTACCCTTAAAATGCTTATGGAATGTTTCCAAAGTGATCAATTTCTCATAAATACCATGCACTTCTTTTACCTATTCCTACCACAGGTTTGCCTTCCCCTGCAGCTCAGAAATGGCTAATAGAGCTTTTAAATTTCATCATACTCAAATATTTGGAAATACTTTGTCATAAATATCAATGAAGATTTTGTTATCTTCTCACCTTCACTGTCATAACTTGGGGGCTTAATCTACTTAAACTCACTTTACAATTCAACTTTTTGTTTATTCACTTTATTGTGCCCATTACTTCTATAGGTGTCCTGAGACTCCCTTTCCTATGTGTTCCGATTTCCTTCCATCTCTTAGGTTTGACTTCCTTTTGGTATACTGACTTCTCTTATTCCTATGAGACTCTAATCGGTTACCATTATCAAAGTTGTGCTTAAAATTTTGATGATTATGCATGTATGCAAGGCTTTTCATGATTCTCTCTTGCTGACGCACAAAATGGCCATTTTCAGTCTCGAGAGTTGTTATTTTAGCCCTAATTTGTTGTATGGTTTGCATCAACATTGTTTTTGTGTTGTGAGATGCATTAATCCATAGTTATGGATTAGTTCCATCCAAAGGCACTGAACCAGATTAAGCAGTAGGTATTGTTGGTGGTGTGAAAGTTGGACCACCACTTCTCCTACTGGAGATTTCCCTCTGTGAATACACAACACAAATTGTCTCTCATCATTCCACCCAGTCATGAAAATAGTGTTGGACCCTGGCTCTAATATCACCTATAATTTTCCCACCATAAAAAAAATATTCTTTTTACAACAATCACATGTAGTTATTGTAATTTTGATCATTAATATAATAATCACTTTAATATACAATATTAATTTTGGTTTTACAATATTATTGTTGGGGTTTTATCATATAATTCATTTTACCAAGGTTTTTCCATGCCTTCTCAAAGCCCATACCCTACGAAGGTTCCAGAACATCATTCGTACCTCCACCACGTGGCAGAATTCCTCATATGTTAGTTGACAGATATACAGTGGAACCTCCTCCCAAGATTTCAAACATATGTACGATGGCATAGGTTTCGAGGTAAATCTAACGTTAAGGTTAACGAGAGGGAGTTATAGGGTAACTACCGTCCCCTCCCACGCATCACAAGTCCCTCATTCAACTTGTTGATGGTTTCACAACCCTCCTCTGCAACCCGTCTAGGATTTTTCCATTTTTCCATCCATTACAGTAGTAATGGCTTCCTACCCTGCTCCTCTAGACCATATGTTTCCAAGTAGTGTAGGGGGTAGACTCATAACCCATTTCAAATTGGGAATGTCATGGTAAAATTGTGGTTTGTTCCTTTTCACACTCATTTCTGGTTTAGTTTCTCCCTTTACATTTTTTTTCATGACTCCGATCTAATTTTACTGGTTGCACAGGGAAAAGGATGACATTCTCCACTCCATCACCTCCCTTTTGAGAATAATGTTCATCTTTACCCTTCGAAAAATTTTCTGGGTAATTTGTTACTTATGTTTCTAAAGAGTATGAGGGTTTCTCTTTTTACATGATTTTCTTGTTAGATTTTTTTTGTGGTGAATTTCCTTCAAACCCTAAACAAATCATTCTTCCAATCGTAGGCGAACTAGGTAAGAGACTATTTACAGTAAGGTAGTGTGTGACACCCAATCCAGTACACATAAGTCTCGTTTTCACTTGCTTAAGCCACCAAGTGTGATTATACTATTAGATTTACTCACATTATTCTCAACTTTTTGGTTCAGCTCCAAACATGGCAATTCTCTAGGGTAAATCTAATCACGACTATTATTGTGCTATGGGGAAAAACCATCGTCTAACGTGTTTTATTGTTAAGTTCTCACAATTAAGCTTATGAGGTTTATAACATGTATATATTTAATTTATAAACTGTTGGGCCAAGGCCACAACCCATTGTGTTAATTTATTCTTCTTGAATTTTGGCCTTCAGGGAGATCATATCTATAGATGCTATCAAGATTTATTTGTTATAATGGTTTTGTTAAAATTTAGAAAAAGTATCCGGCCTCGGCCAATGTCGATCACTATTCAAAATTCATATATATATATATATATACTCTGGTTTTTTCCTCGTATTCTATTTTCAAGACTCTTAACTGTACACATTTATCATGCTTTCAACCTTTTGGGAATTTATTCTGGTTACGTAAACCTAAAATGCACATGTTTGTTATTTGTTGAAAAAAATATACTCATTGTTTTTTGTTGTATCATGAAGTTTAACATTGGCTCCCATTGCTCCAATTTGTACTCTAGCATGTTGAAAGATATGGGTTTGTCCGCGAGTAGCTGAGCCCGCGGCTCAGCCCCAGGACTAACCCAACCTTACCCGTAATACTTTCTTGTCTTGTTGATAGAATATAGATTATCGGTTATCAACTTCCTCCTTCTCACAATGATAACATATGTTAATCCTACAGGTACATAAATACAAATATTATTTTTTTATACAGACTCAGTTCTATTGTATGCACTTACGCAGGTTATACTGCCGATTTTTTTTTTCTATTATACATTTGACATTTACAATTTCTTGTGCTACAGTCGCTATTACACATTTTCTGTCAACACACACATAATCACACAATACCTTTATAATGAACAAAGAATCGTAATTTCATGTGCTTCAGTTCATGCATAAGTATTTTGTCAACACATAGAAAACTACATAGTACGATTTTAATGAACACATACATCACATGTTGGAACTTTCCTTTATATACATATGTTTTTTATTTTCCACTAATTATTAATATCGCCAAATATAAAAATACTTATCGGCACTTCTCGGTTGTCAGATACAACACTACATGAATGTAGGATGTTTCTCCCAACGTGCAACAACGTGCAAGAACTAGAATCAGTTTTGGTTCTCCCCCCAAGCCATGTTGATACTTATAAATAGAAAAACATGCTTTCCCCTAGACCACCCAGTCCCAACCAACTCTAGTCATAGTCATTCATCAAGTTCTACTCGCCAACCAAGTCAAGAACTCAGAGTTGGCAATGCACCATTAACCTTTGTCGTGTCCTTGTTGGAGATACAGAGGATTCAATCACACAAATAACACGAATATTTCACACATGAACAATGAGCTACTGCTCTTCTATTAATCATAAAAATCTGAATCATAAAACTTTCTTACTCTCTTAAAAACAATGAACCCGTGAAGGGTATTTAATCTAATTGACATGCAAACACTATCACTCATAACTAAACTTAATCAACTCACTTAACTCGCTTTCTAACTCGTTCACCAAATCTAACTATAACTCAATTGAACTTGACTAACTCCACTTAACTGCATGAGGAAGTAATTATATATTTTAACACTCCCCCTTAATTACGACCTCTAAAATAAAACATAACTCATGACAACTCAAACATGCCTGTTGGTCTATGTCTCAGCTAGGCTTACAACTCCCAAGTTTCTTTTGTGAAACTCAAACAAATCTACTGCTAATGGCTTTGTAAAGATATCAGCCATTTGATCACTCGTTCTACAAGGCTTCAAGTGAACTTCTACATTGCTGACAAGTTCTCGAATAAAATGATATCGAGAATCAATATGCTTGCTCTTTTGATGAAACACACTATTCTTGGATAGTGAAATTGCTGATGTGTTGTCACAGTATATCGTTGTTGATCCTTGCTGTTTCTGCTTGATTCCATCCAATACTCTTCTTAACCATACTTCTTGACATGCTGCTGAAGTCGCTGCTACATATTCTGCTTCTGCTGATGATAATGTCACAATAGGCTGCTTTTTAGATGCCCATACTATCACACCTGAACCGAGATGGAAAACATAACCGGATGTGCTCTTCCGATCATCCAAACTTCCTGCAAAATCACTATCTTTATATCCAATCAATTCTTTCTGTTCTGTACTTGCATACATTATGACATAATCTCTGGTTCCTGCTATGTATCTCAGAATTCTTTTTCCAACACTCCAATGTGTGTCTTTTGGAGTTTCCATGAATCTGGAAATCAGACTCACTCCCTGCATAATATCTGGTCTTGTAGCTGTGAGATACATGAGGCTGACAACCAATATTTTGAATAGAGTTGGATTGACATCTGCCCCTTCATCATCCTTACTCAACTTTGTACTTGTTGCAATTGGTGTAGGTACAGGTTTGGAATTATCCATCCTAAATCTTTTCAGCAAATCTGTTGCATACTTATTTTGACAAATAAAGATGCCTTTTTCAGATTGCTCAACTTCAATGCCAAGAAAATATTTCATGAGACCTAGATCTGTCATCTCAAATTCTTTCATCATGGCTGCTTTAAATTCGTCTATTTCAAGATCACCTATAAAAATCATATCATCAACATACAAGCAAACTATCAAAATCTGTCCATGCTCATTTACCTTTGTGTAAAAGGTAGGCTCAATGCTGCTTCTGCAAAATCCATTCTTGATCATATAACTATCGATTCTACTATACCATGCTCTAGGTGCTTGCTTCAGTCCATAGAGCGCTTTCTTCAATCTGTAAACTTTATCCTCTTTTCGTTCAACTTCATAACCTGGAGGCTACTGCACATAGATTTATTCTTCTAGAATTCCATTCAAGAAGGCTGATTTGACATCCATCTGATACACTTTCCACTTGTTCTGAGTTGTTGTCGCTAGAACTGCTCTTACAGTATCCAATCTGGCTACCGGAGAAAAAGTTTCTCCAAAGTCTATTCCCGGTTGCTGCGAGAATCCTTTTGCTACAAGTCTTGCTTTAAATCTGTCAATATCACCTTTCTCATTCACTTTGGTCTTGTATACCCACTTCACACCAATGATATTTTTATCTTTTGGTAAATCAACCAAATCCCATGTATCATTCTTTTCAATGGAATTCATCTCTTCATCCATGGCTTGCACCCAATTGTCATCTCGGATTGCTTCTTCAAATGAAGAAGGTTGGAATGCTAACAATGCAAAATTGGAACTAACATCCAAATCATCATAAATATCCTTCAAACTTCTCATCTTTTTCTTACCTGATTCGCTGCTTGGAGAATTCTGATCTGTGGATCTGCTTGAAGATCCATGCTGCTCTGAAAATATGGGAGTCCTTGCTGGTGTGACTCTGTTTGGTGTCTGTACTTTGGGTTCTTGTTGTTCCTCTTCTTCTACAAGATCATCCTCCATCAATGGTGTTTGAGCATCGGTTAGTGTGTCTACAGTCCCATTCCATGACTCTTGTTCTTTGAACACAACATCTCTGCTAATGATTGTCTTCTTTGTGACAGGGTTATACAGTTTGTAACCTTTTGACTGCTCACTATAACCAGTAAATATACATTTTTCACTTTGATCATCTAATTTGCCTCTTATCTGCTTAGGCACATGTGCATAGGCTACACATCCAAAAACTCTGAAATGAGAAACACTGCAAGACATACGTGACCATGCTGCTTCTGGAACTCTGTTCATCATGCTCTTTGTAGGAGATTTGTTTATCACATAAACATCACATGCAATTGATTTTGCCCAATACTCATTAGACAAGTGTCTTGCTTTCAACATGCTCCTTGTCATGTTCATGATTGTTCGATTCTTCCTCTCTGCTACACCATTCTATTGTGGTGTGTATCTGGTCGTAAACTGTCTTCTGATGCCATGTTGTTTGCAGTACTCATGGAATGCCTTTGAATCGTATTCTCCACCACGATCCGATATAGTGAAAATGCTAGAATGACCTATTTGGAGCAGCGAAACCCTAGAATCTCAAAGCTTTGATACCAAATGTTGTGAAACCAGCTCCAAAAAGAGAAGAAAAGAGATATCAACGCCTTAGAAATAAGCCACTTCGAGGGGGAAACCTCCAATACCTTACATGAATGAACAATTCTTGGATGATACAAATTACAAAACCTCCTTTCTATATATAGGAGTCCATGGGGCCACAATGTAATCCTAGTGGGGCCCAATGTAATCCTAGCAGACCTAACAATAATAGTTTAAGGGCACAATAATAATAATATGGGGGTTACAGGGGTACAATAATAACAATAAGTGGGTTACAATAACAACAATAAGGGACTATACTAGTAATATAGGGACCTAACGTAATTATATGTGGGTTTTATATAACCATCTACAAAAACAAGTGATTCTTTCCAAGCTAAGGATAATGTACGAGCCATGTGTATACGCACATTATCTAGAAACCATAGGCCATAATAAAGGGTAATTAAGTGGTTTGAATAAAAAATAGCACCAAGAAGCTTTTAAGGAGGGGAATAAGAACTGGAAATAGTAGGATAAGAATAAAATAGCCACTACACATCCATGCAAGGGTAGTAGAAATAATTCTAACGATTGCAACATTGATGGTCACATTAAGGAGAATTATTGGATGTTTGGTATGTGTTATATTCTTTATGTGAATACCCCATGCACTATATGTTTTTCTAAGCATAGTGGTGGGAATAAAATGGGAGGAAAGGACCCCCACATTAGGGTTTCATATAGACAAAAAATTCCCCACACACGGGTATTCAGGGGTAGTGCCCCAAAAAAAATTATTTGGGGAAAAAATTATTATCCCTTTATGATGGTTTTCATCACATGGTTTTTTCTTTTAGCATTTTTCTAGTGCATGGTAGTTTACCCCATGGTTCTACAGTTTCAGTTAAATAACTAAAGTTTTATCTAATCCAAGGTAATGGATTGGTAGTTTATAATTGTCGTGGGATATATACATATATACATACATACGTATGTGTGTGCATGTGTGTGTGTTTGATGGTCTAAAAATTAATATACTAATTAAAAAAAGAATCTTCTCGTTTTCGGTTTCTTGAGTAAATTATATGTTAATGCATGTGTTTTACATTGAATATTTTTCATTTTATTAAGAATCTATTTCAAACAAATAACTATATAAGGTTAAAACCTATGTTTTGTATAAAATCACTTTTGGTTTCAATGGGAAACTTAGTGTGGCTAATGTGTTTTTCTCGAAATGTGATAGACCCCATTAAAATGGGAGATATATCAAAATGATTCTTATGGTGTAATAAAATAGTTGAGTAGTTTAAAGATATAGATGCATGAATTCAATGAGCATAGTTTTGAGATATATAAGTCCAAAATGGAATAGTTTTTGGTGAACAAATATCAGTGGATCACTATGGATATATATCTACTTCATTAAAAGGGATTTTTCTAGAAGCATGGACTAAGTTGGAAACAAGGGAAAATGTCACAATTATATGTTAATGTGCATGTGTTTTACATTGAATATTTTCATTTTATTAAGAATCTATTTGAAACAATTAACTATATAAGGTTAAAACCTATGTTTTGGATCAAATTACTTTTGGTTTCAATGGGAAAATTCTATGGCTAATGTGTTTTTCTTGAAATGTGATAGACCCCATTAAAATGGGAGATACATCGAAATGATTCCTATGGTGTAATACAATAGTTGAGTAGTTTAAAGATATAGATGCATAAATTCAATGAGCATAGTTTTCAAATATATAAGTCCAAAATGGAATAGTTTTTGGTGAACAAATAACAGTGTATCACTATGGATATATCTGCTTCATTAAAAGGGATTTTTATAGAAGGATGTCCACTAAGTTGGAAAGAAGGGAAAATATCACAATTATATCTTAATGCATGTGTTTTGCATTGAATATTTTTCATTTTATTAAGGATCTATTTGAAACAATTAACTATATAAGGCTAAAACCTATGTTTTGTATCAAATCACTTTTGGTTTCAATGGGAAACATTTATGGATAATGTGTTTTTCTCGAAATGTGATATACCCCATTAAAATGGGTGATATATCGAAATGACTCCTATGGTGTAATAAAATAGTAGAGTAGTTTAAAGGTATAGATGCATAAATTCAATGAGAATATTTTTGAGATACATAATTCCAAAATGGAATAGCTGTTGGTGAACAAATATCAATGGATCATTATGGATATATCTGCTTCATTAAAAGGGATTTTTCTAGAAGGATGGACTAAGTTGGAAAGAAGGGAAAATATCACAATTATATGTTAATCAGCATGTGTTTTACATTGAATATTTTTCATTTTATTAAGAATCTATTTGAAACAATTAACTATATAAGGTCAAAACCTATGTTTTGTATCAAATTACTTTTGGTTTCAATGGGAAACTTTTATGGCTAATGTGTTTTTCTAGAAATTTTATATACCCCATTGAAATGGGAGATATATCAAAATGATTCTTATGGTGTAATAAAATAGTTTCAAGTAGTTTAAAGATAAAGATGCATAAATTCAATGAGCATAGTTTTGAGATATAAAAGTCCAAAATGGAATAGTTGTTGGTGAACAAATATCAGTCGATCACTATGGATATATCTGATTCATTAAAAGGGATTTTTATAGAAGGATGTCCACTAAGTTGGAAATAAGGGAAAATATCACAATTATATGTTAATGCATGTGTTTTATATTGAATATTTTTCATTTTATTAAGAATATATTTGAAACAATTAACTATATAAGGTTAAAACCTATGTTTTGTATCAAATCACTTTTGGTTTCAATGGGAAACTTTTATGGCTAATGTGTTTTTCTCGAAATGTGATAGACCCCATTAAAATGGGAGATATATCGAAATGATTCCTATGGTGTAATAAAATAGTTGAGTAGTTTCAAGATATAGATGCATAAATTCAATGAGCATAGTTTTGAGATATATAAGTCCAAAATGGAATAGTTTTTGGTGAACAAATATCAGTGGATCACTATGGATATATCTGCTTCATTAAAAGGGATTCTTCTATAAGGATAGACTAAGTTGGAAAGAAGGGAAAATATCACAATTTTATGTTAATGTGCATGTGTTTTACATTGAATATTTTCATTTTATTAAGAATCTATTTGAAAAAATTAACTATATAAGGTTAAAACCTATGTTTTGTATCTAATTACTTTTGGTTTCAATGGGAAACTTTTATGGCTAATGTTCTTTTCTCGAAATGTGATAGACCCCATTAAAATGAGAGATATATCGAAATGATTCCTATGGTGTAGTAAAATAGTTTCAAGTAGTTTAAAGATATAGATGCATAAATTCAATGAGCATAGTTGTGAGATATATTAGTCGAAAATGGAATAGTTGTTGGTGAATAAATATCAGTGGATCACTATGGATATATCTGCTTCATTAAAAGGGATTTTTCTAGAAGGATGGACTAAGTTGGAAAGAAGGGAAAATATCACAATTATATGTTAATGCATGTTTTTTACATTGAATATAAAAGGTTTTTTCTCTCTATCATTGTTTGAGTCCTGATCTTATGAAAGTTTTCCACTAAGTCCATTCCCTATTACTTTTCATGTGAACCACATTCCCAAACCCACCCATCTATGTACCTAAGAGCCAAACCAAGTGTAAAAAGGGCTTATTTGATATTCTTCTTTAACACATGTGATTAATTATCGTTAGAATTTATATGGTAGAAATACGTATAAAGATTAATTCTTAGTATAGATCTATTTTGACTTTAAGGAATATTTCATGTTTTTTAGAAAGTTTATCTTAGGAGGTAGAACTAAACCGTCTATAACCCACAAAAGAAACCATGGACACTGAGAATCACATGTAAACACAAGTTACTCCCATGTTTCAAACACCACCTCACATCATCATAAGGGTTGGAAACCTCTAAGAAACCCATACTAAGTTCCCTAGAAGGGGTGACTATCATATTTAATGATTGGATTTATCTCCAAGGTCAAAAGGAAAATCAAAGTTAGGAAAGGGAATTAGAGTAAAAATTAAGGTAAGACCATGACCTTTTACCCAATATTGAACGAAGGTGAGCAACCATAAATATCATGAAGGAAGTTCAAGAATCCAAACTATATGATATGATAGGTAAGAGTATAACATACCTCAAATACATATAAAGAAAAAATTGTTCCCTTTAACACTACTATAATTGTGCATGCATAAGAAATATTATATTTTTTCTAGAAGGATATTTTGAGAGGAATCTTGAGTGAGTTATTGAAGGCTGAAAGAACAAAGCTCTAGGATTATCAATTGCAGGTTTAGACCCTCTATTGACCAACATTGAAGGGAATTCAACTATGCAGTCCTTGACCAAAATTATAGAGTCTTAAATTTGGGTTTCCGAAGAGATTTGAGAGGTGACACTTGGTTGTTTCAATTGGTTTTCTGAGCATATTTTGATCAACTATCATTTGGATTTTGGAGGATAGTTTGAAAGTCTAAACCTTGAATTTGAATTCACTATCATTGTAATATATTGGATTATCTCTCTCTCTCTAAACATATATATCTATTAAGAAGAAGAAGATCTGTTGGGTTTTCCCTTATCTATTTTGTATTTTTCATTTTATTTCTATGTTCTATATACAATTACTGTCAAGATCCTTGACCAAAATTGCAGAGGCTGAAATGCGAGTTTCCTAAGAGATTTCAGAGGTGACACTTGGTTGTTTCGATTGGTTTTATGAGCATCTTTTGGTCAACTTTCGTTTAGATTTTGGAGGACAGTTTGAAAATCAAAGCCTTGAATTTGACTTCATTATCATTGTAAAATATTGGATTATCTCTCTCTCTAAACATTTATATCTATTAAGAATAAGAATATATTTTGGGTTTTTCCTTATCTGTTTCGTCTTCTGCATTTTATTTCTATGTTCTATATACAATTACTGTCAAAATCCTTGACCAAAATTGCAGAGATTTAAATTCGAGTTTCCTAAGTATTTCAGAGGTGACACTTGGTTGTTTCGATTGGTTTTCTGAGAATCTTTCAGTCAACTTTTTTTTGGATTTTGGAGGACAGTTTGAGAACCAAAGCCTTTAATTTGACTTCATTATCGTTGTAAGATATTGGATTATCTCTCTCTCTAAACATTTATACCTATTAAGAAGAAGAATATATGTTGGGTTTTCCCTTATCTGTTTTGTCTTCTGCATTTTATTTCTATGTTCTATATACAATTACTGTCAAGATTGATCTAATGGTTAATGTGATTTTTATTTAAATTAGCATTTGAATTGGGATAATAAAAGGACATTGAAATAATTTTTGCAAGAATAGAACATACCATTATTAAAAATTAGCATGGTATCATATCCCAGTTTAACCACTTAATGTTTTACAAAGGATTTCAATGATATAGGATTTAAATGATAGAGGATTTCATACCTGGAAATTCATATAAATTCACAGATGAAGCCGCAACGAGGAAGAAGCCGGGAGATCAATTCATAGAAATTTGTAGACGAAGCCGTAACGAGGACAAACCCAGGAGATCAATTCGCAGAAATTCCCATACAAAGGCATAACGAGGATGAAGTTGGTAGACTGCTAAAGACATCGTGGAGGACACATACAAAATTCACTACGAAGAAAAAAAATTAAATTAAAATCAAACCAAAAAAAAATCAACAAAAAAAACATAGCAACTGCAACACCCCACCTCGTCACATAGCAATAAAGCAACACCGCAACACAGCAACACCTCAACAGAGCAGCACTGCAACAGAGTGAGATAGAGAGAGACATGAGACACATGTGCATAAGAAACCCGTTAAGGTTGCGGGATAATATATTTATGAGAACAAGTTCGGCCGAACTAACTTTTAGTTCAGCCAAACTTTTGTTTCTGTTTTCCCCATCTCCGGCCAAAAATCTATTTGCTTACATCATCAGTATGTCATCAATGTAAATGGAAGAATGAGTTCAGCAACTCTCGAATATTTAAGCCGAAATTTTATAAAAGTTCAGCTGAATTATTGAGAAAAATAGTTTTCCACCCCCAATTCTCACAAAAGTGTAACCCAACTTCGTATTTTTTACCCTTTCCACTACTTCTCACTAGACTTTGTCATGCTATTTTACCTTTGATTATTTCCAAGAAAACTTTATATCTAAGAAAAATTAAATTTATGTAGTAATATAAATTTAATTGTTACTACATAAACATTAATCTATATAAATCATCAAAATACTCATTTTACAAATCATCAAAATACCCACTTTAAAGTTCATCTTCCATTTTCAATAACTAAAAAATCCTAAAGGTTCTTACCCTCCTCAAGGTTCTTACCCTTATGGGATCCTTCGCAAAAAAATGTCACAATGCTGAAGCTTACCTACCATCTTCAGAAATTGATCAAAACAAAGATTGACTTCTCTAATGAGGGAAGATATGTTAGCTTCCATTTTGTAATTGATTAGCTGAGAGATTCAGCCATTTGTTGTGCCTCCTCCATGGATTACATTATGTTGGTGTTTTCCATTGAACCATTCGCTCTAACAAGTACATTATTGAAGGAATAGTTCCCATAATTAGTGGCCTTCAAGGAATATGTCAAGGGAGGTCATATATTGAGCATGTCCAAAGACAAAAAAAATTATTGCAGACTAACATCATGATGATCAACATTACATCAGGATTATTTTGATTTAGGATTCCCACAATGGTGTTGAATGACCTTAAAGGTGTTGGATGACCTTAAACACATTATTTTAATTTATGGGGAATATTACTTCTTACTATGTATTATTACACTAATGAAATTCAAAATTTCTAATATTACAAATTGTCTTGTAATTTTTTGTGTGTGCTATATAATGTTTGCATGAAGGGGATAGAGTTTGAAAGGTACTGAAGTTGAATAAATGTGAATGGTATAAATTGATTCAACCGTGGGCAAGGTTCCTCCAGCCTTCTCCAAATGTGTGTAGAGATCGCTTTAAATTTGAACTTGACCAATTCTGTTTTTCACTACTTCTCACTAGACTTTGTCATGCTATTTTACCTTTGATTATTTCCAAACAAACTTTATATCTAAGAAAAATAAATTGTAGTAATATAAATTTAATTGTTATTAAATCCACTTAAACATTAATCTATATAAATCATCAAACTACTCATTTACATTAATCTATATAAATCATGAAAATACCCACACCCACTTTAGAGTTCATCTTCCATTTTCAATAATTAAAAAAATCCTAAATTTAATAGATAAATTAAATTTATATATATTTAAAATTTCTTCAATTTTCATTTAATTTATAATTATTATTGTAAATATTTTATTATGGCTTAAAAAATATATTTATTATAATAAAATCAATTTTGTGATATATATATATATATATATATATATATATATATATATATATATATATATATATATATATATATATATATATATATATATATATATATATATATATATATATATATATATATATATATATATATAATTTTAAAATCTTTATTCCATAATCTACATGGTTATAAGATTAGAAATTTAGCAGGGAAAAAATTAACAATTTAATTGTATTTCTCCATCCTATGAGATAATAACAATGAAAAATTATGTCTTTACGTGTAGAAATGAAATTTTGAAATATTTATAATTTTGGATTTTTTATATAATATTAATAACATAATTATATTTTAATTTAAATTATAATTAAATATTATTTTTATAGGGTGTAATATATATGGAAATAAGGTGCTTTGTTAAGTAACTCATGGTGAAAACATCATAGATATGCTACAGGTTACTAAGCTATATGTTATGCATGCCTGACATCTTAGAACTCACATTACCTAAAAATCAAAAGAAAAATTTTAATTATTTTTTTATATAAAATATCTTGGGAATGATAAATACATGAGTGACCTCTAACCAAGTAGCATGATCGTTCACCTCTATGTAGACTATGGTTTCTTCTTTAAGACCACTAATAAATTATTTCCTAACAAAAATCATCTATTTAAATTCTCTATTCTAATGGATACACATTCAAAAGTATCAATATAGTCTTCCATTATGCCCATAAAGCACAATTTGGTAAACTAGATCAAAATAATGTTTCTTTTATAAATTAGTAATGCCTAGAGAAGTGTTCTTATTCCATTTCCTCCACTTCCAACATTTTCTATCCAAATAGAGGACCTTGGATTTGAGTTTCTTTAGTTCATATATGCTATGGCATAACAGGAAAATTTGTACTCCATTTGTTCAACCCAAAAGTCAAATATCAACCATCACACTTATTCAAATTGAATTAAAGTGAGGTACCTCATTATGTGATTGGTAAACACAAGAGTACTAATTAGTGAGATGATTATCATCCTCAAGGTTCTTACCCTTAAGGGATCCTTTAGCAAAAAAAATGTCACCATGCTCAAGCTTGCTTTGCGTGCCATCTTGAGAAAATGATCAAAACAAAGATTGACTTCTCTAATGAGCTTACTTGCCATATTCTTCAGAAAATGATCAAAATAAATATTGACTTCTCTAATGAGGGAAGATATGTTAGCTTTCATTTTCTAATTGATTGTGTGAGAGATTCAACCATTTTTTGTTCCTCCTCCATGGATTACATTATGTTGGTGTTTTCCATTGAACCATAGGATCTAAAAAGTATGTTATTGAAGGAATAGTCCACATAATTACTATCATGCAAGGAATATATCAAGAGATTTCATAAGAAATGGATTGAGCATGTCCAAAGACCAAAAACAATTATCGCAGACTAACATCATGATGATCGACATTACATAAGAATTCTTTTGAGTTAAGATTCCCACAATGGTGTTGGAAGACCTTAAACACAATATTTTAATTCATGGGCCATATTATTTCTTACTAAGCATTATTACACTAATTAAATTAAAAAATTTAATATTGCAAATTGTCTAGGAATTTTATTGTATGTGCTCCACAATCTAATATTTGCATGAAGGGGATAGAGTTTGAAAGGTCCCAAGGATATAGGAGTGTTAAGTGATATATCTTTATAATATGAAAATTTATTTTAAATAATATAAACCTTGTAAATATTTCTAGTCCCTAATATGCAAACTATAATTTTGTTTCATGACATTGCTATATAATATTTACATTTATAATTATTTTGTATACTTTCTATAAAATTATTGTGACTTTTAAGGTAAAATAATTTTTTCCTAGAAGCATTGCGTGAATAATTTTTACACAAATGATAATCAAATGAAATATTTTTAGAAAAGCATGGAAAATTAACCCATCTATGAAACTTTCCCCTTAATTTTTTTTTCCTTTCAATTGTATTCAACTCTTTATTTAATGAAACCAACTAATAACGATTGATAATACCTTAATTTTGTATCTTCACCCAATAGGATTAATTCTCAAGAGGTAGAACCAAATCTCTCTCACGAGTTACACATATTTTAAAAGCATTGATTCCACGGAGTTATGTTCAAATGGTTCATGTTTTGGAATGACCATTTTCTTCATTTTTCCACTAGATTCTCTAATATGTGACAATGATCCCCTCAACCATTTTTATCGATGTACTATAGAAGTAACATGGTTAACATGATTATGCAAGTTTGGTTGTGAGTGTGCATATGGGACTTCCAATATGCTTCAGGGATGTGGAAGAAAGCTCCATATAAATATACAATGTCATGGTGCAAACTGTGAGATCCATAGCAAAGTGAAAGTAGAGTTAAGTATCTAGAAAAGAACTAAAAACAAAACTAACTTCTGAGCGGAAAGAAATAACTCAGAGAGTGGATGCCATGATACAAAAAGGAGAACTGGCATTAGGGCCCTAGGTACTCTGCAAGAGAGAGAGAGAAAATGTCATATCCTGCCATTCGTAATGACAAAGGTCGAGGGTGGGGACCTGGATATGGGCTTTATACTATTGGTATTGGTATTAAATTTATTTTTTGTAAGCTGGTCATGGGAAAACCATGATTGTGAAATTTTCATCACATGGTAATAGTTTTGGAAATCTCACTTGACCTACCTACTTAGGTTCAACATAATTGAAAGTATCAAAACTGCAATATAAAATTGACTAGGAACAAAAACATATTAAACTGAAAATTATAACAGTAATTGAAACAGATATGAAACTCAAACATCACTCATTTCTTCCCACTAAATTGAATCAATCACAATAGAGGCCTCACCTTTGGTTTTTATATTCTCTTGGTTGTTTCTTATTTTATTAAGTTTTTCAATATTGATAGTCTAGAGAATTCATGTTTTAGGAAATATATTTATACTTTTAGAACATATTTCATTAATTAAGAGTTGAAATATAAAGGCATGATGCATATTACCCAAAATATTATACCCCTTCTATAGCATTGATACCTCATAGTTTGTGCATGAGCTAGCATTAATTGTTTTCCAAAATTATTTCCTCTAAGAAGATAAAAGGTTTCACTCAAAGTCTTCAAACACCATATTAGACACTCCCAATAAGGAAGGCATTGAAAGATTATGTGAATGTTCATAAATTGTGTTTAGGGTTGTAAACATGTTTGAGTCTTTGAGATGTTAATGAATTTAATTGGAATAAATCATTGTTGACTGAAATTAAAGAAAAATAAATAAAAAATTAATCAAATTCTAATTTAGCACAAGATCCAAAAGAACTTAATCTCATTTAAGGTGATCAAGAGATTGAAGCTTCCTATTATGCCACACCCCGACCATACACCATTGGTTGGCTGAGACAAGGAAAATACATTCTCATGAGCCAGTAATGCCTCATTTTTTATATCACCAATCCTTCAAGGATGAGGTATTTTATATGTTTCTCCACTTGGATTTTGTGATTTTATATAAAGAAATCTTATATGTGGAAATGTCATGTTTTTTTATGATTCATATCCCCATGGTTTAATTGTTACTCCACAAGGTCATATCTATAGGGTACTAGAGCTAGTTTCATTTATTCTCATTTTATTGATATCAAAAAAATATTGCTGAAAGATAATAACTCATATGTTGACTATTTTTCCTCTTCATTGTTTGGTCAAAATGTATAAGTAAGGTCATTTTGACCACCATTGCTTTGGCATGGGGACTCCTTACACAGTATAAATGGTTTGAAAAATATTGTAAAGGAATATAAAATATCTTCACTCCACCTATTGGGTTACATTTACATTGCCAATTAAAACATTTAATTGACTTGATACTTGGTGCTACTTTACATAATGAACCATAATATATATTCTCTCTTTTAGAGAATGAGATAATAAAATGAAATATTCATGAGCTCATCCAAAAGGGGCACATTTATCTGATCTCCTCACCTTATGGGAGCCCAATTGTGTTGGTGCAAAATAAATATGAGACATGTATACTCGATATATATTACATATCCTTAAAATCTACAAAATTTACAATATTATTTATTAGCTTAGTGGTGTCAAGTTTTTTACTAAGGTTCATCTAGAGTCAAGATACCACCAAGTTCCAATTGAACAAACTAACATCTTTGGAAGGAAACATTCAAATACAAAGTAATTCTTCAGTGTTTTTTCATGCCTTTTGGCTTGAATAATGATCTAACAACATTTATGAGGATGATGGAAGATATCCTTTAGATGTTCACAAAATATTTTGTTGTCATATATTTGGATGACATTCCTATCTTTAGTGAAACCTCAGTGGAACATTTGTATCATATTCAGTATGTATTAATTACTCTATTGCAAGAAAAGTTTTATAATAATAGAAATGGTCATTTTTTAAGAAAATGATTGAATATTTGTAATATATCATGCATGAACATGGTGTGCCAAGATCCATGTCACTACGAACTCACTTGAATTAATCTAACATATCCCCACAAATTATGGGCCTTTCAAACTTCTATTGAAGTTTCATGTTGTGGTTCTCTCATATTGCTTATCCCTTAAGTTGGGTGACCAAAATTGAAGATAAACTAGGTTTTTCCAAGTTCAATTAAAAAAGGAAAATAATTCAAGGCTTTGAAACATCACCTCTACTTCAGTGACTATCACATTTATAGACGTATAATATCCATTTTATATTGAAAAAAATCCCTCTAACTATTCTATTGGTGCCAACCTAACTCAACAAGGATGTTAAGTGGTATGTCACAATGAAATATTCTCTTATATTATTTGTGAATATTAATTATTTATAATAGTAAGGATATTGGGTGGCCTATCACAATGAAAATATCTCTAATCCTTTTTATTATGTTTATAAAACATTCTATATATTATTGAACACATAATATCACTCTGTGCATAAAACATAGAGTGACACAAATGATATAGAAAATATATTTCCAATTTCAAATGAGCTAAATATACCAACCCATCTCATGAAATATATATATATATATATATATATATATATATATATATATATATAAGTGATGCACTACTCATAGACATGTCCAAATTCTAGTATAATTCTTCGAAAAATGGACTGTTTATCCATAATTTAAACACATTAATAAATTTCTTAAAAAAATTAATAAAAAATAACTAGATCCATGTAATATGTAGTTAAAACCTTCAAGAAGGGAAATATTCCATCATCCTAGTTAATGCCGACACTTGAAACAATATCATTGATATAAAAGAAAAAAATATGAGTTTCTTATAATCAATTATCAACACATGGAAATCCATGATCAAAGTGAAATGTTATATCACTATATATATATAGAAGATACCATCACCATTCAATTGCATAACTAGAAATGTATACGATGTAAAAAACTACCAAAAGATACATTATACAAAGATGATCTTAACTAACTTCTAATTATATAAATATAGTAACATTCCCAACTAACAATAACTTTGAAAAGAACTGAATAATTTACAAAGATGAAATAGTAAGGAAATGAAGCAGGAATTAGACTCTATCCCACCTTAACAACTTCCTAAAATCATGATGTAAATAAACTTCACTTCCATAAGTATTTGTGAAAATGTTTATAAAATCATCATAGGTAGGGAAAAAAACACATAAAGAATGTGATATTTATGAATTTATCTAACAAATTGCAAGCGTATCTCATTTGTATATTTCACTAATGTTGAAATGGATTTTTGGAAAGCTTGATGAAACTTTCACTTCGGCAGAAGAGTATGGCAAAATGTTTTTTCTAAAATCCAAGATTCAAAAGGATCACTTGAGGGCATAAGGATTATTGAAATGCATTAAATTTAACTCAATATTTTTCTTCTACTAAAGTAAAATAAGGTGCTTATGGCTTCTCATGATCTTAAGTGATAGGTCCACAACCAAAATTGAAAACATAGACGGTAGTAAACTTGTAATCATTACGGTCACTAGCCAATCAAAATTAATAAAATGAACCAATAGATTCATCCTTAAATTGTAATATATCCCAAACAGAACTATGACCTACAAGTGTCGAACTAACATTTTTTATTAGTTCTTATAGATTTGATGAGGGTGTTTGTATATACTATGAGAAAAAAACGACGACAAAAGAAATATCAAGATGGGTATGAGTCAAATATAAAATGGTTCACTTATCAAGATGGGTATGAGTCAAATATAAAATGGTTCCAAGTGATTTATTGTATAAACAGGTATGTACTTTAAATGTAGTACAATTGAAAATAATTCTAAGTCTAGATCATAAGGTTATGGGGTTCAGTTAAAATATTCCATGTGAACTTGGAAAATAAGGTTAGAGCCATGCTTATACTAGGAAAAGGAAATCAATTATTTGGTTTGAAATACTTGAAGGGAAATAAAATAATGCAAATAATTTGGGTTTGTCATTTCCAAATTCTCTTTAAGGTTACATTTCACTTGGTTTAAAATCTTGGGGTCACTACCAATGAAAATAATTTCATCAACAAAAAGAACAAGTAATGTGATACAATTTCCATATTTATTAATATAGATATTAGTTTTAAAATGATATTTATAAAATTTATTTTTAAGAAGGTATTTATCTATGTTATCAAAAAATGCTCACTGAAATATTTTAAAACCATAGAGAGATTTCTTAGAGTGGAATACAAGGCTAGAGTAATCTAAACATATCCAAGAGGTTTCCTAATAACCATTCATTTGATTATCCTACATTAGATGTAATCCATTTGGATATAAGGATAAATGCTTCATTATAATAAATAACTTCCTTGAAAAAAAATTATTGGTAACTAATTGGGCATTATGTCTTTTAACACTTCTATTCAATGCATAGTTATTTCCATGCACCCATTTTCATCAAGTCTACATATTACAAGTTTTCTTCCCAATTAAAATTATAAAAGATCCCAAATATCATTTTCCATTAACCAATGATATTCTTCATTCATTTTTGTTTCCCACTTTGGATGGATAGAAGCTTTTGTAAATATTTTTGGATCACGGGTCTTTGAAACTTATGGCACAATTTGGGAGTCTCACATAAATTGTGAATATATACAATTTTAATGTATAGGAACATGAATCGTTCCTCATGTTAAACAAACCAATATGGGAAGTGACGAGGGAAGTGTAAATTAATACTCAATGGACATAACTAGAGGAAATTTAGTAGGTGGAGGTGGAATCTCATCCTGACCATCACCATCCTGAGAAGAAACAAAAGTACAATAATTAAGATGAAAATTGGAAATACTATATTGCATAGATGCCAAAGATGGATTGTAGGCTTAAGATAGCACAATTTTCAAACTAAGGTTGAAAATAAGAAGACATTCATCAAGATTATCATATCTTCTAACAATAATTTCATTGGAATTAGCTAAAGATAACGATCTAAATCCCTTAAATTAGATCATATGATTTTCGATTTGCTATCTATAATTATTTCACTTAAAAACACCATTTAGTTGTGAAGTATATGGAATAGTATGTTTCATTTGAATTTTCTACATAATCCAATGAGTTATAATTTTTTTCTTAGGATGTTGACTTCCATTATTTATTCTTATCTTTTACAATTAACGTCTTCATTATTTTCTACAAGTTCCTTTTAGGTCAAAAACTTGTCAAAACCTTCACTATTAAGTTTTACGAAATAACCTAAGTGTGCTTTGAGAAATCATCAATGAAATTTAAGTAGTGCATGCACGTAGAGAAAGGATTATGAAAAAAAACCATATAAATAACTATGAACAAGTTGTGAGGGGGGGAAGGTATGTCAAGTTACACATTCGTCAAAATTATTCTCATGATTTTTTCCAAGAAGATAATTGACCCAAACACTATCTCTATAAGAAATGAAAGGAAATCTTGTCAACATATTTTAATTATATATATTATGTAATAACTGATAATTTAGATGACTAAATTAGTTATGATAGATATTCTTGAGCCATTTCTATGATAAATAAAAGCAAATGAAAAAAATGATAGCTCAAATGTTATCAAATCTATACAAGCTAGTAATATCATGAACAATTCTAGTTGTTGGGACATGTTTTGGATCATTGTGATCTTTGATTATAACTTGGTGAGGTGGAAACTCTGTTGTATTGATTTTAGTTGAATGAGTGATTCGATATATTGACAATATATTGTTAGAGAGACTTGAAACACATAATACAACATTAAAATGACTATGACGAAAAAATGATTCTATGCCCTACAACACTAAGAGATTTTTTTTATTACCGACAAATATTTATTTAACATTACAGAAAAAAAAGTGAATGTATTCAAAGAAAAAAAAAACATAAAATGCATGTCTATTAGAGAAAAGTTAGAAAAATAATGAATATTAATGTTGTTCTTTTTCAACTAGTTCTAATGCCTCATTTTTAAAATGGTGATTTCTCTTATTGTTCTTACTTTTGAGTTTTGTTGTACATTGTCACCATTGAGATGAGGAGCTAGTTAAGAGGATTTGGGACCCTTGTCTTTCCTATCATAGTGAAGATGTTGTTTCCTTGGATGCTTTGATTTATCCTTCTAATGGGCCACTAAGAGATTGTCATATGTACTTTTAGATTTAATCCCTCCAATGTGCAATAGTTTATTTTGTTGTCCAATAATAGAATCATAGAATTATTCTAGAGAGGGTGGTTTGTATAAAATCCCTAGAGCTTCTTTGTTGGAGTAAAAAGTAGTTAGAAAAACAAAATATGCAATATAAAGCTAATAAATAATGTTATATATTAGTTAATTATCTATCTATTTTATGGTATAGATTTCAAGTAAAATCATGTGTTTTGAGCTTAAATAATTTTCAATGCAAAAAGAATCATTGAGATTTAAACAAATTGATTGGCGTGTAATATTTTAATTTGGAATCTCAAGTAAAATTCTATGTGTTTCGAGCTTAAATAATTTTCAATGCAAAAAGAATCAATGAGATTTAAACAAATTGATTAGTTTATAATATTTTGAGTTGGAATTTCATTGTGTTTATTGTATATGGTTTCTAACTCAAACTATAAACCATTAGACATTAACTAAAATATCTTAATATCCATTTAATTAAAATATTTCATGTTAATTTTCAATTTTAAGTAAAATAAGTGAAACCATATACCATTAGAGGTTCACTAAAATATTAGAATGTCCATTTAATTAAGATATTTCATGTTAATTTTGAATTTCAAGTAAAATAATTTATAAACTTAAAATATTATTAATACCAAAAAGATATTTAAAAGTTAACCATAAATAAAATTTCTCAATCCCATCTTAAATTGAAGTTTATTATTTTTATATGAATTGCATATATAAAAAGTTTCAAATATAAAATTTGTTATTAAAACTGCTAAAACAAAAATATTATAAATAAATGAAGCAATATCAAATAACACATCAAAAATTATTAAATAATTTTCTTTTTAATATTTCACCTAAATTAAACATTTCAATGTTCACATAAAATCAACAAATGTTTGAACAAAAAGAAACCATTTATAATATATATAATAATTTTAATATTTCACCTAAATGAAATATTTCAATGTTAAAAACAAACATGTTTTGAACAAAAAGAAACAACTAATAATATATATAGAATAACAAGTGTAATTTTTTAGTGCTTAATCTGAAAGTTAACCCTTAACATGTTAAGATTTAAGATTTATGTTACAATTTGTTCTATTCTCAACATGTAATTGATATGTGATTTATTAGAAGCTACGATAAATCCATCATAAATTCCAAATCTTCAACTTTTAAAATTTAGATTAAATTATCAGCGTTATTGTTTTTACCCAAGACACTGTTTCATCATCAAATCGAATCATATAACTTTTATATTTCGATAGTTGATAAAGACAAAGACGAAATAATTTTAATTTATGGACAACTACAAAAATTAAAACAATCCATCGTTTAAAGAGCACCGGGCACGTATTTTGTTCTAAACTAACAGTTTTTCACACCAATTGATGCGCTGATTGGAAAAACAGCGCACATACTCGCTGCTCATAACAAATAAGGAAGAAGGAAACTTTGGGATATGGCAAGACAAGTAAATTCACAAAATCTTTTATCTTCGAATTCGGCTCTGCAAACTTTTTTTTTTACTCTAAATGAAATGTTTATCAAAATGGCTGTAGATCACACTGACTCCCAATGGAGAATGCAGGTTCGAAGTATTTGCCTCCCAAAATCGCTTGGGTAATCAGTCTGTTGGCATGTTCGGTCCAGTGAACTCCATCCCAAATGATATACGACGCCGGATCGGCGCAGGCTTCGGCCTTCACAACATTGCCATTGATAATCCCAGTGCTTCCGCACCAAATATTGGCATCATAATTATAATTTCCTCCCACTCCACAACAAGCTCTAGTGGTTTGATTGAACCCTACATGCATTCACATCAGTGTTAGATCAGAATACAATAAAATGATCTACATACACATCCAAATGGTATAATGGTCAAATTTGCAGCACGCACCATAGGTGGAAGGGTTAGTTATTAAGTCAAGGACCATGTTGTAATTATCAACATAGATGATGTTTGCACCCTTGAGCTGCGTTCGCAGGTTTGACAGGCTTTGTCTGAGCAGATTGTTGTAGTATTGGACTGCATCATTGAAGGAAATAGAGCAGCCATTCTTGTCAAAATCATTGGGGGCAAGAGAGAGCCAGAAGGGTTGGCAGCCTTGAGGCCCAACGTTCTTCACTAGAATTGTCCTCGCCCCTTCATTGTATAGCTCCTGGATCCATTGCACAATCATCAATTAGTATTTAAATTATGAGAAATATTATAAATAAGTTTGAAATTATTAATCAGCAAATCTTTTATCAATCTGCCCAATCTATATATTGATATAATAATGAGATCAATAGTACCTGCACAGCAGCTGTAACAGATCTGGTCACGTTGGAAAGAAGGCTCTGCTTCAGCTGACTTGGACTCAAATTGAGATTTTTGTACCCATAGCTGAAGTCATTGCCTCCTATTTCTATCATGTAAATTCCCTTCTCAAATGCATCTGCTCCTGGAAGAGAGACTTTAGCACCTACACACATAAATGATGGCAACCAAATGTTTCCATCTACATTAGATGCAACAATATTCTACATTGGTCTTTGCTAGAATTTATAGTAAATTAGCCATTGCCTTAATTACCTGATGTACCAGACGTGACCTGCTGCTTGAAGACCTTGAACTGATTGATCTGAACAACGAGAGAAATTGGAGCAATGAATGAATTGATGTCATTGGCAGTTGCACCAGAGGCTGCAAAGTTGGCTCCCTGCCAATAATTAGAGCCCACACTCTGCATGTATGGACTCAGATACGGTAGTCCTAGAGCCGTCGCTGTATTAGAATCAAACAATATTATCATAAATTCATCAATATTTGGCTATACCGCGATTTGAAAATTAAAAATATCCTTAAATATTGATTGCAGACTGTAATTAAAAACACACCGAAGAAATCAATAGACAGCCGCCCGTCACTGTAGCGATATACAGGTCTACCGAAGAAGGTTTGTCCATAGGGAGGATTCTCTGCAGCTTCGTGATACGGGAATGCAAAGTGAATAGCGCCGGTATCAGAGGTCGAATCTCCGAAGTTAAATATTGCAGGAAAGTTGCAGCGGCAGTCACTAGGTATTGGCAATAGGGTTGTCATCAGAATTAATGCATGTAAAAGCAATAATCGATGACCATAGCAGCGATCCATTCTGGAAAGATCGAATGGAAACGCAACAACGAGGATCAAATTCAATAGAAGATAAACAAGAAAAAGAGCAGAAACCAAAGTCTTGCTCCTTGAGATTGACAGGCTGAGAGCTTCACACCGAAGAATGGTAGAAGATATACTGATCGGAACTCCTCTACATATTCGTCGTCCTTGTGATGCATTTATAAAATTCGTTGGTAAGTTTCAATGGGATGGACCGAGGAAAATTTTAGGTGTTGTAAAAATATTGCTATGATCAAAATTGTACATACCAGAGGAATAAATTGTATAATTTAGTAGGATCAATCAAGACTTACTATTAGAATTTACATGATTAGCTGATTTATTGTATATTTAAGCAAATATTATTACTTTGTGAATCAAATTTTAACGAAATTAAATAAATAAAAAATTATAATTGCTCATTGGAAATAACATCCTATTGGAAATGTCACGACACAATATTTAGAAAGGTAATTTTGTTATTGGAAATTTCAATATATGGTTGTTTGTGATCTCCGATATCCATTTATACCGTCTTTTAATTTGACCAAATTTACTAACCTACGATTAAAAAAAAATTAAACTAAACACTCTCCGCAATCCCCTCCAAGATTTCAGCACTGAAAAATCCCAAACTTGAACGACATGACCACCTCAACCCCAAAGGGCATCACATTGGATGCGAATGAACCCATGTCTGTCCCAAGGGAAGTGTTTTCTCTTTGGAAATAACATAAATAACATCTGAAGAAAGAGAAATGTGTTTACACGAAATTCCATAAAGAATTTCGAAAAATGTAGTTACAGATTTTATTAGGAGATTATCTTTGTTTTGGAAATTTATTTTTATGTTAATATTATTTTAATATATTTTGTGAATTAATTATTTGCAAATTAGTATAAATTTATTTTAATTTTAAATTTAGAATATAATCAAGAATTTTTATCATGTTTATAATGTACTTTGGAAATTATTTATGGGAAACCTAACATAATTATCAAATTAATTTTGGAGAATAAAAATATCCAAAATAAAAATAATTTTATTATAATAATTTTATTTTAATTTTGGATAGATATCAAATTAATTTTGGATTTATATATATATAAACGAGAATGAACAAAAATATCTAAAAAAAAAATAATATTATTATAATACTTTTATTTTAATTTTGGAAAAATTGAATGTGATCAAATTTCTAGAAATGTATTCTTTATTCAAGGTGAACATGATTTGATTTGTCTTGGTGCATGAATCTAATAATAATAATTTATTTTAAAAGTTACGGCTTCGACATCCAATTGATTGAATGTAGAATGGAGACTCAACTTTACTAAGAGGAATACATACTCTACTCGGCTCTAGATTTAAACCTATAGAAGCACATATTCTAAGGAGGAGGAGCCATCCTTAGTGTCATTTATTTCAAGTGATACTTTCACAATGAGAGATTTAATATGAAAATATGGATCAATACTATGCAAATAATGGTTAATTATCTTCCCCCAGAATTACTTATGTTGAGGATCCAGTTAGGGATTGTGTCAATGATCTAAATGTTAGAGTGGTTTCGTAGATCTTGCATGATTTTCTACTTAACTTCCATAATCTCCTTTTGTATAGCCAAGGGGTGTTCTAATGATACCATCTTGTAGAAAAATGGGCTTGAGAGTGGGCTCTAGAACCATTTTATCAATCCCTTCGACCTATTCCCTTCCACGAGAAAGCCCTCTACCTAGGCATAGGAATAATAAGAAACATATTCACTAGAGAGAGGAATGAAACTAAATATAACTCCAGCTAGGGATGCGAAATGGAACTAACATAAGAATGAGATGATGCATACTAGGAAAGAATAGGTCACCATACAAAAATAACTCTCCTTTAAGCCCCAAAACATCAAACCCGAGGAGAAAACCAACTACATAGATACATCTGTAACCACTTAATACAACCACATCACTAGAGAAAAAACTATTTACCTTGAGGAATTAGGAAAATTTTGAGCGCTGAAATCAGCCTCCTAAGGAAAATATTAAAATAAGATCTATGATTTTTTAAACAAAAAGAAAGATTTTTTTTTTTTTTAAACTATATGTTTGTCTCATCTCCTTTTATGTTTACTCAAATTCCAAGCATACACACATGTTCGATGCGAAATTAAATTCCACATCCAATGAGTATCCACTATGCATGCTTTTGAATAGACCCAAATTAGAAAAAATGAAACTACGTGAAAAATCCATGTATTTTCAATTTTTTCTGTTGTGGGTCTACTAAGAAGTATGCATAGTATGTACTCGTTGGATGTGGAATTTATTTTCACATCCAAGAAATATATAAACTTGACATTTGATTAAAGTTTTGAGGAGATAAGCCAAATATACAATTTAAAAAAACCAGTTTCCTTCCTTTTCCTCCAAAATATTTACCTCGGGGGATGACATTTTCTTCTTGAATCCTATTGGTTCTTTTAAATATTTATTTGTTATTACGTTTTTTTTTAGGCCCACTTTTACCTCACAATTTCATTAATAAGAGTGGGACCTAGGCCAAGAAATCTTGGTCCTTCTGCGAGATAAAATCTATGTGAAGAGAAATAAAATTCCCAAATACATAGAGAGGTAAGAAGTAAACTTTCCCTAACATATAAACAATAGGTTGTATGAGTAAAAAATACATGGGAAAGGATATATTAATATTTCTTGTAATAACTCCACACTACTAACAACTATCATGAAACCCATCTATAAGTTCCAACTAAAATCAACACCAAGATACCTCTCTCTTTGTGACATCTACATGCAATAAGTATGGTATTGAATTCACCTAAGTAGCAAGATGGCATCCATCACACTTCACTACCCTATGGGTCGGGGTTGAAACTATGCCACTCTCCTCCATTATGTGGAGTGATTGTGAGTTTCTCCCTCACACACGCCATTCCTCTCCAATTATCACACCATCCAAGGATTCATAATCCTTAATGAGTAAAGCATAACAATCCTATTGAGGAAAATTTGTAGTAAGGATAAGCCATTTCTCTAACAAGTTCATGTCTCGAGTAGCATAACCAACATTATTAAGGAAATATTCCCAATTTTATGTTGATCTATGCACATGGGAGGTGAGGATCATAGTGAGCTAAGAGATAAGAGATATAATGTGTAACAAATAATTTTCCGAATGCTAGGTAATGGAAAGATTTCAAGGATTTGACCCATTGATTATTTTTTTTAACATTTTAACCACCATCGGAAAGTATCCTTGATCTAGATGGATATTTGTGGCCACTCACCTATTCCACTTGTACCCCTAGCGTTGTTTCTTTTTAGTTTCCTTAATTGTAGCACAACTTATTAATTTTGGTATTTTTCGGGTCCTAGACTTCTGGAAGTTGACGTATGCAAAAACGAGGTATTATGATAGCCAAATGAATATTGTATGCCAAAGTTACAACCCTGGTAAGTTGGAATTCCAACTTACCCCAATGGGGTCCACAAGCTTTTGGCGCTTTATCTCCTACGGTTAGGTTTTTGAATGTTAAAGGTTTCTCATTGTTTCTCAATGATAAAAAAGCCACCAAGCCTCATTGTAACATGGTTTACAGGCATGTAGCTGCCATATCTCTTCTCAGAGATAAGCTACCATCGTCTGATCTAGTTTATTTCCATTCTGTGTATAGGCATATTTTAGTTCTCTAATATTAGTGAAATGAAGTTTAATTTCTGTTGCATCTCCATGTTTATGTTTATATGTGTATTTTTTTGTTTTCTTGTATAAGTGTAGATCAGTGATATCAAAGCGGTCTACTTTTTTTTTATTTTTTTCTTTGAATGTCCCCAAGGAGGTAAAGGTATAATGAGTTAGGGATCAAATTGGTTGAACCTTTGCAAGAGTAGCCTCACAAACCCCAATGGCCTCCCATGGAAAAATAAAATAAATATGAGGGAGCAGGAGACCCTTTCAAAATATTGCTTGAGGAATCCATCGAGAAATAGAGTAATGCGATGATGGATAAATTCACCTAGATGCTTCAGAGGCTACGCATAACCGACACATCTTCATCCAACATTACCTATAGAGGTGACACTCCTTTTAAAGTACAATTTAACTTTGACATTCCCATATTTGAGGCCAGATAGATGTAGAAGTCATAGGCACATGGTTAAATATGTTGGAATGGTATTTTTCTGTTCATGACATTTTTGACCGGGAAAATATTACTTTTGTACTCCTCAAATCCATCTTCCACGTCAAGGATTGGTGGGAAACCTATTGTGAATAAAAGGATGAGAAGGGATCCTGGTTGTTTTCAACCACACCCACTTGAAATTCTTTCCAATGTTCCTTAAATGAACAATATTACCCTGTCAAGAGCTATGGAGATAAATACATAAAGTGGACCATGCTATGATATGGAAGGGACCAAGATGTGTCAGAGTTCATCAAAAATTTTCATACCCTTCACACGAGGTTAGGTATCAAGGATTCCTAGAGACATTTGGTACTCAAGTACTGTGGCTATCTACAAAATTACATCCAGGACGAGACAGAGTTCTTGGATGTCTCCTCACTTAGCAATGCCTATCGATACACTACAAATATCAAGCAAATATTTAAACAAAAGAAATGATACTTTGGATCTGTGAACCTGATGAAAGGGAAAGATGCACCCAAATTTCAGAACAGAGGACAAAGGAAAGGCTAGGTGACCAAGGACAACTCGTCGAAGCTGTAAGAAAAGAAAAATACCAATAAGAAAAATAAGGACACATGGAAATGGTGTGAGTTCCATAACAACCCTACTCACAACACAAATGAGTGTCGAGACAAGCAGTCACTGGTGTTCGATCTGAAGGCTTTTGAATCACATGCATGTTCTGACTCTGAGACATAAACCAACAAGGATAATGATAAAGGGAAGTAAATTATTAATGTGGAGCCTAGTGCCACCATTGCCACCACCAAGATCCAAAATATTGAGCATGAAGATCCATAAGAGGGGGAGTGTCTATTCCACTCATAGATGTGGGTGAAGGACTCTCTGTTGAATTTCAATGTCGACATCAGAAGCCAAAATAACCTCATTCTAGTATAGTTCATGAGGTGGTTAGACCTATCGACCACACCATATCATCATTGTACACCATTGGGCGGCCTCACCAAGGATGACATCTCCACATCAACCAATAGTGTCATCTTCCCTACAACATTAAACCCTTCACAGATGAGGTAATATGTGATGTTTCTCATATTAGGCCAACCATACTTATAAAAGAGTCATGGTATGTATGAGTCTAGGCCTCGTACTGTCATTATTTATTTGGGAAATAAGTTATACATGATACCATATGTAGCACCACCTACTACCCTCTCTTTTCTCTCCACAAAGAAATGTAGTAATATCATTTTTTAGATTGGGAAATATTTATTCCTTATGATTCACCCTTAGGGAAAGAATAAGACTGTGGCTAAATCCACAGCCTCCAGACATGGCTCCTTCACACGATAGCAACAAATGGAAGGTCATGTGTTGTCTCAAGCGGTGCTGACCCAGGTTCAAAGTCTACTGCGTAACCAAAAAAAACCTGTAGCTACTGACCCTTTTAGTAGTGATCCACTTGCACAAATAAAGCTCTCACTTGAAGCAGCATGGGGGTGTGCTAAAACCAAGTGTCCAAACCTAGAGGGGGCTTTGATGTGGATATAACACTTTCTTATCTAATCTAATTACTACTGTGTTGCGTGATTGCTTCTTAACCCAAATCAGATCTAATATTAACAGAAACCCTTATCACCGATATATTTATTGTGTAAACAAAAACATCTACTATTATGTGATTAGCCCACAGAAATGTGCAAAAAATAACATAAAATACAAAATAGATCTATAAGAAAATCACTAACTCATAAAGATCAATCACATAAGAACTGAAATCATGCAAGTGAACTAGTGAATTTCCAAAACTTCTCTTTATTAATAAGATATTCAATGAATACAACTTCTTCCTTCTGTGCACATAGCCGCAAATTCCTCGCACACAACCCATGCCTTTCCTTACATCTCCGCGCACACAGTTGCAAGAGCTTGTCTCTTACTTAGACTAATCACCAATTACTTGCCCCAATTACATCAGTATTACATAATCATCAGATATTTCTAAGAGATATTAATTGAATTGACTCATACATGCCTATCTATATTACTTAGATGTTCAAAACCATGGTCCCAAATTGTGGTTTGAGTCACATGTTTTACCCCTTTACCTATCATAAAATGAAGGAGATTTGACCTGCCCCAAAGCCCCTTGAATTTCTGCGCGTTGCGCTTCTCCATCAAAGATAACGAAAATTATATTAAGACTTGACCTAGGAGACCCTAGCCCAACAGGCCCCCAACACAAAATCATGACTCGTCCTCTAGTCACTCTACGTCGGATTCTGGCATCTTGGTATTTAATGCTTGGATGGCTTCATGGAGGGGTTGGATGGCCTCAACACTCTGTGTTGCAACTTTCTACGCTTCTTCGAATAACTTCTCTATATTAAGCCCTTCTTCTGCCAAGCCGATGTTGCGTTGAGTTTGTTGGAGTCCCTTGAGTGTACCCTCAGTGGTCTGTGATAGTGGGCTATTATGGGGCACAATAATAAGAATATGGGGATTACAAGGGTACAATAATAATAATAAGTGGGCTACACTAACAACAATAAGGGGATACACTATTATTATAGAGACCTAACATGTCCCTCTCCTTCAAAGAAGTGTTGTCCTCAACGCTTGATTATTTCTCGATGCTTAAGTATAAAATTCTCATTCTCCCATCTAGAATATTTAGAGGGTAAGTTCTTCCACTTGTTGAGGTACTCTGAAATTGATCAGTTTCGTAGTTTTCGAGTTCTTTTTTCCATGATTTCTTCCGAACTTATTTTGCTGCGATGTTTATCTTCCTGTTGTTTCATTCAATTTTGCACCAAAGTTAGATTATCCTTTGAGAGTTGGAGAACTTGTTGTTGATGCTTGATGTGATCTTCCACTGCTTTATTATCCATATTAGCTTTCATTTGATCCTTCAAACCATCCAAATTAGCCTCCATGTATTCTTTTAAACCATCTATGTCATGTTTGGTTTCTCTTTGTAAGATCGAAACTTGTTGTACTTGCTATCGTAATTTTGATATATCATACTGCAATTCTTCATCTTCATGTGTCATAATAGAGATTTTTTAGGGATTAATGGGCGTGGAGTTATTTTTTGGAGGCATTATATAACTCAATGCTAATATCTACGCTTCAATATTCCCTTCGAATCACTTCAAATTGATTTTTCAAACAAAAGTTATGAAAACTTGTTTAAAAAATACACACCTTTTTCTTGTTTTTTTAGGAGGTCTATATTGAACCTAATTTATCTTTGTTATTTTGGATCTTAAAAATCTGAATTTCTATCCTGTATTAGCCATTTGAGTTCTGTTTCCAATGTCACTGGTCAGACCTGATTTGGATTCTTAAAGAAATAGCTATGACCAATCTCCCACAATGAACTAATTATGGACTCGTTCAGTAGAGATAATTTGTATGACATGCCATGTGTCACGGTTTCCTCCTTCAGGTCTAAAATTGATACACCAGAAACTAAAATTTGTGCGATTTCAACTACTTTTTATAGAGTTCCAATCTGATGCTTAGAGAGAGAGTTATGATGATTTTACCAAGATCGCCTCTTTGAGATGAAATTCAGGAGCCTACAAAAACCCTAACTTCCACAGATCATATCTTCAGAAATATTACGAACTAAGATATAAAAATTGTACACGAAGTTCCTCAAGATTTATTAGCAAATGGGTTTTATTTTTATCTTACGCACCTTCATAGAAGACAAGTTATAGAGAAAATTCCACGGTGCCCTGTTTGAAGTATAGTGAAACCCTAGAATCTAAAGCTCTGATACCAAATGTTCTGAAACCAGCTCCCAAAATAGAATAAAAGAGAGATCAATGCCTGATAAATTAGCCACTTTGATGGGGAAACCTTCTTTACATTACATAAATGAAAAATTCTTGGATGATTCAAATGAAAAAACCTCCTTTCTATATATAGGAGTCCATGGGGTCACAAGATAATCCTAGCTGACCTAACAATAATAATTTAAGGGCATAACAATAACAATAGTGGGCTATTATGGGGCACAATAATAACAATATGGGGATTATAGAGGTAAAATAATAATAATAATAAGGGGGATACACTAAAAACAATAAGGAGATACACTAGTATTATAGGAACGTAACAACTTAACTCATACATGCCTATTTATATTACTTAGATACACAAAAACCATGGTCCCAAACCATGGTTTGAGTCCCTGTTGACGGGAAAATCTGTCCGGCCAACAGCAGGGGATCTCCCCGGTAAAAGGTCCCAATTAGACCTTGAACCGTTTGGAATAGCGATCCCGTCCAGGGTGTGGGTTCGGCTACCACTGATTTCTCCTTTGCTTTGGGTCTCGCTTAAACTCTATAAAACAGTGGATACACACCTAATCAACTAATACAAGACATATGATTGATGCATTAAATGTACATGCAGCACTGTGAGTAGCAAGAGTAAATAATAAATCATGAAGACCGAAGGAAGTGTCGTTAGCGACACTTCATTAGGGTCATGCTTGTAAACTATTTTGACCGCAAAGGAAATAGTTCCTCATGGAAAGAACACCCTTCACTTCCTAAAATTTTAAATGATAACACAAATGCAGATAAACAAAGTCATCAACATTCGCTAAGAAAGTGAAATAAACTCAACCACCATTAACATGCTCAGTGAACTGTTATGCAACTGTGATGTGAATTGAAAATACAGTTCCCTTAATCTAAAGATTTTCAGAAACTGAAAACATAATACTCGACAGTGCTGATACATAAAACAACACCAGATCTACAAAGAGATTTTTCAAAACGCTTGTATTAATGCTCAAATGTATAATCTAGATAATACAATGTACTCAGTACGAGTCCCAAACAAAAGCCCCAAAGTACAAGCTCCCGAAGGAGTATTTATAATACAAAACCTGCCCTTTGGGCTTCCTTGAACTTTCATCTTCCTGACTGTTGGGCTGCCTTGTGACCCAGTCTTTTTTGCGACCTGCGACCTGAGCTGTTGTTGCGACCTGTGACCTGACTGGGTCGCGGGGTCGCAGGTTGTAATAAAATGGCCGAGGTGCGACTTTGCGACCTTGCGACTGGGTCGCAGGGTCGCGGGGTCACAAGATGCATAAAACCGAAGAGATGTGACCTTGCGACCTTGCGACTAGGTCGCTGGGTCGTGGGGTCGCAAAAAGGAGGAAAACCGAAGAAATGCAACCTTGTGACCTTGGGCAGATCAGTGAGTTCCTTGGAGTTTCGCCAGCATATACTTGTTTTGAAAATGTCCCCTTGTTTTCTGGGGAAAACCTTGGCTCTTATGTGCAAACAGAGAGGTTCTTCCTGCAATAAAATAACACAGGTCATATGTCTCTATGATTGAATAATGATAATGCAAAGGGCATTTTAATTAATTTGCAAGAGTTAAAATAATAGCATAGACCCCTGTGTGGTCAAGTGTGTGCTACTAAGTCATCGGGGAGAACGACCAATGCCATTTTCTTTTAAATAACTGTAATGTAGATTGGTATCGTTATGGACCGGGTGTGGAATGCAGATCCAAATGTAAATTCACCCATTTTGTATTATCTGCAAACCATCCAAAAAGTATATTTGGAAAGCGCCATGGAGATTTGAATCGATCAACACTGAGATTCTCATTCTTGGGCATGGAAAATTCATTTACTACATCTTTTACAGCTCTCTTCATGACCAAGATAGCCATCAATGCACCAAGGAGCCCCTAGCTATTCTTGTACACTTGTTGTTGATCGAGCAGGCGCTGAAACCAGCATAGAAGCAATGTACGAGAGCTCATCTCGCCCATGCAATAACAGTTTCTATCCCAACTCAGCCCTCCTCTTGCTTCATGTCCGAGATCTAAAAAGGTTGCTGCTCACCATGCTACTGCTCCACAACATCATTGGAAAAACTCGTGCAATGCAGGAAATTCACAGGTCGCATGGTCACTATTATCTCCAAGTCGCATCCTTGATTGGTTCCATGGATCTGTGACCCAGCGACTCAAAGGGTCGCGCGACCTCACTCCTCATAAGTCACAGGTCGCTGCTATCTCCAAGTCGCATCCTTGATTGGCTCCATGGATCTGCGACCCAGTGACTCAAAGGGGTCGTGCGACTTTGATGGAGTCGCGTTCTTTCATTTTGGATGAAGAAAAGAAGACCTGGACTACGACTTGTTTGAGGAGCCATGTCTGACAGCTCGATTCAGGTAGCTTTGCTCTTGTGCAATGCAATTCATGCTCCTTCGACATGTAGCCAAAGAAAATCTGCGCAGATCAACTCATGCTTTTTTTTAAACGTTCGTTACAATGATCCTTGAGCCACCAGCATTGAAAATGCCTTTGCTGTGATTGGGATACCTGTGTGTGCTCCATGCAGACCGCACAACTACCATGTGTTTCAATGAACATATTCTACAATGTCAGAAAGTGAACAAACGGCTACACAGCTAATATCTAGCGGCTGGTAACAGAACCCGCGATTTCCAAATGCAGAATAGGATACGTTGCTCAAATGGCGCTGATTACAGCACATAATCACCATGAAATCTGCGTCTTTTGATTAGAAAAGATTTTACAACAGTGCATTTTGTAACCCCCTCCAGTGCAGCTGAAACTCTGCATCGTTGACAATGTATGGTTATGGTTCGCTGAACTCTTACAAATCCACTCTGCTTTGACTGTAAATGGCACTAGCATTATATAGCACTTGCATTGTAGGTTCATCATAATATTTCGATCCATGTTTAAACACGACTTTCAACTATATATATATCTTCTCCTAGAGTTTAACATAAGTTGATACAAATATCGTGATTTTGAATGCAGGATAACAAAGCATCGGGTGAGGAGAACGTAAACATAAGATAAAGCTGTTGGCAGTCAATGCCCCAGGGCTTTCTCACGTCATTGCGGTTGTAGTTGCGCTCAAAAAGCACTTGCACAGGGCCGCTTCTACTGGTGATACTGATACTTTATTTGCTTCAGCTCCTTCGTTTGCGCGTAGAAACCTAATTATCACTCATGCCCGATAGCATGCATGGCAGTCTATATCCACGAAAGTTCGGCATGAAGAGCAAGGATTGATGCTCTCCAGCTCACTGCGAAAACTTGCCAAAAGCATTGATGGGGGAAAAAGACGCATGCATGAATCTGCATTTTCTGATTAAAATGATTCTAAAACCATGCATACCATTAACCTCTTTCCAGCTCACCGCTTATTATTTTGTTATAGTTGTTATACAATGCCATCGTGGCTTTGTTACAACGCTCTGCCCGTGTTTCAAACATACCCTTTTGACCACTGCTCGGCGCCCATTTGTAACATTTTTTCTTTGTTTATTTTATATGATCACACACCTCCAAACTTGCATGGTTTGAAACCATGTTGTTTTGCACCCCTTGAACATGGTTGTAGAATATTGTAATTCGCACCACGACTTTGGATCAACAAATATGAAAATTCGCCATCAAAACCTTTGCGCTTATTGATCTGGTTCTGATTCATGTCTTAATAATAATGTTGGACTGTAGCTTGTATATATGTGTTCTCAAAAATTTGTCATAAGTCGAAAGCAGCCATTGAACCTTTAAACTCATCCGTAATGCCTTTTCTTTGTTTAGTTTATATGACTCGCTCCTCCAATTTTACTTGGCTTGAAAACCATATTGTTCTTGCGCCACTCGAAATATGTTTGCAGATTATCATGCATCGCACTAGAGTTGTTATAACATGCCACCATAGTTTTATCATAACACTCCACTCCATGTTTTAACATACATTCTGATCACTATTTCTACCATAGAACTATGTAAGCCAACTTGTAATGTTTCTTCATATAATTCTGATCCAGCATCTCATATGGTGTTAAAACCATATGGTATTTATCCTCTCGCACTTTCGTTCGACTATAATATGCTTAAAAATGCAACCTTGGTCCTCATGTTTGTGCCCACCATGTAGCTTAGGTTTAACCAAGATTTGCTTCCTGTCCCCAATTTGCCAGAGTTGTCAACATAACTCAAAATGATTGTTGGTTCAGAAGAATGGCCCTTTTATAAAATTTGAACAATCTCCAAAAACAAAATGTACTTCGCCATGACTTGACTTTGGTACAACCAAGAGTTTCCTTCTATGTTTCCATGATGGGTCAAATCTGTGCAGGCCATACATTATTATGGTCCTCAAATTGACACCTGCTATACTGTCTGACCTATTGTTTTGGATTGACATCATCATGGCTAACCACATTACGATTTAGCTGCAAATTTCCGTGGGCCCTTTGCATAATCACCACCTCACTGTGTTTAATGCTTGTTGCCAAAACATGATGAGCACACCATAATGTTTGCTTGTCAATTTTTAGATTTCAGTCCTGCTCACAGAATATGACAATATCAACTCCTGCAAGATTCAAACCAGCACCACTAGTTCGAGTAGACATTAAAATACAAATGCTTCACAAATATCCTCATTGGCCTAACTGAAGTCACTCGACTATGGCAGTGTTGATGCTTTGCCACCAAAGCTTTGCACAGCTGAAAAACTCCCTTATGCTCTTACTACTCCATCAAGACACTCATAAGAATACTTTTGCAGCCCTAAGTAATCCTGAAGAATGTCTATGGTCTGTGTCGTTGGAGAAGAAACCAAGACACAATGTCCTTGACTATGTAACTTCTCAAGCAAAATGTCCAAGATGATGAGCTTTCCACTCGCCTGAACTAAGTGTTCACCTTCTTCAAATGGCTCTGGGTCCACCATTGAAAATATAAGCATGGCTACATGTCTTTCGCAGTTGTACCACAGTATTTAGTAAAGATTGATGCTGAGTGCTTGAACCACTTGTTTGAAGCTAGGCCACTCTAGATGCATACATTTCCTTCTAAAGTGGGACCAATGGAGCCAGTACTGTAGCCTTAGCCAGTGGTGGCAATATAAAGAGTCCATTCTTGATAAGTAGAGCTTTTGTACGCTGAAGCATGAACGCATGCACAATATATCTTAGTAGCTTGAACTGTTTGCTACATCTAGAGGTATTTTCACCTTGAGTCAAGGTTGAAAATTTAACGGACACAACACCAAAAGAGCCACGGGCATTTCCGTTGATCTTTTAAGTAAGCTAATAAAATTATAGCCTGCAATGTGTTCCCAAGTCCCATTGTGACTGCAAGTTCCCTTGACTGGCGCGGTCTTATTTCTTACGTACATGGGATAGATGTCCTCCACTTCTCATGTTTCAACTGGTACTGCTCTTATCCTTCTCACCGGTGTGGTGATGACATTTATGAGTATATCATCCGTGGGATTGACCTGTATGGAACATTATCACATCACAGTTACTTGTTTTGAGAATGATGTCCCTAGATAAATATATAAGACTTACGAGCTTACAAGAAGTATTCAACAACATGCTTAGCGACCCACAGCGGGAGGGCCTTTAATCGTCAATATACAAAAGGTTTCCATTCAAATTTATGCATGGAAATCTCATTACGCATGGCATGATTGCGCTAAAACTGTTGGAGAGTACGTTGGACGATCCTTCCCACATATGGCGTGATTGCAGCAACAACATCTGGTCATGGTGATGAGATGAATCATGAGGGGTTGGGGATAGGTCGACGGGATGTCATTGACTGTAGGTCGGGTGAAATATTTTAACGCCTAAGCAAGCAGAGGGGGAACTCGAAATTTTAAATATACCCAAAATTTTGGGTGGTGTTGTAGCGGCTACAACAGTCCCATGTTTTACCCCTTTACCCGTTAGAAAAAGAAGGAGCTTTGACCTAGCCCAAATGCCCTTGACGTGCTATGCGCTGCGTTTCTCCATCAAAGATAACACAAATTATATTAAAACTCAACCTAGGGTACGCTAGCCCAACAGGCTTCCAACACAAAATCATGACTAGTCCTCAAGTCACTCTACGCTGGATTTCGGCATCTTGGTATTTAGCACCTATATGGCATCATGCAGGGGTTGTATGGCCTCGACACTCTATGTTGCAACATTTTGCGCTTCTTTGACTAACTTATCTATATTAGGCTCCTATGCTGCCAAGATGATGTTGCGTTGAGTTTCACAGAGTCCCTTCAGCATACCCTGAATGGTCTATGATAATTGCAGCGCTTCATCAGCCCAAGGTTCGTTCCTTGGTGCGAAGAGCTACTCCTTGTAGCGTAGCTCATCAATATCTCCCTAAATGCTTCAAACTTATTGAAACTATACCAACATCTTTTCCGGAACTAGGGACCGTGCAATGACTCGAATGTCTTCAAACCATTGTTTCTTATCCTGCATGTATGTGTGCAATTTCTAGACTAATGGATTCTCCTAGATGTAGGTTGATATGTCCATGGTGTATTCGAATATAGTGTTGCATTCATCCACAACTATAGTAATTCTAGTCATTTCCTTTTGAACAATGGCAGCTCATTTCTCCCATACCTCTGGCGATGTCTCCAGCTATAGCTTGGTCTACAGTTGGGCAATATTCTGCTCTAGGTCAGCGTGCAGTATCTCAATTTATGTCTTGGAAGCCTTAAGTACGGATGCGAGGGTCTTGAACCACACTCACTTGAACCACAGTCTCTTGAACCATGCTCTCTTAAATCTTGCTTGCATGAACCTACAGTTGTTGGATGCCTTGCTGAGCCTCACCGAGGAAAACCATGTACTGTTGGTCGATATAGCTCAAGGTTTATTTGGTGACTATCTTGAAAACATTTCCAATCTCATCACAATAAACTTCTGTCAAGATGAGGGGCTTAATCCATACCTTATTTATGCTTTCTACTTCTTATGTTTTCCTTTCGGGGACTGGGCCTTCTATTGGTCCCTCGAAGGGTGTCTGGTTGCATTGAAGGGATATATGTACTGCATGCATGAAGGTCCTCTAGGTCCTCATCACTATGAATTTATACAGTGTCCTTCTTCTTCTCTTCCATCTCTATTATTGTCGGAGGATCCTTAGTGTCTTTCTTAGGGCACAACTTCATCGTGGACAACTTGGGCTAGGTGGTTGAGGTGGCATCAGTATTTGCTGCTACGTCCAAATAGGAGGGATACCCGTTGGTGGTTAATACAACGAGGTCATATTCTCTAACGAGGTAAGGTAGGTCATACCATACCCCAGACACATATTTATTTTCATGAATGTGCACACTATGGAATGAGGCTTTGAAGTTAGCTATGCGCTTGTACTGGTCATAAAATTTTGGCGAGAGGCATGGCTTCAACTGCACAACTTGGTGACGTTCCATCTGAAACAAAAAATATCTCTTTCTGTAATCCATGTCAGATCATTTTTCCCCCACAACGATGAATACCGTGCATCTTCACACATATAAGGGTTAATTGTAGGGAGTTGTGATTCTCACGGTGGCTACCATCCAACGAGCCCTACAAGAAAAAAAAATTCACTCATAGTGGAATAGTTTCCATTCTTCCTGTGTGTTCCATACATTCTACAAAAATTCTTCGCACATATATCGTGCCCATTTTTACTGAACGCCTTTGGTTCATTGCGTAGCTAACAAAATGACCCGTATTGGAACTTTAGCCTGACACTCTCACATGATGTTGCAAGCCAAGACCTGTACACCAAATATGACAGTGGGATCGTTCATGGTGTTGATGGAAAACCCACATTTATTCCTGAACACTCCGTAGGTTTCCTTCATGTCATCTGCAATTCTTCTCCAGGCCCTTCCCTCCGAGGTCTTATGCAGGTTTTTCTCTTTGGTATGGTAAGCCCGTAATGTGGTGGATAAGCATGCCATCAATGGGGATTTTCATTCCCATCCGTAGGAAATCATTGTGCACTAGAGGTAACAACTAGCACAAACAGGTATCATTTATATTGCTGCAAACAAAGTGGGGGACATTCAAAAGCTTGTGGAGCCTGGAATTGCATAGTGCCATAGCCTGTTGCATAGGCTCCACTTTGGTTATGCCAGATTCTTCATTAGGGACATTTTTCATGTACTGTGATGGCGCGAGCTCAGGAAAAAAATTTTGGTACGCCAAATCCCAATCTTTGAGTTTCAGAGAGGTGACTTGTGCCAGTAGGTCACCCTTGATAGTAATGTCCTCCGATAGTAGGGGTGTGTGGATTATTGACTTGATCTTATTAGCGTCGCTATAAAATTCCACTCACGGCTTCTACAAAGGAAACTACGATATGGGCTCAACTTCCTCAACACACCCTTCTTCTGCTGCATTTATCATAGCCTCTTCCTTAATTTATTCCACTGGTTCCTTCTTCCTTTTTGCATGGGAAGCTTGATATTGTTTCGGGGACTTCTTGCGCAGGTAATTATGGGTACTCAACAACTGTCCTTTATTTTTCTTCTATGGCGCAGTAGGGGTGGGATCAGTCACTATCATGGTATCTGGAACTAAGTGACCTAAAACTTGTTGGTGCAATGTTTCTTCAAGTGGTTCCCATGATGCATACATAAGAGATAACAGAGGGAACAATTCAGTTGAATTACTGAGAAATAAAACGAAACTTGTGTAGACCTCCATTATGTATTTATAGTGATGTGAAGGTTTAAAATACATTATGGTTGTTGATGCAGTTCCATTAATGCTAAAACAACTCCAAATCTGGTGTAATATCATCCTTAAATGCAAGTTACCCACTCTTCGAAACGGTAGAAAAGCTATCATTTCCAAATTTAATGTTCTAATGGCCAGTTTCTGGTCTCCCTATGACTACAACATCCTCCTAGCGCGAACTTTGTATTGGCTTCATAGATAACTGTCCTCCCTCAAATTTCATTGCACAAAATTTTGGCAATAAATTTTATAACATATGAGAGGTGTCTTTAAAGTCCTGCACCCTCTCGCAACTATCCGAGGTGCTAGGACATTCTTCTATCCATATAGTCATTTATCAAACGTAGGGAGGGGGTCATCCCTTTAAGGTTTTAGGTGACTACCAACATATCTGGGAAGTAATTCACCATTTAACTTAACCAATAGTACCACACCTCATTCTTTAATATTTTTGATAATATAGCTTCCCTAGAAAGTGCGTAGACTAACTATCATAGAGAAACACCAAATCATCATTCTGGAAAGTCTTTTTTTTGATATTTCGGTCATGCCAAGAATTTTCACGCCTTCTACACCTTTTGGTGGAAGCCAGCAATGAATCTATCTTCCTCCAACACAACAAGCTACAACAAATTTTCCTCGATAATGTCTTGGTTAGCCATGTTGGATACGACTACGATACACAGACTAGGAAAAATGTATTTCATAGGCATAATGACCTCTTGTCCATAGACCATCCTTAAAGGTTTTTGTCCCATCATATTCCTGAACGTATTCCTGTATGCCCATAGTACAACAAATATGTGCACATCCCAGTCATTGTGACTGGCATTTCATATCTTCATGAGCGCATTCTTCGGAATCTTGTTGAAGCCTTCTACCTTTTCCATTCACCTAGGGATGAGAGGGTGTACTCTTCTATTAGTGCCTGAATAGTCTCATTTAGGAAATGCATACCTTGGTCACTCATCATAATTTTGGGGCACCCAAACCTCATTAAAATATTCTCGAAGATAAAGTGCGCAATCGTCTCTGCGCTACAACCTTTCACAACTTGAGCCTCCTGTTGGGTGTGGAGCCTGATTATCTTGTTTATTTTGTATCACAACATTGGACCCCTATACCTTAATGGGGTGACAATGCCTCCTGTAATTAAGCATTTCCTAGGGGGTCCAAGGGGGGTGGCTGCGACTTTATGGAGCCCCCCGAAGCTAAAAAAAGATGTAAAATTGCCTTGTAAAAGTATAGTAATTTCTAGTCAATCTGGGTCGTTCATTAGGCAGATGATCTGACGGTAGAGGTTATGTTTAGTTTAGGGATTTTTTTCCTAGAAGGAAACCCCCTCGATTTGTATGAGGGTATTGTATTGTGTGTGTGTATTGTATGTGTATTCTCAGAGCGAGAAATAGATAGGGAGACTATGAGAGAAAACAGAGGATATTACAACAAATTTTTTGTAGGTTGTGTCTCTTCATTTTGCCTGATAATAGAAAGGAATAATTGGCTGTTCGGGGTGGATGTAGCCCAAACTGGGTGAACCATGTATATTTTTGTCTCTCTTCTTTTATGTGTTTTGTGTGCTTGTGTTTTTCCGCATATTTTATGTGCTGCATTGCTCTGTAATATATAATTTTTCTAACAACTGGTATCCGAGCCAAAGTTCTATTTGGCTGATAATCTCGCAAGAAAGAAGGGTTCCTGGTTCGAGTGCGAGCAATGGCGAAAGATGGTAAGTTTAGGGTTGAGAGCTTTAATGGCCAAAACTTCCTGCTGTGGAAGATGCAGATGGAAGATTATCTGTATCAGAAAGATTTGTACCTACCATTGAGCAAAAAAACAAAGACGCTGACAGCTATGAGAGACGCACAATGGGAGATTCTCGATAGAAAGGCACTTGGAACAGTACGGTTGTGCCTCGCGGCATTGGTAGCCTTGAATATATCGAAGGAAACAACAACAGAACGTTTGATTAAGGCATTGGCGAAACTATATGAAAAACCCTCAGCCTTAAAAAAGGTATTTCTTATGAAACATTTATTTAATATGAAGATGTCGAAAGGTGGATCTGTTGCAGACCATTTAAATGATTTTAATATAGTTACCAGTCAGTTAAGTTTTGTAGGCGTAAAATTTGATGATGAAGTTAGGGCTCTTTTATTTCTGTGCTCATTGCCAAAAAGCTGGAATGGTTTAGTTATGGCCATTAGTAACTCTGTCTCTGGATCTAATAATTTAAAGTTTGATGATGTTGTCGGTGCTATCCTTAGCGAGGAAATGTGAAGGAAAAGCCCCGGTGAGACATCAGGTAATGCTTTGAGTGCAGAGTCTAGGGGAAGAAGAATGGAAAGAGGAAAGAGATTTGGATATCGTAGTAAATCAAGGAAAGGCAGATCCAAGTCTAGATTAGGGTTAGTGTGCTAGAAATGTGGAAAGAAAGGACATCTAAAGAAAGACTATAGATATTAGAAGGGAAAATAAGGATACACACAATAAGAAGAAAATCATGAAGCAAATGTGACAGGTGATGCGTTACAAGATGCTTTGATTATTTCTTTCGAAAATGTTACTGATTCCCAGGTGGTAGATTCAGGGGCCTCATTCCATGCCACACTTGATAATAAATATTTTCATGACTATGTTCAAGGAGATTTTTGACAAGTCCGTTTGGGTGATGATAAACCATGTAAAATTGTTGGAATGGGTAAGGTTCTTGTACAACAGCATAATGGAAACCAATGGCTATTAAAGGAGGTAAGGCATGTTTCAGATCTGAATAAAAATATGATTTTAACAGGGCAGTTAGGCAGTGAAGTTTGCGTGACAACTTTCACAGATAAAACTTGGAATGTCACGAAAGGAGCCCTCGTAATAGCAAAAGGAGAAAAGGTTGGTACATTGTATTTATGCAATGGTATTTCTAACTCTGTTAATGCTTTAACTTCCAAAGGAGCAGATGCAGCATTATGGCATCATAGGCTTGTACACATGAGTGAGAAGGGGATGAAGGTTCTTCACTCAATAAATTTGTTGCTGGGTTTGAAGAATGTTAATTTGGATTTCTGTGAGAATTGCATTTATGGAAAACAAAAGAGAGTCAAATTTCTCAGATTTGGGAAAGAAAAGAAGAGCAAACAATTAGATCTTGTGCATACAGATGTATGGGGACCTGCTCATGTATCATATCTTGGTGGCTCTCTTTATTATGTTACTTTTATTGATGATGCAACTAGAAAAACTTGGATTTATTGTATTCAGAATAAATCTGATGTATTTGATACTTTCAAGAAATGGAAAGCTTTAGTTGAGATTGAGAGAGGAAATAATTTGAAGTGTCTCAGATCAGATAATGGAGGTGAATATTGCAACAAAGAGTTTGATAGGTACTGTTCAGAGCATGGAATTCACAGGGAAATGACAGTTCCAAGAACACCACAAGAAAATGGTGTGTCAGAAAGGATCAACAGAACAATCATGGAGCGTGCAAGGTGCATGAGATTGCATGCAGGATTTCCTTTACAATTTTGGGCAGATGTTGTAGATATTGTTGTTTATCTAATAAACAGAGGGCCTTCAACTTCCTTGGATGGTGGTATTCCAGAGGAAGCATGGACAGGTAAACAGGTAAACTACTATTTTTAAAAGCCTTTTGGTTTTGAGGCCTTTATCCATATTAATAAAGAAAATAGAAAAAAGCTTGAGGAAAAATCAAAGAAATGTACCTTTATTGGATATGGTGTTAATGATTTTGGTTATTCCTTATATGGTTATGAAAATCACAAAATCATTAGGAGAAGATATGTAATATTCAATGAAAAGGTCTTGTATAAGAATCAGTTGCAGGAAAAGAAACAGGAAAAAGAAAACAAAGAATACACAGTTCTTGATGAGTCACAGAGAAATTAAAGGTGCCTGAAAATAATAATGATCAATAGCCACAATAGCAACAACCACCACAGTAGCAACAAGCACTTCAAACATCTAAAAGTGGTGTTGCAAAATCTACCAGGATAAGTAGACCCCCTGAACGATACTCTCCTTCATTATATTATTTATTGTTGACGGATTCTGGTGAACCCGAATGTTATGAAGAAGCAATGTAGGTTGAAAGTAGGAAGAAGTGGGAGCTAGCCATGGAAGAAGAGATGTACTCCTTAATTCATAAATACACTTGGGACTTAGTCAGGTTGCCTTTAGGTAAAACAAAATTGCAGAATAAATGGGTTTACAGGCGGAAGGAAGAAGATGGAGGAAAACAAAGGGAAAAATCTAGACTTATGGTGAAGGGGTTTGCAAAAAGCAAAGGTATTGATTTTGATGAAATATTTTCTCCTATTGTTAAGTTGACTTCAATCAGAACTATTTTAAGTCTTGTAGTAGCAGAATATTTACATCTTCAAAAGTTAGATGTAAAGACAAAATTTCTCCATGGAGACTTGGGGGAAGAGATCTATATGGAGCAACCAGAAGGATATGAGGTAAAAGGAAAAGAAAAATTAGTGTGCAAGTTAAAGAAGATATTGTATGGATTAAAACAGGCTCCAAGGCAGTGGTATCTAAAATTTGATAGGTTTATGTCTGAATAAGGTCATACTAGATGTCACTCTAATCATTATGTTTATTTGAAAAATCAAAATGATGGCAGCTATATTATTTTATTATTGTATGTAGATGATATGCTTGTTGCAGGGTCTAACATGTAGGAAATAAATGTGCTGAAAAGAAAATTGGCAAATTCATTTGTAATGAAGGATTTGGGAGCTACAAAGAAAATCCTTGGTATCAGAATAACTAGAGACAGGAAAAATCGCAAATTAACACTGTCTCAGATTGAGTACATACAAAATGTGTTGAAAATATTTAATATGAAGAATGCAAAACTATTTAGTACACCTTTTGCTAGCCATTTCAAACTTAGTAAGGAGATGTGCCCCAACACCCAAGAAGAAATGGACTATATGTCTAAAGTTCCATATGCATCAGCAGTTGGAAGCTTAATGTATGAAATGGTCTGCACAAGGCCTGATATTGCACATGCAGTGGGAGTTGTAAGCAGGTACATGAAAAATTTAGGAAAAGAACATTGGATGGTAGTAAAATGGATTCTCAGATATTTGAGAGGTACCACAAATCAAGCATTATGCTTTGGTGGTTCAAACATTGCTCTATAGGGATATGTTGATGAAGATATGGCAGGTGACAGAGATAACAAGAGGAGCACTACATGGTATGTATTTACTATAGGTGGAACAACTGTCAGTTGGGTTTCAAAAATCCAAAGTGTTGTTGCACTTTCAACAACAAAAGTAGAGTATGTTGATGCTACAGAGGCTATAAGGAAATGATTTGGTTACAAAGGTTTATGGATGAATTGGGTAAGAAGCATGATATGGGCACGTTATACAGTGATAGCCAAAGTGCCATTCATCTTGCAAATAACTCAACATTTCATTCCAGGACTAAACACATACAACTCAAGTACCATTTCATATGGTCAGTATTGGAAGATGGACAGTTGAAGCTGGAAAAGATACACACTAGCCAGAATCCTGCATATATGCTAACAAAAGTTGTAACCAAGGAGAAACTGAGATTATGCTTAGTTTCAATTGGTATTAAAGAATGACGATGAAGATGAAAAATAGCCAGGACCAAAGTGGAGTCATTTTCCAGCAAACGAAGCAGTGGTGGAGTTGCTACAATCAGTCTCCAAGAGGGAGATTGTTGGGTATGGAGCCTGATTATCTTGTTTATTTTTTATCACAGCATTGGACCCCTATACCTTAATGGGGAGGCAATGATGCCTGTAATTAAACGCTGCCTGGGGGGTCCAGGGCGGGGGGGTGGTTACGACTTTACGAAACCCCCCCATGGCGGGGGGGGTTTCGGGGCAGCGCCCCCGAAGCTAAAAACAGATGTAAAATTGCCTTGTAAAAGTATAGTAATTTCTAGTCAATCTAGGCCATTCATTATGCGGATGATCTGATGGTATAAGTTATGTTTAGTTTAGGGTTTTTTTCCCTAGAAGGCAAACCCCTCACTTTTTATGAGGTTATTGTATTGCGGCTGTGTATTTTATGTGTATTCTCAAAGCGAGAAATAGATAGGAATACTGTGAGAGAAAACATAGGATACTACATCGGATTTGTTGTAGGTTGTGTCTCTTCATTTTTCTAGATAATAGAAAGGAAGGACTAGCTGTTCGGGGTGGACATAGCCCAAACTGGGTGAACCACGTATATCTGTCTCGGTGGTTTTATGTGTTTTGTGTGCTTGAGTTTTTCCACATATTTTATGTGTTGCATTTCTCTGTAATATATAATTTTTCTAACACCTCCGCCCACCTAGTCAAGTTATTTGTGGTAGTGATGATGTATCGCGCTCTATTATTCTTTCCTAGGGGGTTAATCGGCCCTCAAAAATCAATTTCCCACTTTTCGAAGGCCTGCAAAGTTACCTATGGTTGTAGTGGAATCTTGTCTCTACACGAGCGTCTTCTAGTTCTTTGACATGCATCACAAGTGCGACAATATTCCTTATAGTCAAGGTGCACAGAAGGCCACCATAAAATGGCCCTTAACATCTTCTATTCGATCAGTTTACTAGTGTAGTGACCACCTGCAATGCCTCCATGTGCTTCTGCTGATATGCTAGGTCTCTCAAACTCCCGAGCATATCACCTCAAAACTTCATCAACTCCCATCTCGTATAACTGACCTGCAATCAAAGTGAAATATGTTGCGCGCACTACCAATTATTTATTCTTCTTAGATGTATATTCCACAGGCACACTCCCAGCGGTTACAAAATGAGTGATATCAGCAAAATGATCATCAAAAACCTTAATAGTGAACAACTACATGTGTGGTAACCTACCATCCAAATTAGTTGGTTCTTCACCATTTTCAAGGCATGATAAGTGGTATGGTACTACCTTTGACCTTCTAGTATTCACAATCACTTCAAAATTGTATTCTTGGAAAAAGAGGATCCACCTACAGATTTCCACCCCCAACACAGACCTTTTCACCATTTATTTCAAAGCGTAATGATCTGTGAACATCTTGGAATGACCTACAAGCATGTAATGATAGAACTTTTTCAATGCATACACCATGGCTAGCCCCTTTTGTTTGATGGTTGAATAATTTCTCTCATCATATGACAACTTCTGACTTGCAAATGAAATCAAATGATCAATATCTCCAATACCTGGCTACACTAATATAGCCCCTAGCACAATACATGAAGCATCAATGTGTACATGGAATTCCTTCGACCAATACGGGAATACCAATATGGGTGTAGTTACCATCCTTTCCTTAAGTATGTACACGATCCTCTAAAAATCCTTATCCCAACAAAAAGCGGTGTCCTTCTTCAACAACTTCTCCATCGGCGCAGTGATCTGCACATAAGCTTGAATAAACTTTCAATAATATCCAGTATGTCCCAAGATTGCACGAAGCTTCTTCCCATTCTTCGGGGTATACATATTAATAATGACGGTGATTTTGGCTAGATAGACCATCCATCCTATTTACCGACAACATGCCCCAGCAGGATACCTAAAGGGATGCAGAATATGCATTTCTTCAAGTTTAGAGAAATATGAGACTTCTAACAAGTATCTACCATTAAGCGCATGATGGAGAAATGTTTCTTCAACATTCCAAAGAGATTCCAATCATAAAAATACACTTCTAAAAACTTATGGATATAATATCTGAAAGAAGCAACTACTACGTGTTAAAATATGGTTTGTGAATTCTTCAGATTGAATGGCACCACATTTTATTGGAATAAACCCCATTTCGTCGCAACGGTAGCCTTGCTCCAGTCTTCAAGTGTGATCCTTATATGGTGATATCCTGAAAAGACATCAGTACATGAATAGGCTTCCTACACTCTTATGTTTCCAAAAACTTCATCTGAGAATAGGGTCAGAAAAGGATCATGCACACAGGCATCATTCAATTTGTGCAAGTCAACACAGATCCTAATTTCACCTTTTGTATTATTTTCATGGACAACCATGGTACGCACCCACTCTAAGTCCTCCACTGGCTCAATAATTCCTGCAGCAACCATCTTTTCTAGCTCTTCCTTGAAAATTTTCTTATACTTTGGGTTCAATCTATAAGGGCGCTTCTAAATGGGCCTAGCATCCAATTTTAAGATGATATTCATCACACCAAGGTTTCTGATAATACCTTTTAGCTCATAAAATTTAGTGTGGAACAACTACTAATATTCATTGAGAACCTCTTCAATCATTCCCATGGCATCTTCATCCAAATAATCCCCTTTATTGGAATAATTAGGCTTCTCTTCTGTCCCAATATTGACTTGACTAGTCTTAACGAGTTTAGTAACATCTAGAAATTCAATCTCCAGTCCAACAAATACGAGTTGACTCTTGGACTCAGGGATATTAATATTTCTTAGATACTAATAATTTTCTTTAGCAGTCACATTGCGACATTCAATTTCAACCTTCATTTGCGAACTCCATTCTGGTAGGGCCCGTACTACTGGTTCCTTTCGCACATCAAAAATAACATCTTTAATCTCCTGCAATGACTCATCAATGCAATGGAATCTAATTCAAAGATGAAAGTCAAAATAAAGCTATTTTTTAGTGCATCTCGGTCTCTAGATACGAATTCATGGGTAGCTTATCCAATGTATGAATGAATATTTGAACCCATTCTGGTTGCATCTCCTCTCCCCAAAATACAGTCCAATTGGCTAAATGATTGCGCAGATCATCTTGGCATGAATATTGTTCTTTCATCCTGGTCTTAGGGATTTCAAATCTCAATCATAGCATTCGATTGGATTCCCTCGAATCATAATTTTTTTCTTTGTGAGTTCCCCATCAACGTGTTGGGGTTGAGAGTAGAGATAGATCAAGTGTGTGGAACTGTTATTCCTCTCGAACATCCCTTTCAAATGATCTAAAAACAGATTGAAATCTCCTATACCATCATAGTGGGGAAATTCACGTACCTTAGAGGATATACAACATAGTGGTCTGGTTACCCATTTACATTGCAGTGTGGATATTTCATTTAAGTGGTTATGCTAGTGTTCCGTTTCTTCATCTAAGTCTGATAAGTACGAGCTATATTTTTCCCAACATAGCTCACCATTTTTCGTGGGATTGATCCAATCCTCATCCTTCACCGCTAATTTCTAGACATGATCAATATCTTCATCTACATATTCATCACGCACTGACTCTGTATATATTTCTCCTTCTGCAGGGTCCAGGGGGACCACAACCCTTGTCCCATTTCCTTCAAATACCATGCTCCTATGTTTGAGGTTAATAATAGAATCCATGTAAAAATCCCAATATAGACCTAGCAGCGTAGGATATGGATTTTTATCATCAACAAATTCAATGAATTCAAAGTCAACAAACACCTTAACTCCTTCAATTTGAACTACTACCCTAAAGAGTCTTCCCATTGGGATAATTTTCCATTGGTTATCCATGCGCAGTTGAACTGAGGACCATTCCATGTTGGGTTCTCTCATTTTTTTCAATGTCTGTTTAGGAACTACATTTTCATCGGATCCCATATCTAGAACAACTTGATCCTTCTCAAAGTCTCCTAGCTAAGTGGTCCAATGCATCTCTCGCCCAATTCTTCTTTAGTTCTTGTATATTTTGTTTACAACCTTTTGTTCCATCTGAGGTTGGTATTTCTTGGTGTAGTTATTGATTAATGTTTGAAGGTTTTCAACTGCCTTATCATTTTTCAAAATCTTGATACAATCCTACAGGAACAATTTCAGTTCAACTGGATCAGTCTCATGTGTGGTATTTAGAACAAGCCCAATCGGTATTTTTGATGTCGACACATCGAGGTCCTTGAAATTCTTCTTTTCTTAATTAAAATTATATTTTTACCTTTGCAAGTTAAATACTTCCTTCTTCTCAGGGGTTTTCCAAACCCAGACATTTGCAACATGTTTTTTTCCTTTTTCTTTGTCTGCACCAGTTTTTGCATCACTTCTAGTAACAATATTAACACTAGGCTCTTTGTTGCGTGGTTCTACCCTCATCATCTGAACATTATGTGTAGGCGTATGAGTCTTATTTTCATGCATTTTTTCAAACAACACAGGGTATTAAATTACGTGGTCAAATTGCTGACAATACCTACAAGATGGGTGTGTTGGGTTCTGTCAGTCACGCGCGAAGTGGCCAACTTCTCCACAATTATAGCAAATATTCTAGCCTCTTCCACAAATATATCCTCCTCCTCTTTCATGACCTTGGGACTGAAATTCCCCTTGCCTTGAGGGTGATAGAGGTGAATCTTTGCCTCTAATTTTTTACTGCATTCTATAGAAAGTAGCTTGTTCAATCATTAGGTCAAAATTGCGACAATTCTTATCATTATGGCCTACATATCGACAAAAATGTGCAATATAACAACTTGGGAGTCTAAACATATTTCTATAACCTGGGACAATAGTCTATAGGGTTTTTTCTGGCTACTTGACATATTGCACACCATAGTGTAGGGCTCGCACTTGGCCCAACTTAGACTTCATCGAACTCGGTCCTCCAACTACCAGATATTCACCATATAATCAGCATTGTTCCTTTTAGTGTCATTCAGCTTTGCATAAAAACCACCATACATTTGTGCGCATGTCCTTCTCATTCTCCTTCCACAATTTTTCCAGTTCTAAGTGCAGGGTAGGAAACTAGCTCTGAATCTATTGAACCCCAACCTGCATATCCTGAACTGATAAGGCTTTTAGTTTCATCGTGATTTACAAAGCTTTGGCCTAGGATGCGATCTTCTGCTGAGACAAAGGTAGGTGCAGATGTGTCAACAAAAATGTGATTAACCATTATTTATGTTGATCATTAATAATTGTGAAGCCTCTGTCCCTGATGATACATTTCAACCATTGATATGCCTCCCATACTGTTTCCTCCACTTCCTGGTTGATATCCTTTAATTCGGTAGCACATTGATCATATGACTTTGGCTTCCGAAAAACTCATTCAATGCTTTCTTGAGATCATATATCGTCATATTTGGGTTAGACGCTAGATACCTCATATACCATTCTAGCGCACATGCCTGGAAGGCAGTAGAATGTTTCATTTCTTGACATCATCATCAGTAATTTGTTGTGCCTTACACACAACCTCTGCAACGAACTAGAATTTCTCGGTGTATTCATTCTAGACACCCTTAAAATTCTACATCTTAATAATTTTAGCCATATCAAATACTATTAGTGGAGGTGGAATGGATGGGATGGCAGTGTGAGGTGTATTTGGAAGTGCGGTGGATGGGATCTGAAATGCAACTATGTTGTTGTCTTCTGATTGCACCGAATCACCTTAAATGTTTTCCTCAGACTCTTCATCATTGTCATATCTACCTTTGAGGGGAATATACACAAAATATTTGTCTGGGTCTTCTCTATAAATGTTTCCACTGCGCATAGAGCTAGGTTGACCTCTTCGGAACATTCACTCAATGTGTTTGCACAAAGTACCCTCTTCACATAATAGCATTTTAATCCACAAATTTAAAGAGCGCGAAAAATTACCTCGAGGACCTTTGAAAAAAATTATTTTATCTTCAATGTATGACACAATGGTAATAATAGAAAATTCAGTGACAAATCTGCCCAAAACACTTCCAATCCAATAGTCTATTGCACAAGTAATCTTATTGTTGGATTTTTCGAATTGTTGAATCAGCTCAGGAGTTCGATTGGTAAATGTGTCATCCTTCCTAAAGGTCTTCTTCTCACCAGGCTGGGATAACCAGCTGTGTATTTCTGTTGCGAAGGAGGCAAATAAATTTTTTTTTTTCTCTATATAAATTTATATTTGTTCCAAATCTTTAATAGATAATCATGGGTTCTTGTTCACTTGGATCGCGAACTCACACACCGTTTGATTCAACCAATCCTACAATTCGTTCTTAGTTGCATGCCACATAAAATTTCCCTCAAATATATCTCAGTCCTGAAAACACAACCATTTTTTCGCTCAAGGGGTTGTGACCCAGGTTTAGATTTTATTGTGCAACCAACAAAACCCTCCAACTACTAGCCCTTTCGGTAGTGATCCTCTTACGCAGATCAAAGTCTGACCCGAAGTAGCATTGGGGGGTGTTGTAACCAGGTTTATACACCCATAGGGGGATTTGATGTGGTTCTAACCCTTGTTTATTTGATATAATTACTATTGTGATGCACTATTTCTTCTTAACCCAACTCATATATAAACTTAGAAACCCTTATCATCGATATACTTATTACACAAACATATAGATCTACTATTCTCTAATTATCCTTGAAAAATGTGCAACAAATAAGAGAAACTACACAACAAATATATAAGAAAATAATTAACTCATAAATATCAATCACATAATAACAAAAATCATGCAATTGAACTAGTGATTTGCCAAAAATTATCTTTATTAATCATATCTTCAAGGAATACAACCTCTTCCTTCTTCGCACATAGCCGCACATTCCTTGTATACAGCGTAGGATTTTCCTTAAGCCTCCATGCACCCAGCTGTAGGAGCCTGTCTCTTGCTCAGAATAATCACCAATTACTTTACTTGACTCATACATCAATATTACATAATCATCATATATTTCTATGATAAATTACTTTACTTGACTCATACATGCCTATTTATATTACTTAGATGTGAAAAAACCATAGTCCCAAACCGTGGTTTGAGTCACATGTTTTGCCCCTTTACTCATTACAAAATGAAGGAGATTTGACCCACCCCAAAGCCCCTTGACCTTTGGCGTGCTACGCTTTTCCATCAAAGTTAACAAAAATTAATTTTAAGAATAAAGATAGGGGACCTTAGCACAACATCGTGGAAGAGTACTCGGATATATTTGCCTCACCCACAGGGGTACCCCTACACTGTCAGGTCAAGCACTCCATCAATATTACCTCGGGTGTGCTACTACCCCACATATCGATCTATAGATGCTCTATTATGAAGAACGATGAAATTAGGAGGCATATTTAGCAACTATTGCAGAAAGGGAACATCAAGCCAAGCTCATCACCCAGTGGGAGCTCGATAATGTTGGTAAAGAAAAAATATGACACCAAGAGACTCTGTATTGAATATTAGGCATTGAATAAGATCACTGTTTGCAATAGATATCCAATTCCACGGATTAATGACCTCCTAGACCAGCTCAAGGGGGGGAAATATTTTAGCAAGATTAACGTGAAGTTTGGTTATCACTAGGTATCAATTACACCCTGTAATGTGTGGAATACTGCCTTCAAATCAAAGGAGGGCCTTTTCAAATGGATATTCATGTCTTTCAGGTTGAAAAATGCCACCAAAACCTTCATGTGACTAATTGATGACATCTTGTGACATTTTACCAACTAGTTTACAATAGTGTACCTCGATTACATCCTGATATTTAGCCCTTGTTGGGAAGAGCACATACACCACATCTGATAGGTCCTCCAAACCCTCCGATAAAAAAATTGTGTGCCAATGTGGATATGTGAACTTTTGGTATGAACCAGGTTCAATATACTGGGTACATCAATAATGAGTGGGCTATATATGTGGACCCAACTAAGATACAATTTATTAGAGATTGGCTAGCCTCGACCATTATATCATAACTCCATATTTATGGGTATTTCTGAATTATATCACAGGTTCGCGTTTGGATTCTCTCACATCACTTGGCCTTTGAGTCAAGTCACCAAGGGTAGAGCAAAAGAAAATTTATTTTTGTCTTAATTCCAATACAAGGCATTTTTTGAGTTAAATCACCACCTTTGCTCTACACCAGTGTGCACATTACTAGACTTTCAATAACCATTTAAAACTAAGACAGAAACCTCTGACTATGTTATTGGTGCAATTCTTACCCTATAGGGGTGTCTGGTGGCATATCACTATGAGACATTTTCAGATACAGTCCAAATGTATCCCACTTAGTACAAAAATATGCATTCTATTGTGCAGGCCTGCTGACAATGGAAGAATTACATTCTGAAGAAGAAAAAATTCATCCACATAGACCACCGATACCTCCAGTTCATCCAGACACAAGGGAATTTGCAAAACGATCGCCCTCGGGAATCGTCAACATATCTACAAAAATTCCATTTGTACATCAAGTATAAGAAGGGGAGCACCAATAATGTTGTAGATTTTCTAAAATGACCACCAGTTATGGGGCTAATGACTATTCTCAAATATTGTGGACACGAGACTTCGGGGTGGACGCACCTTTACAAGAGTGATCCAGAATTCTGAAATACATTTCAGATGCTCCTGGAGGGCAAGAAAGTTTCAAATTTTCACCTCTACGGTGAGTTTTTGTGCCACCTGGGACACCTTTGTGTTCCTAAAAGTTAGCATGCAATGATTATTTGGGAGGCACACTACATTTAGGTCATTATACATTTTAGAGTAGAGAAAATAGTAGCAGTGATACAAAATTATTGTTATTGGTCGAACCTTCGACAGGATGTTGGGAAGTACATTAAATCTCGCACTGCCTGCTCCATTTGTAAATCCATATTCAAGAATAAAGTCCTATATACTCCTCTACCTGCTCCTAGTCAGCCTTGGGAATCAATCTCCATGGATTACATCTCATGCATTCCTTCTACTAAGCATGGAAATGATTGCGTGTTCGTTGTAGTCACAAATTATTTAATATGGGAATTATAGTAGCATGCAAGAAGAGGATCACATCATAAGCCACTACTAATATCTTCTTTGAATGAGTGTGGTTACATTTGTGGATCCCACAATCCATTATATCAGATCAGGACAATAGGTTCCTAAGTATATTTTGGTCAAGCCTCTGGTCTATATTGGATATCAACCTCACTAAGTCCATGCCTTTCTGCTAAATACGAGTATGGTAGAGACAAAATGTTAAAATGATAAGACAGTTCATTTCATTTACTATTAACATAGATGTAAGTTTATACACTTCCTTGTGACTCTTGGTCTTCAGATACCAAGTTGTCTCTTGGAATCCCTTTGACCATTTTCCTCCCACACTAACCCTTGGAGGATTAGGTGTCCAAAATCCCCCCCCCTTAATCCGAAGGGGTATGTATGAGTCCAAGAAGAGAGTTTTAATACAAATGTGAAAAGTATGCATGGCAGCACTACGTTGAATGAACTCTCTGAAATGTTGGCATAAGGAGGTGGTTTAAGGATGAACACCAACACTGGAACGCTTAGTGCAGTTCCCAGAACTCTTCCAAATCTGGCAAGAAACTAGAAGACGGGAGGTATACAACCTGCGATGGTTTAAGTATGACCAACAACTCTAGAATGCTTGATGCATTTCTTGGAACTACTCCAAAACTTGCAAGAATATGAAGTATTATGCTAGAGGAAGTGTGCCCAATTCTTTGAGGAGGGATAAGCTACACCTCCCATAGATGGTCTAAGGTTGACCACTAGCCAAAGGCATGGTCATGGGAATTTTTGTCTCTGGCTACAACTCTAATCTGGAATGATAGGTTGTGGCTCAGGCTCGCTTGATGTGGCTTTGAAGCGTGTAGATGACCACCATTTCCCCCTTGTTAGATACAAGGTGAGATGATGGTGAAAAGTCAACTACAAGTCCTTTTAATATTCTAAAATAAATTCTAACATATGACAGAAATATCTTATTGGCTTTTGATGCCCATTTCCAAGAAGAGATCCATCCAAGATGAATATTTTTTCTTGTAGGAGACTTGTTTATGAAGCATATGTGTGAATAATGAATGTACTAACCACAGTTCTTGCACAATTTAAGATAAAAAAAATGATATTTCATATGGCCAAATTGGTCACAATGTTGGATTTTCATAATCTATTTTGCTTTTTGTGGAAAAGGAGCAGAATCTAGAACAACTGAAGGTGAATTGTCATAAAGAAATCCTACACTTTTAAATTTGATGGGCTTGGAATAGTGTGAAATATGAAAGAACACCTACTTGTCATATCCAATCCTTGTTGTGTGCTTGTTATGGACAAGCTCTTCCCAAGGTCTGATGATGGACTTAGGAAGTGTAAACTAAACTTCTGCATATGCATGTACCTATGCTGCTTCATTGGGCACTGAATGTGAATCAATCACAACATTGTTGATTTGGTGCTTATGGGATTTTCTTTCAATGTTCTGAACAAAAACAGGTTCAGAAGGATGACTCTGGTTCTGTAATTTTTCTTTTTGTAGCTTTGTCTCAAGCTGCAAAAACTCAATTTTTTCTTGTGCATTTTGTAGACATATTTGAATTTCTTTAAGAACAACTCTATCAATCATGAATGTATTGTTGGTAGTAGAATGTATTAGATTGTTTAGTAATTCAAATATTCCATCATCCATTTTCCAAAAATTTAAATTGTTGAATTGAAATACACTCCTAAAATAAAATATAAGGGTGTTCCACGATGCTACAAATGAACATGAACCAATATATATATAAAATAGAGGTTTTCGCATGAGTTCAGTGACTACAAATTGTAGCTAGCTACTCACTAGGTGCACAGAAGAACACTATGGACTCTATGAATTATCTAAAATACTCTTGGTTCTATTCAAAATGGCATTCAATTTTTTATTTCCTTGGAAAAATAATTATATGTTGTATATTACTGTAGTATTGTAATAGAATATTGTGGACTGTTTTACAAAAATTATAAAATCTCCATCTACTCTGCAAAATTACAATACATAAAAACACATCTAATTTAGAAAACCCCGAGGGGCCCAACTTTTGTTCAGGATCCATATTTAAATTTTTTTTCCACGAGAAGAGCCTTCGCGAGTTGTAGGGACACCGATTCCTTGTTCCGAGTTGCCACACATGCATTTACAACATCCAAACTGGCATGGATTTTCAAGGTAAACAATTTTTCCTCCAAGCTTGCAATTTTTTTTTATCTAGTCTCAACTGCAACCATTTACATCGCATCTCCAACAACTCTTTGTGGATTTCGACTCACGTAATGACATGAAGCCTCATTCCAATATCAAAATTGAAGAATATATTGATGAGGTATGGAAACAAACAATGTTTTTTGAAAATTTATTAATATAATAATACATAAATCCTACTGCAGTATCTTGGTTTACTTCACCTACCTGTGATTAAAGTATACAAGCTATTTTCAGAAAATATTCAAAAAATACCGGAGTAAAAACAACTAACAGCCTACACACATACAACTCATTTACTGAATATTGTGCTCATTCAAAAAAGTGACAAAGAGATTTTTTGGACAAATGTCCCCGAAAAAACTAGTGCAGGAGATATGAGTTTTTATTATTATTTAGTAGAATCTGAGTACAACAAATATAGGCACCTTACTGGTTTAACCAACAGATAAAATTAGATCTATAGCAATCCATGTTGTTCTGGAGACTGAAAAATTGACTAATCCACACCCTAAAATGGGATTTACAAGACTCGGCCACTTTCTGCCTTTAGAAACCCCATCGCTTCCCTTGAGGACCCTGTGTCCGCCCTACTAACCTCTGCATGCCTCTACGCTAGCCTAGAGAGGGTTTTGTAACCCCAGCCTGGGTGACTCAGTTGATACGTTGCCCTGGATGGCCTCTGCATAACCCTGGAGGTCCCCCTTTTGCTCATTGCAACCCTTTCTAGGCTTGCGTAGCACCTATGTAGCAGTTGAAGCCCTCTATGCTCCAAAATTGCTACGTAGCTACTGCTGCTGCCCCTGCTCCTCTACTTCTTGCTCACTCTTGGCTCTGGGATCATATAATCCCCTTATCCAATATTACCCCTCGCTACAGAAAAATATTCTGGATATTCTTAGAAAACCCGCCCTAGAATTCCAGCTCAGTTTCTTAGCTTTGCCTCCGTGTGTGTGTGTCTCCAACTAACCCTCAAGCCCTTCTCTTATACTTTTTCATTGACATATCAACGGTCATGATTTAATTTCCTATCGATGGCTAAGGTTAAAATGCTACTTCATCCACGTCACTTAGAACATTTCATCACATCTGTTTAATTAATTCACTTTAATTTTTCTAATTCCCTAAGTTAGACTTAGGGTCCTCATTAAAATAATTAATTATTTTAATATCTCACACATTAGATGAAATTTATCCAAACAATTTCTAGGTTTTGGAGGACTTGTGTGTCTTATCCCTTCCACAAAATTTCAGGACTACAGAACACTCGATGCTACCCCAATACAAAAAATCTCAACACTCCCTCTTAGCACGAAGTGTGTTCTAGAAATACATCCACACCATGTATCAGAAGGTCTTGACATTAGTCTTTGCGATGTTGAAGCTTGGCTTGCTACCCTCCATCCATTGTGCTACTACTATCTATTCTGCTACCCATGTCACTGCCATTGACACTACCACATATATATTGTAGCTCCCTCTCAAATTTTTAGATCATGCAGCTCATAGCACTGCCACTGCTAACTGTTGCACTGCAAATCAGTTGCGAAGAAGTAAGCAATTGAAAGACTCCTGCCCAATCGTTGAAAAAAAATTCCAACTGCATCCCATCACTAAAACTCCCTTGGCCGATGATTTATGTTGTCCTCCTAAATACACTGTGTTGCTACAGATTTGCACTCTGTTAGCACTGCCTCTCTGCGCTGCTGAAGACCCATCAAAATTTTTGTTGTTTTCTCTATGTTGCTGCTACCTCTGCACTATGCTGATCCTTCTACAACATATTAGCACTGCCCTCTACTTCACTCTGAACTTTTGCATCAATTTACATGTCCCACTACCATCTTCAGACTCCCGTAGCTCGTATGTGATCCAAGAGTTGGGCTTACTCAAGGATCCTGCCACCTTGACCTGTAGCTGCTCTACAGATCCATATCGCCCCACTTACGTGGCTCATGAGCACTCATGGATATTTCATCATCACTCCCATCATCATTTGTTGTTGAATCCTTGGAATTAGAAGCTCTTTTTTCCTTCTTCTTAGGACAAGTGTTAGAGAAGTGTCCAGGTTTGCAACAATTAAAACACCAAACCTTGGATAGGTCCCTCTTCTTCTTCCGTTGCTACCTTTGTTCCTTCAATGCAAGGGCTGCATCAACTTCCTCTTCTTTCTTCACCCTGACAGTTTCGATGCTACTGTTATGCCTCTTGGTGATTCTCTTGATCTCCTCCTGATAGAAGATTTCCCACATGTCCTTCGAGGATGGTAACACTTCCCTTCCCAATATGCTATGGAAAAATTCTTCCCACTCCTTGGTGACTACATTTAGGGTAGTCCTTACCAAGAGTCCTTCATTAAGAGTCACACCCAAGGCAATCAGTTTATCTTGGATAGTCTAAAGTCGGAAAAGGAAAGGATCTATCTCCTCACCCTTCTACATCTGGAAAAACCTCATTTGATTCTCTAGAAGCATCTTTCTTTGAAAATAGCTTCCTTTATAATTCATCTCCAAAGTGGTCCACATCTCATTTTTCATCTTATTTATGGAAATATGTGGCGCGATGCGATCTTTTACTCCGTCCATAATCAAATGCTTAGCCTGTGCTTGATTTTCCTTGAATTTCTTCAGAGGATAAATATTTGCAGGATCATCTAGTAAATTCTCTGCATGGTTCTTAATGTCGTAATCATCCATGACTCTCAGTATCCTAGCTCTCCAAATGACAAATTTAGACACACCGTCCAACTTGTCCTCATATCTCAGCCCATAAGAATCAATTTAGCTCAAATATGATGAAACAATAATTTTCTCCCTCTTTCTCCTGCAAAAATAAACAGAAATTTTGGATCTGTGTTTCTTGGCGATTAGAAACCCTCTATAGTAGATGTTTTTTTTTTCAACTGATTTCCCTCCTGGAAATATTTAGCCAAAACAATCACACATTTCTCTACGATCACCCTCCTGATTGAATCTTAGATCTGTTCGGCTCAAATCTTCTAAGTTACTATCCTCATCCTGCACTTTGTCAACTTAGCTAGGCACAATTTTGCACCAGTAAAATCTCCACTACACCTACAACTGTTGAATATATGAAGCACTACTTTCGGATCTTGGAAATACTGCTCGGCAATAGAAAAAATAACTGGACCGCGTCCCTCTAGCTAGCCTATGTGTGAGCAGACTGGCCTAGCGCAACCTCTGCGTAGTCATTGTGTAGCACAGGCATCTCCTACATCCCTCTGGAGGGTTCTATGTTGTATCTGCGTCACCCAGATGTGACTGCGTAGCCCTTTCTAGGACTGTGTCCTCCTGCTGCTAAGCTGCCCTTTCGAGAGCTACTACTTCAACTGCTACCTTGCAGAAAATATGTCTTTAGCTAATTTTTCTAGAGATTCAACTTGATCTGCAATCGCTCTGATACCATGTGATAATTTTTTAATACAATAATACATAAATCCTACAGCAATATCTTTCTTTACTTCTCCTACTTGTGATTAAATTATACAAGTTATTTTCAGAAAATATTTAGAAAATACTGAAGTAAACACAACTAATACCCTATACACGTACATATAATTTACTTAATATTACACTCATTCAACAAAGTGACATGCAAATTTTTCGGACAAATGTCCCCAGAAAAACCCAATGCTCGAAAACCGGTGCAAAAGATATTAGGGTTTATTATTATTAATTAGAATCTGAGTACATGAAATCCGGGCACCTTACTAGTTAACCCGACAGAGAAAAATAGATCTGTAGTAATACCTTTTGTTCTAAAGACTGAAAACATGACTCATCCACACCCTCAAACGAGATTTACAAGACTCAACAACTTTCTGCCTCTAGAAACCCCAGCGCTGCCCCTGAGGCCCCTGTGTCAACCCTGCTAGCCTCTACATCCCTTTGAGTTGGTCTGGAGAGGGATACATAACCCCAAACTGGGGGATTCAATGTCTGAATTGCCCTGAATGGCCTCTACGTAACATTGGAGGTCTCCTGTTGGCTCAACACTACCTTTTCTGGCTGTCCGTAGTACCTATGTAATGGTTGAATCCCTTTATGTTGCACAGTTGTTGCTGTCCCTAGTTGTCTGTACCGATCTTCATCGCTGCTCCTCTGCCACTTTCTGAATCTTGGCTCCGAGATCAGATCATCCCCTTATTCAATACTACCCCTTGTTTTAGAAAACTCTTATGGATATTCTTAGCAAACCCGCCCTAGAATTCCATCTCAGTCTCTCAGCTTTGCTTCCATGTGTGTGTGTCTCAACCTAACCCTCAAGCCATTCTCTTATACTTTTTCATTGAAATATCAACAGTCATGATTTAATATGTTATCTATGGCTAAGATTAAAAGACTTCTTGATCCATGTCACTTAGAACATTTCATGACATGTGTTTAATTAATTCACTTTAATTTTTATAATTCGCTAAGTTAGACCTAGGGTCCTCATTAAAAAGATTAATTATTTTAATATCTCACACATTAGATTAAATTTCTCCAAATGCCTTCTGGGGTTTGGAGATCTTGTGTCCTAGCCCTTCCACAAAATTTCATGGCTAGAGAACACTCGATGCTACCCCAATAAACAAAATTTCAACATGTTTGGAAATCCATCATGATATAATGTAATGAATTTTAGGTATGGGGTTTGTACAACTCTTTTTCAAGAAGGATAAGTTTAAGAAATGACAAATTTTCTCTCTCTCGGACTCACTCACTACAGAATGTTCATTGGAACAAACCTTAGTTCTTTGTGGGAACATTATATTGTAGTGACTGGTGATGATGTAGAGAAATGAAAACACAATTCAATCCCAGTAGGTAATGGAGCAATAGTTGAGACAATTGATAATTTTATTCTTGTGTTATAAATAATTCACAATGTAGGAAAGTTTCCAGGACATTTGGTCTTCCTTAGAGGACATTCTGAGCCAGAAGAACATGGAATTTCTTGCCACGCTTATGATGATGACAAAAAATTTAGAGAAAACTTTAATTTTATGGTATTACAAGAGATGTTTTGATCCAGGTGGATATCGGTGGCCACCCACCTATTCCATTTGCACATGCACCATCAATTCTTCCAGTTTTCACTTTTAGCACATATTACTATTTTTAGCAGGTTTTCAAGTCCTGCACTCCTGAATCCATTTGGGGGCCCTAATGATCAAGGTGGATTTTGATGGCCACCCACCTATTTCATTTGAACCCCCACCATCAGTTCTTTCAATTTTTAAGTTTCAGTACAACTTACTATTTTTAGCAGTTTTTTGGGTCCTAAAATTTTAGAGCTGTTTTGAGGCCCTAAACAAGGCTTTTTGGGAAACCCAGGAGCAATGTGGGTCCATATACCAATTTTTCTCACTAAAAAGTTGTATTCCTCGGATATATACTTCTAATGAGGTATCAAGGCCGTCAAATGGAGATCGTATGCCAAAGTTACGTCCCGGGGAACTTGAAACACCAATTTACTCAAACGAGACCCAAAGTTTTGGCACTTCATCTCCTAGGGTTAGGTTTTTGGATGGTTATGGTTTTTCGTTTTTCCTCAACAATAAATAGGCCTTCAAGCCTCATTGTAACCCAATGGAGGGGCCTGTATCCGTCACATATCTTCTCATAGATACGTAATCAGTGCCCTCGCTCATTCATTTCCATTATGTCTCATTGTAACACAGTTCAGAGGCCTGTAGCCATCACATATATTCTCAGAGATAAGATACCAGTGCCCTAGATTTTTTATTTCCATTATGTTCATAAGCATATTTTAGTCATTTTATTTTAATAAAATGAAGAATAATTTCTGTTGCATCTCTGTGTTTATGGTTATATGTGTATTATGTCGTGTTCTTGCATAAATTTGGATCAGTGGTATCAGAGCGGTCTGATCTTTCTCTTTTTTTATTTGCATGTCCCCAACTCGGTTAGGGTATAAGAATTTAGGGCTCAATATAGTTGAACCATTATAATATCAGCCTCACAAACCCCGATGACCCCCCATGGTGGAAGGAAAGAAACACGATGGAGCAAGAGATCCTATCAAAATATTTCTTGAAGGGGCCCTCGAGAAATAGAGGAACCCGATGATGGATAAATTTGTCTAGATCCTTCTAGGGCTACCCACCGGTGACACATCTACATCCAGCAGGTCCATGACATCTTGGAAAAATCCAATACCGAGTTCAACAGCATTTTCCGCTCATGGAGGAACTAAATGCAATGGGGACCATTACTTCCTAAGGAGGGAGGAATGATCCAGGTGGATATCGGTGGCCACCCAACTATTCCATTTGGACCCGCACCATCAATTCTTCTAGTTTTCACTTTCAGCATAACTTACTATTTTTAGCAGGTTTTCGGGTCCTGCACTCCCACAACCATTTTGGGGCTCTAATGATCTATGTAGATATTCGTGGCCACCCACCTATTCCATTTGAATACCCACCATCAGTTTTTAAGTTTCAACACAATTTTCTATTTTTAGCATTTTTTCGGGTCCTGAACTTTTGGAGCTGTTTTGAGGCCCTAAATGACATTTTTTTGGGAAAATTTGTTTCTCACTAAAAATTTGTAATCCTCAGATAGATCTTTATAATGGGGTTTTGAGCACATCAAACAGAGATCGTATGCGAAAATTACGTCCCCGAGAAGTTGAAACACCAATTTACCCAAACAAAACCCACTGTTTTGGTGCTTCATCTCCTATGGCTAGGTTTTTGGATGGTTAGGGTTTTCCATTGTTTCTCAACAATAAATAGGCCTTTGAGCCTCATTGTAACACAATGGAGAGGCCTGTATACATCACATCTCTTCTCAGAGATACGCTACCAGTGCAATCGCTCGTTCATTTCCATTTTGTCTCATTCTAACATAGTTCAGAGGTTTTTAGCCTCCACATCTCTTCTCAAAGATAAGCTACCATCGCCCTAGATAGTTTATTTCCATCATGTCTGTGCACATATTTTATTTATTTGGTATTAATAAAATGAAGTATTATTTCCATTTCATATCTGTGTTTATGTCTATTTTTGTATTTTATTGCATTCCTGCATAAATCCAAATCATGTTTGATGGTATTATATGTGAAGTTGATGAAGAGGTTAGAATTCCTACAATCTATCTCAGTGATCCAATCCCTTTTGGAATTTCTCAGAGAGTGATGAATGTCTGACCTGCAGCTTTCTTCTACATCAAATGTATTTTAAGTTCATCATATATCTTGAGACTCTATTTCAAAGCAAAGGATAGTTTTAAGTCAACACAATTATGCATGATTCCTAAGTCTGAATGTTGTTGAACTGAAACCGATTACCATCGCGCTCTAGCAGAGCCACAAGTGGTATGGTATATATGACTGTGTGTATGCATATGGTGCATATAGAAGGTGGAGAGCTCAATGGGCTGATGGGGCCGATGGATAAAAATGTAGAGACATTGATCAGTCACACTTCCTGTTGTCCAAAAACAAAATATATAATACACAGAGCTTCATAAAAAATTCACAGTACTAGTGTCATGCTTCCACTACACCATGATGTTGCAACAATTGAGTGTATGAAACAGACACGCAATTAAATTCAATTTTCAACTTAGAGACATATGATATTCTTGAACATACCATACAACCAGCATATAAACAACCACTCATGTGCTTCAGAGATGAGGAAAGGACTCATAGTTATTAGCATGAAAATGGAAAAATGTAGGAAGACTATGACAAAAGTGTTTCTGACTTGAGTCCAAACTAATATTTTCCACTGAATAACCGCACAAAATTTAGGTATAGAGTATGGATTTCTATCGACTATGAAAACAATAATTAAAATTTTGCAAAATGGACACAAGAACAAGCATAATGCACTGAGACTATTTTGGTATGAATGGTTGGAATGACTATTGGGCTACAGTTTCATAATGGAATTCCATCGGCCTTATTTGAAATATGCAAAGAAACGTTGAGATAAAAGTCATCCAATAGAAATAGGATATACATGCAAAAGAGGAATTATCAAACACATATTCAGATAAATGCCTTCAAATGCATTCAATCACAACTATAGTAATGTAAATGAATTCAAATGCATTCAAGTTGCAAAGTGTTAGTTCTGAAAAAATGGGTAGAATAGCTAAAAATGGAGCTGATAAAATGTAAAAATGCAAGGCTTGACTAACCTGCCCTATGATGCCATGTTAAATACAATTACGGTGGAGACAAATTTTTAAAATGATAAGACAGTTCATTGCATTTACTATTAACATAGATGTACATTTATACACTTCCTTTTGACTCTTGGTCTTCGCATACCAAGTGGTCTCTTGCACTCCCTTTGACCGGTTTCCTCCCACACTAACCCTAGGAGGATTAGGTGTTCAACACTTTCCACCCGCAAAATGATGGTCAAATAGAGGTTATCAATAGGATGATCATGCATATTTTTCATATGTACAACTAAAAGCATGCACGCATGTGGGATGAAAGCTTCCCCTATGTCCAACATAGCTACAACATATCTCTCCATATCTCAATTGGCCAGAACCCCTTTTAGGTGGGGTTGGGATTCCAACCACTATGTCCCATTAATGTGGCCATACCATTTGGAGTTATTCAATAAGATTCGGCTCATGTCCTGTCTGAAGCTGAATAGGATAACATCATCATTGAGTGCATTCAACACATCTGCTAGTAGTTCCATGACATATTGGACAAATCCAGTGCCAAGTAACATTAGTGTCATGATCAACATCTAGTGCCACACAATTTCCAGGTCGGTGAAAAATTTTGGTTAGATTTGTAGAAGGAGCACTCATTGGGCCTCACTAATAGCTTATCCCATTAAAATATGGGTCATACACCATCACCAAGTTATATCGGATAATTCCTTTGAGGTAAAAATTCCATTGTTCCTTGGTCTGCACCCAATATGAAATGTGGACCAGCTGTGACCATACTTTCCCCATTATTGGACACATCAAACATTGAAGAATAAATCACACAAACAAAGCTAAACTGAGACTGCATGGAAAGGGCCATAACTAATAGGATCATGGACACGTAGATCAATAATACTCATGAGTATAAGATCTAATTGTATTAGGCTCTCAAAGCTTGCCAACTCCTACACCAAGGCAAGTGGATCAGCAGGGACTAAGTTATGTTGAAGTTTCCCCATCTCATGGAGGCACTCAATGTAATGGGGGCCATTTCTTCCTAATGGGGCAGGACTGATCTAGGTGGATATTTGTGGCCACCTTCCTAATCCACTTGGAACCCCATGATTGTTTCTTTTCAATTTCCTTAAAGTGTAGCACAAATTATTGTTTTTGGTAGTTTTTTGGCTCCTAAACTTCTTGAGCCATTTTGACTGGCTAAAATACATTTCTAGGGAAAATTAATAGATGAGAGAAGTGCCAATAAGTTTAACTTATTTTCTTTTTTCCTCCTATTGATTTTGTTTTGCAGGTGAAACGACAGGTGTATCAAGTTTCTGCAATTGATCCGTTTCCATGATTATTGGTTCACTTTGCTTTGCCCCTATAGGTTCACTTTTTTCCGCCACTGAAGGTGATGGTATACCTCTAGGTTTAGAGGTTATTTTAGGGGTAATGGAATCCACTTCAAAACCACAGACAAACATAAAAGAATACCAGTTTCTTCCTAGTATTTTTAACTTCTCTAAAACCAACTTGATTAAACCATGATGAAAGAGTGAGGTTTCATTTCCTTCATATTTAGCTTGAAATTTATCTACAATTTTTGCTAAGATTCTATATTAGTAAAAAGGTAGTCCAAGAAATTTCTTACCAAAAAAATGTAGCATAAGCCTAAAGTGGTAAGAAGACAACCTATGATACCTCCCTTCATAAGTGAAGTACTTCTGAATGATAAGTAGTAGCTTTGAGAAATTGTCTTTCATGTAACTCCTTGGAATGGAATTTGTAAGGTCAACCTCACTATGTTCTAGCTTGATAAATTCATTATAGTCCTGCATGTTTAATTTGAAACCTTTGAACCATTGTTCTCCCCCTCTTGGAATTCATGTTGCTACTACAATATTCTCTAGTGTTATATTGAGGTTCAACATTCCCACTTTTGTAGTTGTCTTATTGAAATTTAGGGCAAACTCTTTAGAAAACTGTATATGGAAACCTTGCAATATTTGGAAAAACTGCAAACACCCTGTTCTTCTGAAAAATTATGAAGTTTTTGGGTCTTCATTTATCAGGTTCATGTCTGATGGCTCATATCTAAGACAGTTGCCACCTTTTTTGGTCTTCCTCTTTGTAGCCATGGTACTTTTATCTGCTTCTCTGCCTCGCTTGATCAGTGATACCTGAAATTTTTTAAAAATGCCAGCCACATCTTGGGCTTAGTGAAATAGCTCTCCAGAGCTCAATAACATGTAAATAGGGAGTGGAGAATGAAAAATGACTCAATTGGGAAAGATTTTAAAGTTCGATGACAACTCATGGCGTAATCATGACTCATACATGCTTAAAATGGTAATAATGATTTCAACCATGACCATTGTACTTTGATTGAACCCTAAATGACTCGAATGGCATATACCGTAACATTTTCAACCATTAACTAACACCTAGCAGTTTTTTTGAAAATACAGATAGGAATACCTCCTTTCGTACTATACTTAGTGTATTTCTGGGTAGTTTCACTATGAAAGTATTAGCAGTTACGTAGCGAAAAGTGTGTTTTTTCTATGTAATTCGATACGAAAGTAGGAATTCTTGGCTAAAATGAGATTTTTAGAGTTGTAAGCTTGGGAAATGAAATATGTCAGGAAATAATGACTGATGTGACATGGAAATACTTGAATGGGGGTGGGTTTGGACCTTAGGATAGGCTAATAAGAAAAATTTAAAATTTTCCTTTACCAAGTAATGAAAAATGAATTTTATGACCATACCTTTGACAATGAACCTCTAAGACTATTTCAAATGATGTTTCATCTTTTTTTGAGTGATAATACAACATAATTTGACATAGTTGAGGGAACTATGAAAATCTGGAAAAAGGGGTTTTCCAGGATTAGATACAGAATAAAGGATTATAATCATTAATTATAATCAGAATCAGACATTCAATACCTATAAATAATTAGAGTATAAAATGAACTTAAAACATAGGTATGAGTTGTTAAGTGTGATTAAATTCAATTCAGAAATTACATCATTTTATAACAATTCAAATTCAAGTATATTGAGTGAACTTTATATATGAAGGAAAATGTAATAATTGGTCTAATTATACAGACTGATATTATAAACGTATTAAAAATGAGAAATTCACAGTCATTTTTAAAGAGAATGCAAATGTCGAAATTAAAGTAAATTGGAGTTTCAATTTAAAATTTCAAAGAAACAAAGTATACCTTTGTTAAACCAAAATTGAGGTAAACAAGTCCTAAATTTCTAAAGAAGTTCAATAATAGGAAATAAAATAAGTCTTACCAATATAGAGGCTAATGCAAGCGTTGGATGGGTATGAAGCAGAGGCAGGCTCATATCACCAAACCCTTTCTGTTAACACAAATTTAATTCGAACATGTATATAGACAACAAATCAATGACAATGAAGTGCTATCTCGTTGGAATTAAAAAATATAGCTATCAAATTTATAATACATTGAAATAATTTAACTGTGGAAAACATAAATTATTAATTTGAAGAAATCCAAACGCCGTGAAGAAACTAATACTCTGTTGTTATAAATTTAAGGGAATCGAAAATTTGAATCTTTGTATTCCTTTCAAATTTTCTGAGAAAATCGTAACAAAACTTCAATAAATTATAAATTAACATTTTGGGTAACTAAATGAACCCAAGTAAGTTATGGGGATTTCCATATCCAAATACGTTGTAGTAAGAAATGACAGGAAGACGGTGGGAATACTAAAACCATAGAAACAAATTCATATGGGTCGAATGGATTCAAATTGGGGGAAAATCCAATTTAACCATCCAAATTGAAAACTAGAAATTAACGAAATGTAATTACAAGTGAAAATTAGAATCCAATCACATGCAAAATGGAAAATGAAAATAGGGTTGAAACTGTGTCTTAAAATGCACACAAATTCAATTCTGGAATAAGTACGAAAATGGGAATCAACAACCAAATTAATTATAAATTTAGTTGCAACTCATACACTCATGAAATGGGAAATTTCATATTTTATGATTAGTAAATTAAAATACCGAGAATTTCAAGAACTGGGTGAAACCCTGTAATTGTAGTAAAGAAATCCAAATCGAAAGCAAGAGTGTAAGAAGGTAGAATATTACCTTGTCTCTGGCCATAGGTATTTCGAGATAAATAAATGGTAACTCGAAAATAATCTATTACCATACCAAACCTGCAAACAAAACTAAAATTCATTTACCAGTTCAGAACTATAATGTTATTCCGTTATAACTAGACTATCTTGACAGAGAATGCAGAATAAACACGCAGAGAATAATAGTGTGATACAGAGTTGGTGAAGAAAGACAATAGGGTTGGTCCTAGTAAGTTCATGATGGGAAGATACGTCTGGAAAAGGTGAGAAAACCAGTCTTATTTGAATTTCTCTGAACCTCATCGTAAAAACCATGGAGAAAATTTCCCTGTATATGGCTCACACCAGAGGAAATCAAAAAAATGAAATGTGCAAATGAAACGATAAAATCAAAACCTAGTCATTAAATGTATTGGAAGACCATGAATCAATCCATATCGTCGAGGCAAGACGAGATCTACCATACACATAGCTGAAACTGTATGAGACCCATGTGGCCTTCAGGTGCAAAGGAAAGACTAATAAATGAGTTACAATTTTGAAATGTTAAGGGTTAAATGTAGTTTGGTGAGATCTCAACAACCATAAATTAGTAAGATCTAAAGTTTGAAATGCATTCATTAAACCATGATACTATTGTCAAATTGTTTGGAGTGAAGAAAATGATATGTCCATAGTATATAATGTAAGAAATGAAATTTTACTAAAGTTTATAGGGAGAACATACATTTCATTAAAGTGAACGTTGTTAAAACATTATACATATATCTAACCTTACCTTAAGTATAAGTATGGCTAGGTAGGTACGTGTAAGATGTTTGGAACCTAATAAATTTACCTATGTGGCATTATATATATCTATTCGGATGACATATAAATAGTTTATATATATATATATATATATATATATATATAGAGAGAGAGAGAGAGAGAGAGAGAGAGAGAGGTTGTAAATATATCTATCTATCTATCTATATATATATAAGTGTTTACAATTGATTAATAAATAAAGAGTAGATATATATATATATAGTGATGTTGTAAAATATATATGTCCAAGACTAAATTCTATTCCAAGAAGTTAAATAACATTAATTTTGATCCTATGAGGATGGAAATTAAAATTATTAAAGTATACATTATTAAAAAAATTAATAGAACGAATATACTAGAAAACAAATATATATATATATATATATATATATATATATATATATATATATATATATATATATATATAAGTTAGAGGAAGAAGAGTTCCTTATTAAATAAATGGAATAGATCACCCTAAAAACATTCAGGCCAGTGAATGTTGGTTATTATGAAAAAGTAGAAATAAACGAACAGATAGAGGTAATGACAGAAAACAAATTAAATAGTGAAAAATGTAAGGTTGTACTGTTTTGGAAATATTCAATGACGAAGGTGTCGGAAAAGACTATTGAGCATTACCAGAATTACTATAAATAGAAAAAAAATTGGGTAAGTGGAGTTGTTAAAAATGGTACGAGAGCCCATGTTGAAAAAATTGGGCCTATGTGTCCCAAAAAAAATAAAAAAAAATAAATAAATCTGCTGTGATAAACAAGAATTTTTTTTTTATACTAACTTGATTTTGTATACAGTGATTGAAGCATACAAACAGTTACAATTTTTGTTATTAATAACAAATAAAATCTTTACGTGGAACTGCGGGGTGAGGGTGACCTACTAGATCAAAATTCTCAAATGATTGAGCTAAGGACAAGCATGAATGATTGTTTCAGGCCAGTAATGAGCAAGAGAGGTTGATAAGGGAATTAACCTCCCGGTATAGTCATGAAAGTGAAGAACAATAAAAAAAAAGAGAAAATAAATTGAACCCAACTCAGAAGGATCTGAGAGTGAGGAAGAATCTGGATCTAAATCTAGAAAGAAAAAGGAGTTGCATGGGGAATTCCACAAAATGAAACCTCCAACCTTTGATGGGGAAAAGGATGAGGATGTGGAAGCTTAGCTCTTGAACAAGGTCAAATAATTCCAGATATATGAATACATAATTAATTTGAAATCCAGATTGGAAATTTACCAACTTCATGGTAAAGCCATGCTCTTGTAGGAGGAGACAAAAATTGTGCATGTGCTAAATGAAAAATTGTTACATGGGAAGAATTTCAAGAAAATTTCAAATCTATATACCTAAATAAGAGGTATTATGATGATAAAGTGAGGGAATTTCGTGAGTTGAGACTAGGGCAACTCACTATTGATGAATTTGTTACCAAATTTACAAATTTGATAGAGAATTGAATTTGATAATCCAAAAGCAATGGATGAAGCTGTTTGAAATGAAATATTATGCTACCAATAGTTTAAAGGTAGGAATGATCAGCTAAAAAACTGGCAAAATACATAGAAATGGAAAGGGGAGTCAAGCATAAAAAGATTAAAACTAGCCTATCTGGAAAAATTTGGGAAAAACCACCAAAGAAAGAAATTTAACAAGAGTAGGGAAAATCAAACAACATAATCCCACATTGGTTCCAAACCAATGGAAATAAACAGAAAAATAGAAGGGATGGTAAAGGTGAAAGAACCATTAAAGTGATGGGGTTGTGGAGAGCCTCACATGTTATGTGATTGCCCGCATAACACAAGAACAATCCATAATATTAACGCAACACAAGAGGCAACTACAGTAAATGATATTGCTCGAAAAATTCCTAGGATTAGTGTTGCATTAGAATATCGACAGGTTGAACATAAATCAACCAAGATATAAATTTAAGGTATGATTGGTGACCAACCTATTTCTATTTTAATAGATCCAAGAAAAAATTTAAGTTATATCAGCCCTCAGATAGTGGCAAAGTGTAAGCAAAAATCAGAAAATTTTCAGCAAGCATGGTTAGACTAAAAATGACTACTATGGATATTCCAAGTCCTACATCTGAAAAGCATGGTTAGTACAACTAGCTATAGGAAAAAAGAGAAAAGTGACACATAAACTTCCCAAAACTGCTGTAAATTTAAATGGATATCAAATTGAATGGATTGGATGGAAAAACAGAAAGAAATAGTAAATTTCTTAGACAAAACAATACATTTCATAGATGAGGTAGGAAAATATGCAATAGTATAAGGGAAACCAAAACCAATATATGTTAGATAGATTTCTGCATTACAATTAAAAAGAACATCAAGAAAAGGTTGTGTAGTGTATGTTGTACAAGTGGAAGAATTGGGACAAAAAACAGAAAAAGATGGCGTAGAAAAATTACCAGCGATCAGAGAATTCAGGGATGTATTCCTAGAAGAAATCCCCCATATACCCCCAAAAAGGGACATTGATTTTTCAATTGAACTAGTACTAGGAGCTACCCTTGTTTCCAGGGCACCGTATAGAATCAACATTCCTGAACTACTAGAACTAAAACTTTAATTGTAAGAATTGATAGACAGAGGGCACATAAGACCAAGTGTGTCTGCTTTGGGAGCACCATTATTCGTTGTTAAAAATAAAGATGGCACTTTCAGGATGTGTATATATTATAGACAGCTGAATAAGTTAACTATCAAGAACATATATCCTCTTCCAAGGATAAATGATCAAGTTGATCAAGTAAGAGAAGCCACCATATTCTCAAAAATTTATTTGAGAACTGCATATCACCAACTTCAGATTAAGGATGAAGACATCAACAAAACAACATTCAGAACTAGATGTGGACACTATGAATTTGTAGTCCTGCCCTTTGGACTTTCAAATTCCCCTGCTACATTCATTTGTTTAATGAATAGTGTTCTGCATAAATATCTAGACAAGTTTGTATTAGTGTTTATAGATGACATTTTGATATACTCCAAAAATGTATAAGAACACCAATAACATCTAATAATAGTACTAAAAACCCTTATAGAACATCAATTATATGAAAAACTAAACAAATGTGAGTTTTATAAAAACAAAAATTAATATCTCTGTCATGTGATTTCTAAGGATGGATTAGCAATAGATCTAGAAAAGGTTCAAGAAATCATGAATTGGCTTCACTACAAGGAAAAGACCCTCTAGTGGAGGTTATAAGGAAGGTTTTTAGTGTTATAAAATTGGCTAAAATTGTCAAAAAAACATTTGCTACAACATCCGTTTATGGTTACGAAGGTTTTGGCGAAGATTTTAACGAAAATTCAACACAATTAAAACAAAATGAGTGGTCGGAGGTTATTACAGAAAATTTTTTCATCAGTGCGCTACTTGGTCTTAAACGCACCTGTGCGTACATCTGGAAGGTGCCCCTGGCTGGTTGAAGGAGAACGCACCGAGCCGTCAAGGTATAAAACCGCACTGGGTGTAGTGTTGGTGATACAACGCGTGGGGTCGTTCTAATTGGTCTTGGGATTTGTGCGGTTCCCACAGGTCATCTCAACACACGAGTGTGTATACTTATAGTAATGCACCGATTCAAAGAATCACACTTAAATGCACCAATATTTATAATTGGTATCAGTATTTGTGCGGTGCCCATAGGTCATACAAATGCACCGGTGCGTAGAGACACATGAACGCATTGGTGCAAAATATCACATACACACTGAGATTTATAATTGGTATCGATATTTGTGTGGTGCACAGAGGTCATCCAAATACATTGGTGCGTAATTCCACATAAACGCACCGATGCACAATATCGCACAAACGCACCGATATTTTTAATTGGTTTTGGTATTTGTGTGGTGCCCATAGGTCATAAAAATGCACCGGTGCGCTTCAGAATACAAATGCACCGGTGTACAGTAACTGACACGCACCAATTTTCATTTTGTATTTTTTGGAAACATCGACCTGTGACAGTGCAATTATTGTGATTTTTTAAAATTCATTATTCATAAAAAGTCGACACATATATATCTTATAAAAATATTGATATGAATTAATTTTTTATTAATGCATTTGAGAACGACAATGGAGAACGCAATATACTAAATTAAAACATATTTTATTATATATATATATATATATATATATATATATATATATATATATATATATATATATATAAGACAGTCTTTGTCATACAAAATGGGATAGTTATTGGTATCCCTTTGTCTTCAAATTGGGACACTATGTCCATTACATTAAAAAAAATGTATGATTTCAGAGGATAATATTTTAAAAAATATAACGTCTTGCTTTGATATCCAAACATAATGATCATCATTCTTCACTTGAACTCTTGTCACTGCTAGAGCTACTTCCATGACTTGGGTTATTTTCAGGAAAGTTTTGTTCACTGTGTTGATTGTTTTCTTCTTCTTCACCTTCCATCTACAAACATAAAAATAAATTGTAATGAGCATATATAAATTGGTGAGAATAATGGAAATTGAAATATTAAATAATATACATCAATGTAAATAAAAAATAAATGACGTACCATTTCAACAATTGGCTCATAAACTATACACATTCTTTCAAAACCATGTAACATGCCATCTTTCAAGATTTCATCTGTTGGCGCAGTTCCATATTTTGTTTCTTGCAAGTTTTATACCCCATAACAAATCATATATTTAATATAAAATACTTTTTTGTTCTATTAATTATAGATGGAGCTTACAAATTCCACAATTAATTTATGATATGCCAACATATACTCACAACCAATATTTAACCCAATTTCAATCAGTTCCTCTCATGGTTCTTCTTTGTATGCTAGCGCCTGTTTGAATACATCCAATGATGATTTTTGTAAAAAAACTTAAAAAATAAAAAAAATGAAATCTAGCTAAGTTGTTATAAGGAAGTAACAATTACTCACAAACTTATATATCAACCCTTTTCTTCCTTGTCGTCCTGTTTTATGTGTTGAATGGGTTCCATTTTCTTTTCTTTTCTGCAAAAAAATACTTGAAAATTAATATTTAATTCTAAATTTTTTATTTATTGTACCTAATGATCAAAAAATTTAATGATTACATATTACATTCGAAGCACGTTCTTGTTGATATGGCTCCTCCTGCAATGAAAATTTGTCCATTTCTTTGACCATCTCCTTGTACAGCTTTTTGGACATTTCTACTGGCATATTTATGATATCATCTCGTTCATCTTTTGAGATTTCCATAATCTTCCTAAAAATGTAACATGACAATAAACTATTTAATTTTTATATTGATATATGAAATGTAAATATAAAAAAAGTGATATTTATGAATAATTCTAGAGAAACATTTAAGGGAATATTACTTTTTCATTCCTTTTTTTTGTACATTTTTTCTATTAAAAGTCTGACATTTCTCATTGACCAATTCTTTGGAAACTCTTCCTGTAGTTTACATAAAATTTGGTTCTTGGAATCATTGGACTGGTTTTTGTATTGTAAGTGGAAAGAATGTATATACATTTGTTCCACTAGATCCCTCAAACTTTTGTAAAAAATTTTCCCCCTTTCGTTAACCTCCAACACCACTCCAGATGAGCTAAGGAGTAATTCATTTTCATTTGCATGTTCTAATTTTTTCTTTTCTTAGAACAGCATTCCTTTTCTAATTTTTTGGCTCCTGTAGAACATTAAACAGATGTGAATTAACATATTGTTTGACACATGTTATCTAATAATTTTATGTATATTATTAATGAAAATTAAAAAAGAAACTCATATTAGATCGATAGTAATTTTTCATTCACCTGATTCATCCTTTTGAAAATTTTCCATAAAGATTTTACACTCTTATGTTATTAGATCATAAATAATCTTATCGAGCTTTGTCATTTTGTGGCTTTGCATGATACACAGTAAACAATAAATATTAGTTCAACTTACATATAGTTCAAAAATAATATTTTTTTGTAAAGAATTTACAAAGAACTTGTCTGTTTTTCTTTTCTTGATGTGTTATCATTATTTTTGTTACTTGATCTCTTGTCAGTCATTCATTTATCAATCTAAAACTTGTACCATATCATTCATTAATATATTTATAAATAAATTGTCAACTTTTCAGGTATAAAAAAAAATCTCAAGAAACCGGTGCGCCATTTATTTTGTATGCATTGACGTCGGTGCGTGGAGGTATTATAAATGCACCGCACAAACCGTATAATAGACGGTATGGTGCTCAATGTCAACAAGGAGCACCAGTGCGTTACATGTTAATCACTACATCGATTAACATAGAGAAAATAATAAAAATCGTCAAGTGTTAGTCTTTGTAGCATAAACCGGTGCCATATTTTACATATGGTGCATTGATAAAAAAAAATTGGTTTTAGATTTTCTATCATGATAATTTTGTGGTGTGCTTGTACAATACAACGCACCGGTGTGCTAGGTTACGCCCGGTGCATCGATGAAAAAAAAATTGTTTTTTTTTAAACCACGCAAGGGCTGGTATGTATTGTGATCCGACTATGCAAGTCGTCCTGCCGGTCGGATGTTTTAGGCCTATATTTAGCAATACAAAACCTATAAATCTAGAATGAAAAGGCATAATTTTGAAATCACAGAAAGAGGGAGAAGAAAGGACAGAAACAAAAAGAGTGTAGGGTTTGTTTCTATAATCGATTTTTTTTTGTTTGTGAAACAACACATTAGCGGTGCGCCATAATGAAATAGTGCACTGGCGGCATATTTTACATATGGCGCACTGAGAAAAAAATATTTTATTTTTTTATTTTTTATCATAGTACTTGCACGGTGCGCTGGGATAATCCAGCACACCGATGCGGTAGGTTACGTCGGGCGCACCAATGAAATATTTTTTATTTTTTTTTTAATTTCATGGAAGGGATGACATGGATTAGGATCTGACTATGCAAGTCATCCCATGGATTGGATGTCTTACGTGTATATTTAGCAATACAAACCCTATAAATCTAAATTTTGAAGCCCTAATTCTTAAATCACAGAAAGAGGGAGAAGGAAAGGCAGAAACAAAAAGAATCTAGTGTTTGTTTCTAAAAATGCATTTTGTTTTTTATTTTGTTTCTTAAAACTGCAGAAAAGTAAAAAAAACTACAGAAAAAAAGTAAAAAAATCAGTAAACTTTGATTTTTTTCTTTTATTGTGTAAAAAAAATAGCAGAAAAGGTTAAAAAAAACAATAAAATTTAATCACGTGATCATTTGAAATTCTATGCTACAGGGTTTGAATCGCCAGAGGTTTGGAATTCTGATTGTCTATATACTTATGTTCGAACATATTTCCCTGCTCCACAATGCTCTCATGCTCTGTTTGCTCCAGGTATGTCTGCTGCAAACCTCCGGCTGAATTTTTTTGAAAAAATAGTGAAATAATGAAAAGTGTTTAGTATTTAAAGAAATCTTTTATGAAATTAGATTTTCGAAAATATTTTGCCGCCCATTTTTCAATTTACTACCTTTTTTCACTTCAAGAAAATAGAGTTGTGCTTTTTTTATTTGGGTTATTCATCACCAGTGCATCACGCAATAGCACCGCACTGGTTCGTCTATTTATAAAATGGCATCGGTGCACTAGGTTCTGTCGAGCGCACCAATGAAATTATTATTATTATTTTTTATTTCACGGAAGGGCCAACATGGATTGGGATCCGAGTATGTAATTCGTCCCGTGGGTTGGATGTCTTACACCTATATTTAGAAATACAAACCCTATAAATCTAAATTGAAAAGACCTAATTCTGAAATCAAAGAAAGAGGGAGAAGAAAGGGTAGAAAAAAAAATAATATAGGGTTTGTTTCTAAAAATGGATTTTCTTTTTTTATTTTGTTTATGAAAATTACAGAAAAAGTAAAAAAAAATACAGAAAAAAGTAAAAAATAATAATAAAATTTTATTTTTTTTCTTTTACTGCGTAAAAAAACTATAGAAAAAGTAAAAAAAACAATAAACTTTAATCACGAGATTGTTTGAAATTCTACGCTATAGGGCTTGAATCGCCAGAGGTTTGGAATTTTGATTGTCTGAATACTTCTATTAGAATGTATTTCCTTGCTCCACAGTGCTCTCGTGCTCTGTTTGCTCCAGGTATGTCTCCTGCAAATCTCTGGCTGGAAATTTTTGCAAAAATAGTGAAATAATGAAAGGTGTTTAGTATTTAAACAAATGTTATATGAAATTATATTTTCAAAAATATTTTGGCGCCCATTTTTCAATTTGCCACTTTTTTTTTCACTTAAAGAAAAATTAGTTGATTTTTTTTATTTGTTGTTATTCATCACTGGTGCGTCACGTAATAGCACCACACCAGTGCGTCTATTTATAAAATGGCACTGGTGCATCTATTTATAAAATGGCACTAGTTTATAAAACAACGCCAATAACAAGAAGTCCAATTTTAAGGCATCGAAATTACTTTTAGGTGTGTGCACCAAAATTTATTGTTGATTTTGCTCAAATGCAGGGAGAAACTATCATAATTATATCGAATGGAAAATTCTTCAAAATCCAGCTCATTCCATAATATTTCTCAAAGCCCATAATGGAGTTCTCCCTATCCATCTGGAGAAGTAATATTTACTTCAGATTTTATTTATATTTTCATTATCTAATTGAATTTATGTTTTTTTCCATGTCAATCATGCACAGCTTAATTAAATTTATAATGTATACAAATTTGCAGGTTCATGATGCAGATTCAGCATCGAGTTCAGATGCAAAAAATATTCAAACAACTCCAAAATGTCGAAAGCTCTTATCAGGAGTTGCATATCACAAGGCACATTTGGTAGATGAATATTGACAACCGCTTCACCCTGCCAAATGTAACAATATTGCATCTTCTAGCCACAATCCCAGGAAAATGATGGTATTAATTATAATTGTTTGGCATATTGATTAATGTAATTATTTCAACGTGAAACCAATTTATAATCATGCAATATTTTCAAAGTGGTTACTAATTGATATCATATATTTTGTACTAATCGTGTTCAGATATTTTTTTTAAAATTATTATGATTCTAGTTATGATGAGAAACCTACCTACCATCTTCCGTTGCACCTCACAACAATTTCAAATCTAGATAATACTAAATTAAGAGAAAAAATCGGAGAGGAACGATACCAAGAATGGTTGAATCAACCACCGATTCAATTCTCGCTATGTCCAGATTCACCAATTAGGAATGACTACAACAATAGTTGTTCTTCACAAGATGGCAATGGAGGCAATCAAATAGAGGTTGGTATGGATGATTACTTAAGGGGTACAACCGTCATGGATACAATTTGTTAGATGCATTCCAAAACGATTATAAGCTAGGGGATGATGATAATATCGCTGACACATTTTTAGAAAGCCTTAAATTTTCTTCCACCACCCCTCTCTTTGTACCTGTCGGTCAGTCAAAGTCTACCTAGTTGGGGACAACGATGTTACTGTACAACTCGAAAGCTAATTTTGGCTTGTCAAATGCATGTTTCTCGAAAATTTTGAGGCAAGTTACCATAAATTAATCCCTTCTATAAATTTGAAATACAATCAGTACACTGCATTGAACATTACAATTAGTAAATTTTATGAATGTTAATAATTATATTGACATTAATGTACATTTATTAATATATTTTTCCATGATCACCAACTACAGGTTATTCAAAGATAAGGTTCTTCTGAGTGATAATGTCTTGCTCGGTAGCTGCGAAGAGGCAAATAAATTGTTGAAAATGTTGGGTGTTGAGTACATATCATATCATGCATGTCCAAATGATTGTATTCTATATAGAGGAGAATATGCGGACAAAGAGATGTGCCCGAAATGTGGGCTTGATAGGTATGATAAATAAAAAAAGAAGGGTAAATCATGTACTAGTCCTCCTTCTAAGATATTGAGGCACATGCCTATAATCACAAGGATTCAAAGGCTCTTTCGTTGAAAATAACTAGCTATGTTGCAGGGATGGCATGCCTCACACAGAAGTGAGTTGGGAGTTATGTGAATCCCAACTGATTCAATAGAAATTAAGCATATGGAGAATACATGACCTGAAAAATTCAAGGATCATGTACGAAGTCTACGACTCGGCATAGCCATGGATGGCATCAACCCATATTCCCTCCAGAACACCAACTATTCTGTTTGGCCTATAGTAGTGATCAATAAAAATATCCCCCCATGGTTTTCCATGAAGAATGAACATCTTATGTTGGCTCTCATAGTCCCTCATAGAAGACAAGTGAATAATATGGATGTCTACTTACAACCACTAGTAGATGAATTGAAGGAATTATGGGATGGGATAAATGTATACAATGTATCAATACCCATCACAGCAGAGAGGAATTTTGCGTTGTATGGAATATGTGCTTACACAACACATGATTATCCAGGCTTAGGAGTTTTCTCTGGTAAATCACATTTTTAATTTATTGATTTGTTTATATAGGTAACCACATTCTTTCACATATTAGTTTTTTTTTTTTTTTTAATATTTCTTCTGATCTTCATGATATTCTTTAACATGCTATGCATACTGATTGTATACAATAATATCATAGGTCTTGTAACAAAAGGGTATTTTGGATGTAAATGTTGCGGACCTTCTCTGAAAGCTAGATGGTCCAAGGACCTATGAAAGCCAGTGTATGATTTCTCCAGGGTATTCCACCCAGAAGAACACCATTGTAGAAGAGAAGCATCCACTTTCAATGGTAAAAGAGATAGAACCCAATGGCCTCCAATAATGACACAAACTGAATGGCTTAGAGAATATGAGAGAGAGAAGGAAAATGAGTTCATATAAATGTTCGATTCAAATGGGGAACCTATGTTCGATGATCCAGAATTCTTCGACACCTATTTTGAGAAATTTCCCATAGGGATGAAAAGGATATCTATATTTTATAACCTCCCATATTGGGAGCATCTTAAGATTACCCACTTATTAGATCCCATGCATATATTTAAAAATGTTTCATCTTCTTTATGGAGGAACATATCATCGAAACAAAGTGACACACTGCTGTTAGGAAAGATCTTATTACTTCAAAAACAAAAAAGAAACATTGGCCAAGACGATTAGAAAGTACGAGATCAGAGGTAGGCGCTGGTCCCTCTAGTTCATGGTTTTTCAAAGAAGGTGATGTCCCATGGATTTAAAAAAAAGATGATATTTCTTTGGAAAATGAAGTTATAATGGGTGTGAGGGTGCCAACTTCATATGGGTCTTCACTACAGTGCTGCTTCACCGTGGATGACCACTTTTCAGGGTTGAAATCACATGACCATTTGAATCTTCTAAAAATACGTATAATGTTAAAAACATGATTTTATTATTTGTTATATTAATAAATTTTATCCCATGCAGGGATCATAAAACATAACTAATTTTGTATATTATTTCACATGTTTGTAAATTTGCAGTGTCATTATCCTTTGCTCGTGCATGGGTGTGTGAAACATAAATTCCCTCGAGACCTAGGATGTGCCATATCTAAATTATCTGCATTTTCATGTTGGATCACATCAAAGGAGATTCATGTGGCTATAATTCCACGGTGTCATCAAGAGATAGTTGAGATTGTTTGTATGTTTGAGAAGGAACTTCCGACATGTTTCATGCACTTATAGGTTCATCTTCTAATCCACCTAGTAGATGAGGTTGAATTAGTTGGGGTGGTTTATTTTCGTTGGATGTTCTTCTTAGAGAGGTAAATGAAGAAATTGAAAGGTTTTGTTTGACAAAGGGAAAAACCCAAGGGGTCTATGGAAGAGGGGTACATATCGTATGAATATTTCTATTATTCTAGTGAGTACATAAAGCAGATTGACAACAAACCAGGTGCAGTGATTTGGGACGATGAAAGGGATGAAGACAAAAGAGAAGGGGAGTTTCTCCAAATGAGTGGAAAAAAGCGCTTGATAAAGAGTAAGCGACTTATAAATTTTCAAATTTACACAAATTTAATATTCATGTTGAACTTTGATATAATGTATATTTTGATCTCTAATTACTATATAATGTCATTTTGATTTCATCACTGAATACAAAAATTGAAGCAATCAATAAATTCTTTCTTTACAATTATGAAGTGACACAACCGTGGGACGCATTGTACGAACAAAAGAGGATGAAATGGGATAGTGACAGCAAATAATTCAGACAGTTGAATGGTAGAAGTCTGCCTTATCCCGATCATTTAAGAGAAAATATGCCAAAAATATGCCCCAATAGTTGGGTTGTTGACCAAGTTAGAGAGAAATATGGTGCAATCGGTCATTAGCTGTGTGCTGAAGAGGATGCACTAAACGTAGGGATTGGGTGCAACAACTCGGTAATAATACTTTCAATTTATATGTAAATTTTAAACTTATAAGACATCTATGACACTATGATTTTTTTAACTTTTTTATAATAGGTGCATTTGTTCCCATCTGTGTGGGCATATGGACACCATTTTTGCACAAAAAATGTTGATGTTGGAAACATCACACAAGAATGTGGAGTGGAAGTTGAGTTCAATCAATCTATTTGATCTAGCCACCATGATCAAAGCCTAGTACGATGGACATTAGGTTACGTCGGAAAGATACAAGAGATCATTGAAGTGGATTTCTCTAATTTCCAATGTGTTATTTTTAGGTTCAAGTGGTGGGACACCTTTGGTCGGAATAATGTAAAGGAATATCACCATAGTAGGTTGATATGTATAAAATCTAGAAATATGTGGGATGAAGCTAAGGAGCCCTATGTTTTCCCCAAACACTGCAACTAGGTGCTTTTTTACCCAGATGTGTTGGATAGGGATTGGTGGTTCGTATTGACACATGACCCTAGATCAAAGCATATTTTTTAGAACAATAGTGTTATCATGCCATGTGAGATGGAAGATAATGAGGGTGATAATGAGAACCGAGAATGATATTTTACATGTGTTATTTCATCAATATTTTTACTTTTTAAGATGGGTTTTTCGAAACATTATAATATATATGTATTTTGAATTAATTGGTAATTTTCATTGTGTTAAAGTTAAGATCAATATATCACTTGATAATTTGTAATTATGTTGATCTCAAAAACAATGGCGTAATATATAAATTAGTTCCTTTTTTTGTATCTAAGATCATAATAAAATAATGATATTTCTAAAATACATGAATTTATTTTCATTATTTTCTAAACTTTATTATGTTACAATAATTCATATTATTCTATATTTATTATTTTACAATTAATTAAAATTTTACAAATTTACAAATTTAAAATTTTTAATAAAATAATTTCACATTAATACAATTAAATTTTTACAAATATTTTTCATACAATTAGAATTAGAATTAGAATTAGAATTAGAACTGGAACTAGAATTTTACAATTTCACATACAGTTACAATTACAATTTTACATACAATTATAATTACAAATATTATAATAATTTTACAATATCATGATCATTTAATATTAAATTAGTTAATAAACATCACGTTCATGATAACCATCGTACAAACATCATATTTTACTAAAAAACACATTCAAAATCACTAACATCATCGTGATCATGATCATCTAACAAAACACAATTAACATTATATATTAACATCATCACAACACAAACATCAAATATACATCTCATGTCAAATAATTCATGCTATCACTTACACATCTATCTGCAAGTTTCACATTAAATGAACATATCTAACATGACCTAAAAATATACACATCATGATGATCACCAACATGTAAATTAAGTACAACTGCAACATCAACATAGAATACGTGGACCATATATATATATATATATATATATATATATATATATATATATATATATATATATATATATATATATATATATATATATATATATATATATATATATATATAACTGAATAATGTCAAAAATATACAACTGTAATATAAATGTGATGGATCAGCTGGTGGTACAACATCAAATATAGAAGTACTAGTCGAGGCTTGCTTAGTTAATGGTGTAGACTCGATGGTCGATGGTCCAACTTTCTCATGATCACGAGTACCGACGAATGTTGTAGGCTACTGACTGGACATGGCCAATGGTCCAGCCTGATCTCCATGATCACTACTGCTAGATGCTAGTGGAGGCTGCTCATCTGGCGTGATGCGAGGTGAACGATCATGAGGTGATGAGTCATTGCTCGTGGGACTGTCTATCATGTGCTGCATCTCGACCATGCCTATAACGTGCAATGGTCCTCCTCATCCGTGTAACCAAGGCCGTAGCTCCTACGAAATTCCGCATCAGTCTGTACATGTCACGTGACATGCCTCTCCACATCTGTAATAGCCTATCATCGGCCAGTATGTATCTCATATGAGAGACTGATCACACACACGGCCCACACACCGTGGGCTAACAACTCCAATGCATCATTCGATATCCTCGTTGGAAACACAATATCGCCCCTCTTGGGAATCATCAGCCCCCACATGTGCATCCATGCCTCGAACATCAGCCTATAAGGCTGTCGAACAAAAGTAGACCTCATCTCTGGAAACCTCTCAAAAAATAAACAAAAAATCTTTGAAGAAAAAGGGAAGTTGACCCTCCCTTGTGCATGAGCACGACATATATCTAACGTTGTACATAAATCCCGCAAAAAAATGGTAGACCACCTGACAAGTCATGGCTCATGTACTAAAGAATAAACATAATATAAAAGCGAGTAACTAATTTGTTGCCAGTCACTTGTTTTGTGTGAAATGGTCGAAATGATAAGTGAGAGGCACTGCACCTCCTCACTACCAAATGCACCAATACGTAACTGACCTCCAGCGACCTGAAAATCTGAAGGTGACAATACTAATGCTCCAATGAGTCTCTAGGAGTACACTAACTGACTCCCTACTACATAGCCAGTTGGAACCTCTAGGAATGAGGGAAAATCCACCCCTCTCATCGATAGCCCTGTAATGAAATATATATCCTCCTCAGTGGGCGTGTACCACTGGTTTTGACAAGCTTTGAAAGCCTGTTGGTGGGAATTCCACCTTTGGATAAGATGTCTCAAAAATAAACCATGGCCCTTTAGGGAGGTAGCCTCATATAACTTGAGGAGGCCTACCTGCCTTAGGAGCCCCTGGGTAGCTGCAGTAATAGGGAAAGGGTACACATCTCTCTCCCTCTCTCGTGCCTCCCACAGGAAAACCATGTTATAATACTCCACCTGTTGTTGTTGTTGTTAGCCCTCTTCTCTCCTTTCACATCTCCGAATGATTGAAATATTAAATAATTTTTTTTATTAAATGAGATATGTATTTAGAAATATACATATATAATTCTTAATGGAAAAACAAAAAAAAAATAGTCGGTGCACCAAAAAAAAACAATCATGCACCGGTATCAATGCATTTTTTTATGGAGCACACCGGCGATGGTGCACCTAATAATATGAGACGCACCGGTGGCGGTGCTCCAAAAAATTTGTAGCGCATCATTGATTATGTACGGTGTCAGGAGTGTAGTGCATTGACTAAACTCTATGCCCCAGGGCGTATATTTAATTCAGCGGACTAACCTCCTAGCATCATTACATAGTCAATGGTGCAGTCTTTTATCAGGGCACACCGTTGACCTTGTCGAAATACAAAAAGTAGTGTGCTGACAAAAATACCAGTTCCGGGGCGACAATTTTAGTCAACGCATTGTGTTGTGCCTATTCCACTAGGTCAACAGTGCAGCTGGGTAACCGACCGCACCACACTTTAAAAAAAAATTAAAATAACACAGTACGCCATCGGTACTTCCTCGGAATTGGTGCATATACCGTTAGCACCATTTTATCAGGCCGCACTATTGACCTTGTCAAAATGCGGAATGAGGTGCGCTGAAAAAATTACCTGCCCTGAGGCATATATCTCCATCAACGCACCGTGTTGCCACAATTCCACATTGTCAACAGTGCGATCAGGTAAATGACCGTACCACACTTTTTAAAATTTTTAAAATAATACGATGCACCTATCGGTACCATCCTGTAATCGGTGCGTGGTTGCGGTGTGGCCTGTAAATTTACAGGTAGCACTGCGAATCGGTGCGAGCCAAATGGCTCGAGTGGACTGCGCGACAATTTTTTTTTGTTTTAAATGGTTAATTTTAAGGTTATTTGAAATTATAATCTGCTGAAAGGCTTAATTATGGAAAAAAAAAAATACCTGTACATTTGTCTGTCGAGGAGGCATATTGGCTGTAGAATTTGCGAAAGAAAATTTTCCCACCGTTTTTCAAAATTCAAGCTCAAGATTGGTGGGAAATGCACAGCAGCAGTGCGTGCAATTGGTGTAATGGTAGCACCGATGTCAGGGCGGCTTAGACAAGGATAAATTACATCGGTGCTTGAGAGCTTTGGAGCACTGAGAAAAGTGAATAATATAGTTTTTCGGCTGTAATTTTTTTTATTTAACCATGTTCTAGTGCGTGGGGTTTTTATGGGTGCACCGATGTGGTTTCTTAATACCGCATCAAACGATTTCAGTTTTGGCGTGCTTTTTTATGATGCACTAGTGTGGAAGAATTCTAAAGCACCGGTGCACTACAGTAATACGACGCACTGAGCGAGTGTGTACTGAGTGCACGATGTTCGGTGTGCCAATGTTTTGTGCACACTGGTGCTTTCTCTTTTTTATCACACTAGTGCAGTGTACTATTATAAGCGCACCGGATGGAAAAAATCCGCAAAAACCTCTGCCCACCAACCTCCTCTAGTAACCTCCGCTAGAAATGGATGTTTGGGGTATTTTTTTAAGGGGTTCCTCAAAGACATCTGATAGAGGGTATTTTCCGTGTAGTGCTTGTACCCATAGATGTACCAACAATACTATCATTCATGGGTATTGTTGGATACTATCATAGATTTGTGGAAGGGTTTTCTGCATTAGCCTATCCTATCACTTCATTGCAAAAAAAAAGGAGGAAAGTTTGAATTGACAACAAAGTGCCAAATTAGCTTTTAACAATTAAAACTAAAATTAACTATTGCACCTATACTAAAAATTGTTGATCCAAAGAAGGAATTTTTTGTATGCACAGATGCTTTTATAGAAGGGTTAAGAGTATTACTACAAGATAATTCAGTAATAGCTTATGAGTCACAAAAACTAAGAAGCATGAATATAATTATGAAGTATATGATTTAGAACTAGCTCATGTTATACATACCTTAAAGATGTGGAGACATTATCTGTTGGGAAAGAAATTCATATTAATGAAAAATCACATCAGTTTGAAATACTTCTTTACCCAACCAGATTTAAATGTGAGACAAGCTCGGTGGTTATCTTTCCTTGGTGAGTTTGAGATGGAAATCAAACACATTAAATAAAAGGAAAATAAAATTGGTGATGCTTTGAGTAGAGATCCTCATCAAATTTTGACATATGGAGGAAGTAGTGTAAAAGTTGATGTATAAGAAAAAATTCATGGACTGTTGATGCAAGATCAACAATATATCAAATTGTAAGAAAAATTACAGCAAATTGAAGTTTCAGTATATACCATAAAACATCAAGGATTTATCTATTATAAGCAAAGACTGTATATTCCTAACGTAACATCTTTATAACATGAAATGTTAGATGAATACCATAAGATACCATAAGTCATCCTAGTTATCAAAAACTGATTTCAGCATTGAAGAAGAACATGTTTTGGCCAGGCATGAAAAAATATGTAGCTAATTATTTGGCAAGGTGGTTGGAATGTCAGAAGGTAAAAGTAGAACATCAACATCTTGCAAGACTATTGAATTCTTTCGTTATTCCAGAATGGAAATGGGAAGTGGTTTCAATAGACTTCATTACCAGATTTCCACGAACTAAATATCAACATGATTCTATAATGGTGGTAGTGGACACTCTAACTAAAGCAACACACTTTTTGTCGGTGCAATCTACTTTTGGCACAAAACAAGTGGCCAATGTGTTCATGAAAGAAATTGTTAAATTACATGGAATTCCAAAAATGATTATATCTGATAGAGATGCCAAATTCACATCAGCATTTTGGAAAACTCTATTTGGAGGAATGGGTACCAAGATGAACTTTAGTAGTGCTTACCATCCTCAAACAGATGGACAGAATGAAATAACCAATCATATTTTGGAAGACATGCTACACATCTATGTGGTGGATATACCAACAAAGTGGGAAGATTTTCTACATTTGACAGAGTTTGTTTATAATAATAGTTATCAAGCTTCTATTAAGATGAGTCCTTTTAAAGCTTTTTATGGAAGAAAATGCCACACTCCACTCAGCTAGAGTCAACCAGAGGATAATTTAATCCTTGGACCAGATACACTACAAGAATTGAAACAAATTGTGAAGATAATTCAGGAAAATATTAAAGTATCTCAGGATCATCAAAAGAGTTATGTAGACAATAAAAGAACTCACAAAGAATTCAAATTGGGAGACCATGTTTATTTGAAGATTAAGCCTCACAAAATTATGTTATATGCTGGTATATGTGCTAAGTTTTCACCATGCTACTGTGGGCCATTTGAAGTTTTGGAGAGAGTGGGTCCAGTAGCTTACAGATTGGCTCTACCTAGTCATATTAAGGTTCCTAATGTTTTTCATGTTTCATTATTGAAAAAGTATGTACATGATCCTACTCATGTGATTGATTGGACTGTGATACAGGTGAAAACAGAAGGGGAATTTCTTCTAGAGCCACTTCGTATACTGGAGTGGGAAGAAATTGTGCCCTGGAATAGAACAACAGCTAGGGTGAAAGTGAAGTGGAGCCACTTTACAACTGAGGAAGCTACTTGGGAGTGAGAAGATGAGATGAAAGAAAAATATCCATAATTTTTTGAGTAACAAACAAAAATACTTGCAACACGGAGGACATTGTTTTGTTTTAGAGGGGGAATATGTGATATCACTATTTTTTTGCTTTTATATAGACAATAATAATCCTAAATGCTAAGTGTACCTAAGGGAAAAATAAATGTGAAATTTTATTATTGTGCAAATACTAGAGTAAATTGGAGACTAGGATTTCAGATCCACGAGGACGGAAAATAATCCTAAGAGTTTCCCAAAATTCTCCAAAAGAACATGGAGAAAAATAAAATAAAACAAAAAAATTAGATGGAGATAAGAATCCAATAAGTGCCTCAATAGAGAGTAAAGTTACTGAGATGATGTGAGAATAAAACTAGAAACAGGAAAATCTAGTTTTAAATAAGCTTTTGTGTAAAAAACAAAAGTAAAGCCTAGGCTAAGGGAAAAAACATCATGAATTAACTCGGCGCATTTATGGAAAAATGATGAGGGAAAGAAAGCTTAAATAAGTGATTCCTAGTTAGACAAGAGGTTTTCTACATAGAGGAAGAATTGGTCTCTGCTCGGGGGGAGCCGTTGATTAAGCTCAAGTTTGGGAGGAAAATAGTATTTACCAGATTGGTATGCACATGATGTGAAGTTTTATGTCTTATATTGTTGTTATACTTTATATAATTCTTATGTAGTTATAAATGGTTATCTTTTATAAATTGTGGCTGAAATTTTTTTACATTTAATTTATAAATTATGTGTAATAGTTTGTGCTGAGTTCATAAATATATAAGTGCCATATGTATTTAACATAAATTAACCATATTTGGGTATAGTTAATCTTTCTGTATGGTTACATAGACTAAAATGAATATTATGACCAACATACATAATCTCTAAACCTTGGGTAAGGGTCTAAATCTTATGGTTGGTCCATCTGAACAATTTTAGTACATGTACCAAGAAAACAATATAATTTAATAATAACAATAACAATCTCTATTATGAAAAATCCTCTTATGGAGATGAGGATAACACTATCTTACAAATAAATCAAAAATAATAATTACAAATTGACTTGAGTCATCCATTAAAATTCAACTACAAAGTATGGAGTTGAAATTGGTAAATAGGATATAGAGGTTGCGAAACTTTTTGTGTTCAGATGACCGACCTGTAAGAAGGTGAAATGTGTGGTCAGATCTTCTGAGATTGGAATTGTAATGGAAATTTAATGAAATATGACTCACTTGAAAGGAAGCATGTACAAGAGTGTTAGAATAATATTAAATATTGATGAAAATAAATATAAGAGAGAGAGTTGTACAATTAATAACAATAAAAATGATACTTGTATAAAGGTCATCAAAGTGGAAAATTCTTTTGTACATAACATAAATAAAATTGTAAGTACAGGAATACAAAAGGGAAAAAATAAATTAGAGCACAGTAATTAATTATAAAATAGAGAAAAGTAAATAATTACATAAGAGAATAGTTGTAGTCTCGTGCTACAGAATTTTATATAGTTCAGGGAACTATGAAAATATGGAAAAAGGGGTTTTCCATGATTAGATACAGAAGAAAGGATTATAATAATGAATTCTAATAAGAATTATAAATTCAATAACTATAACTTATTAGAGTATAAAATGTGCTTAAAACATAGTTCTGGGCTTTGAAGTATGATTAGATTCAATTCATAAATTACATCATTTTATAAGAATTCAAATTCCAGTATATTGAGTGAACTTTATATATGAAGGAAAATGTAATACTCGGTCTAATTAAACAGACTGATATTATAAATGTATTAAAAATGAGAAATTCACAGTCATTTTGAAAGACAATGAAAATGTGGAAATTAAAATAAATTGGAGTTTTAGTTTAAAATTTCAAAGAAATAATGTATACCTATATTAAACTGAAATTGAGGTAAATGAGTCCTAAATTCCTGAAGAAGTTCAATAATAGGAAATTTTCAGACCAGGAGGTAACTCTGTAAAACTAAATATGAATTAGATGGATATTATCTGTGTACTTATACATGGAGGTGAGGCTATTGCGATTCACTTCCCAATGTCTCTTGGCCTTCCTTATTTACTAAATTACAATAATATAAAATCTCACCAAATCCCTTAGGATTAGGTGTCAACATTCCCCCCTTTAATCTGAATGGATGTTGGTGAGTCCAAGCATTGTTCTAAACTTTTCAAACTTTTCTCTTTTGGTGAAGATGTCTGTGGTCTGCTCATTTGTGGAAAAATGACATAGATGGATGGTTTTGGCCTCAACATGATTTCGAATCATATGGTATTTTGTATTGACGTGCTTTGTTTGATCATGGAACTTTGGGTTCTTGGACAAATTTATTGTAGAAGTGTTTTCGATCATGAGTGGTGCTGAATGCATTTGTTTCATCTGCAAATCTTCTAGGATTTTCTTGAGCCAAACAATTTCCTTTGATGCTTCAGCTACTACCACATATTCTGCCTCGATTGTGGAATCTCCTGGAACTGATTGTTTTCATGATCTCCATGAAACAACTCTTGATCCAAGACTCATTGTATAAACTGAAGTAGACACCCCAGTTTCTTTGTCCCCATCAAAGTATGAATCAAAGTATCTGATCAAGTTGAAATCACCTACCTGTGTATATTTTAGTCCAAAGTCCGGATTCCCCTTCAAATACTTTAGAATTATTTTTGCAGCAGACCAATGTCCTTCACAAGGCTTTTGCATAAACCTGGAGAGGATTCCAACAGTAAATGAGACGTCTGGTCTGGTGGTAATTAGGTAGATAAGACTTCCTACAAGCTGTCTATACTTCATTGCATCCTCGAATTCCTTCCCTTCAATGGATGTGAGCTTCAAGTTTTGTTCCATTGGAGTCGTTAAGGGATTGCATTCATCCATGCCAAACTTGTTCAAAAGATCTCCAATGTACTTCTTTTGAGAAAGAAATATAAATTTAGGATGTTGAGTTACTTCAATACCCATATAGTAATCAACATAACCCAAATCGGTCATTTCAAAACCTTTCTTCAATTCTTTCTTTATGGATGCAATATAACTCTCATTATTCCCTGTCATCAAAATATCATCTACATACACCACAATATATACAACTGTTTTTCCAGCTTTCTTAACAAACAAAGTTGCATCATCGAGATAAAAATATTTGAAGTCAAGTTTCAGAAGATGCTCAGTTAATTTCTCATACCAAGCTCGCGTTGCTTGCTTGAGGACATACAAGGATTTTATAAGCTTGCATACTTTATGTTCTTGGACCTTCACAAAAAATTCTTCTGGCTAGGACATAAAAACTTTCTCCTTTAGATCTCCATTCAAAAAGGTGGTTTTTACATCCATTTTATGGACTTTCCATCATTTCTTAGCTGTTAGGGCAAAGAGTGTCCGGATGGTGGCCCATTTTGCTGTGGAAGAAATTTTTTCTTCATAATCAACCTCTTCTTTCTGTGAAAAACCTTTTGCCACAAGCCTAGCTTTGTGCTTGTCAAGTGAGCCATCTGCTTTGTACTTGTTCTTGTAGACCCACTTACAGCCAATTGGTTTGGTTCCCAAAGGAGCATCAACCAGCTTCCAAGTTCCATTATTTATCAAGGCATCATAGTCCTTTTGCATCGCTTCATTCCATTCATCATGAGAAGCGGCTTCTTTGAAGGAAGTTGGTTCATGATCTATATACAAACTCAATTCATAGTTATAAGCAATATCCATATCAATAGGTGAATCAGAATTATCTACATCACCTTCGTTTTGTCTAGTGGAACTTCTTTTTCTTGTCTTTCCAACCTCATCGAGATGAACGTTTTCTAGTGTTTTTGTCATCCATTTGGGGGGACCTTTCTAAGATTTCCCAAGATGCTCATTTGATTCAACCTCTCAATTCTATTGATCAAATCGTTCAAGGTGTCATCCGTGGTTGGTTCTTCATGTGGGGGAGAGAGTGCTTCGGGAAATGATTCGACAGATTGATTCATTATAGGAATCCCCCCTTCAATATGTGGAATCTGATTATCAAATTCTTGAAAATACTTTGCATGTGTGAATCTATCCAGGTGATCAAGTTGTCACTCAACAACATTGTCGGTATTGGAATATTCAAGGAATATGACATCTCTTGCTATTACAAACTTCTTATTGACTTCATCATAGAGACAATATCCTTTAGAGGTATTGGAATACCCCAAGAAGATGCACTTTTGACTTCTAGCACCAATTTTATTCCTTTGTACCTTGGGTATCAAAGCATAACAGGTGGAACCAAAGACCCTGAAATGCTTTACTGAAGGAATGTGGCCATGCCAAACATCATAAGGAGTTTTTTTTATGATTGAATTTGAAGGAAAAATATTCTTTATGTATACAGCACATACAACTGCATCAGCCCAAAACATCAATTTTACATTCTTAAAAAACATCATGGAGCGAACCGTATTTAAAATTGTCTTGTTCATTCTTTCAGCTACACCATTATCTTGGGGATTGTAGGGCACATTTGTTTGATGTTTGATCCCATTTTGAAGAAGATAATTTTCAAATTCGTTTGAAGTGTATTATTTTCCATTATCAGTATGCAAAGATCCAATATGAGTTTGTGCATCATTTTCAATCCATGCATGAAAATTCTTGAATGTTTGAAAAGCATCAAATTTGTTCTTCAATAAGTAAACCCAAAGCATTTTGGTGTAATCATCAATAAATGTCATCATATATTTATTTCCATTTGCAGAAGCAACAGGCATAGGGCCACATAAATCTAAATGAATAATCTCAAGTTTTCAATGTGCTCTGGAATGTGAATGATGAAATGGTTGTTTGCTATGATTTCCTAGAATATAAGCATCACATTGCTTAAGTTTCCTAGGAAGTTTAGGCAATCCATTAACACCATTTTTCTTCAACAATTGAAGGATTTCATAGTTTAAGTTTCCAAATATAGCATGCCATAAAAGAATTGATGGGAATGTACGTTCATCATGATGTGAGCTGAATGCAAAGTTTTGCGCATGAGCAGAGTAACCTTTCAGCTTCAAGAGTATTCCTTCTTCTATTCCCTCCATGACAAGTGAGCGATCTGATGCTTTTCTGACCTCAAACTTGCCATCAAACAAGTGAATGGAGTGTCCTTGCTAGCAGATGTGGACCAAGGACAACAAGTTTCTTCTCAACTCAGGGAGGTATAGAACCTCATGTAGAAGATGATCTGGAAGACCAGGCAACTTAAGCCTGATTGAGCCAAGCCCTGATGGCTTGAGTTTGGATTTATCTGCAAAGTATACTGCTCCATCAACTTTTTCAGTAAATTCTTCAAGAAAATATTTTCTAAATGTCATGTGACATGTTGCTCCTGAATCTAGCAACTAATCATTTCTCCAAGAAGTAAATGAAACATCAAACAAGTATTCAGTTACTCCATCGTTACAATGTGCTACAACATAATAAGTGGATTCAGGTGATTTAGCTTTGTCTCTTTCATGAGCTTTACCTTTTTCTTGATTTCTTTGCTGCTTAATTTTATCTCAGGGAAGCTTAGATGTAGATGCATCATGCTAGTATTTATTGTAGCGTATGCAATGAAGATCATATTTTTCAGTTTGAGTTTGTATGCCCCCCTTTCCTTTGAAATATCTTCTTCATATTCCTCTTCGACCACCTCTTCCTCTCGAGGAATCTTGAGCATGAATATTATCTCTATATGCAAATCATACAACCTCTTCAGAAGCCAGAGGGGTTGTCATCTTTCCAAAAACCTTCTCTCTTTCTGCAAATTTTTTCTCAAGGGAATCAAAGGTGATTTTCATGAGGTTTCCACTTGCTTGTAAGGACTCAAGATAAATTGAGTGAGTGGTATACAATGCCTTAACATATGCTATGAGACGTATATCAACTTCTACACCAGTGTTCTTAATTTCATGCATGATAGATCTTACTTCTGAAGCTAAAGCAAGAGGGTCATCATTCTTCAATTCAAGACTGAATAGCTTAATCATTAATTGAACAATTTCAAGTTCTAAATGTGAGTCATAGAGTTCTTTTAGCTTTCTCAAGGCTTCATAGGCATTCGAAAATGGTGTAATATGGCAACTCACCTCTTCATTTATGGAAGCTGCAATCAAGGCATAGGCCTTGCAGTTATTGTTTTCTCAAATGGCGATCTCCTTATCTGAAGTGGGCTTTGCTGGTGGAAGGTTTGCTTCTCCTTCAAAAATTCCTCTCCACATCTCATTAAAAATGAGAGTGTGCTTGATTTTCCAAGACCATTCAGGATATTTCTCCTTGTTGGAGAGAACAAATCGTACAATAGATATGAGATAATGCATTCTTGTGAAGAAAAAAAAACACTTTGCTGTCATGGTAAAACTTCACTCGTTTCCACCCCGTATATATATATATATATATATATATATATATATATATATATATGCAAAATTTGAAACAAGAAGTGAGTTTTTACCATTATATATATATATATATATATATATATATATATATATATATATATATATTTGTGAAAATATATTATTCGAGGGAGTGTATTTTTGGAGGAGTGTATTTTTCAGGGTGGTAGGTTCTTCGGGTAAGGTAAGTCAAAGAGGAGGTATTTTCTTTGTGTGTGTGTGCGCTTGTGTGGTATTTCGTCGGTGAAAAAAAAAAAAAAAAAAAAAAAAAAAACTTAAATTTGAAAAAAGGTCATACAAGCCGAGGGCTGGAAGGGGAAGGGAAGGCCGAGGGAGGTTGATGGATGGAGGGTGAGGTAAATGGGATGAAAGGGATGGGGGAGGTGAAGAAAGATGAAGAAAGACATTAGGGTTGATCCTAGTAAATCCATGTAGGGTGGATACATCTAGACAAGGTCAGGAAATCAGTCTCATCTGAACTTCTCTGAACCTCTTTGTAAAAACCATGGAGAAAAGTTCTCTTTGTATGGCTCACACCAGAGGAACTCAAAAAAATGAAATGCACAAAAGAAACGATAAAATCAAAACCTAGTCATTCAATGTATTGAAAGACCTAGAATCAATCCACACCGTTGAGGCAAGACGAGATCTACCATACATGTAGTTGCAACCATATGAGACCCATGTGGCCTTTAGGTGCGAAGGTAAGAATAATAAATGAGTTACAATTTCGAAATGATAAGGATTAAATGTAGTTTGGTGAGATCTCATCAACCATAAATTAGTAAGATCTCAAGTCCGAAACGCATTCATTAAACCATGATACTATTATCAAATCGTATAGAGGGAAGCAAATGATATGTCCATAGTATATACTGTAAGAAATGCAGTTTTCGTAAATTTTATAGGGAGAAAATATGTTTCATTAAAGTGAACGTTGTTAAAACATTATACATCTATCTAACGTTACCTTAAGTATAAGTATGGCTAGGTAGGTATGCGTAAGATGTATGGAACCTAATAACTTTACCTCTGTGGAATAATATATATATATATATATATATATATATATATATATATATTGTGAAATGTGCGAAAATTGTGAATCATTTCACGGCAATTTATATTGACGCGAAATGTGTGTTTTGTAGGGGGCTCCACAAAATTTTCCGGCCGACGAAGAGTTACACAATAGTTCGGCCGAACTTTTGATAAGAAGTTCGGCCGAACTAATGCGTCACCAATTACGCAAAACCAGGCTCTGAAAACGGTTCTGCAACTTTGGACTGATTAAACTCCATGAAAGGTTGTTAATTAACTGTCGGAACCAAGACAAACATTTTCATAATTGAATCTACTTTCAGGAAACATAACTTTTATGGAATTTCGTAAACGTTTATTAATTTTAATTATTTTTCTAATAAAATGGGTGCAAACAATTTCTGAGGGTCATTGTGATTCAGTGAAATCAAAATTTTGTATCTCCCAAAATACATTGTAAAAAAATTGAAAAAATTATGGGGCATTACATTGGTCCGTTGACTCTAATGGGTAGCTTTTAGATTTTTATTTTATAACTTATATGTTAAGAAATTTGTTGCCACGCGAAACATATCAAAAATACGCAGTTTTTCGTATTGGACTAGTTCAAAAAATTCTAGTAATTATGATATGCATCCATTGGCTTTGTAAATATGACGAAAACAAAGTAGACTCTGTCTAGATTGTTGTAACACATTTGGTTTTTTCAAAAACACAAATTTTCAATGAATACAGCATTGCGACATAACATGACTTCTTATGAATCCTTTGATTGTTAAGAAACACACACTCAAAGAAACGCTAAGTTGACATATCAAATCTGCATAAAAAAAATTTCAAAAAATAAGTAATAGAAAGCTAACAAAATTTCTCACAACTTTTATTTTTATCGCAAAATGAAATTCTACACAGAGAAATTGTTATAGTTTGCAGAAATTTGAAGAACCGAAAAAAATGAAATTTTTTTCTCAAAAAAGGGCAAAAAGTGTAACCCAGCTTCACATTTTCACCTATATATATATATATCTGTGTGTGTGTGTGTGTGTGTGTGTTCGGATGACATATAAATAGTTTATATATAGAGAGAGGTTGTAATATATATATATATATATATATATATATATATATATATATATATATATATATAAGGGTTTCCAATTGATTCATAGATAAGGAGTAGATATATATATATAGTGATGTTGTAAAATATATATGTCCAAGAAGTTAAATAACATGAATTCTGATCTTAAGAGGATAGAAATTAAAATTAGTAAAGTATACATTAGTAAAAAAAATCATAGCATGAATATATATACTATTCAAAGGAAGAAAAGTTCCTTATTAAATAAATGGAATAGATCACCTTTAAAACATTTAGGGCAGTGAATATTGGTTATTAAGAAAAAGTAGAAATAAATGAACAGATAGAGGTAATGACATAAAAGAAATTAAAGAGTGACAAAATGAAAGGTTGTATGGTTTTGGAAATATTCAATGGCGAAAGTGTTGGAAAATAATTTTGAACATTACCAGAATTACTATAAATAGAAAAAAAATTGGGTAAGTGGGGTTGTTACAGAGTTAATTAATCTGGTGGTACCACTATCAAAGACATTTTTGTTCTAAATATCGGTATCAGATAATACAATATTGTTATATTCATGTCCAGTTCATGTTGATAAGCATATTGACGGGTTTGAGGTAATACTAGTGGTCGAACATAGTGGAAATCTTAGTAGAACTAAGGTTTCAAATGAAAAATAAAATCGATTTCAAAAACACCTAAAACCTATAGTTTTAATTTATTATTACCATTTGATAGAGGGTATGTTAGTTCTTTAAAATGACTTACATCTATCTAAATAAAAATCCTCACCACAAGGAAAATACTCTCTAGCAGAGGTTATAAAGGAAGTTTTTAGTGTAATAAAATTGGCCAAAATTGTCAAAAAAACATTTGCTACAACATCCATTTTTAGTAACGGAGGTTTTGATGGATATGCTAATATAACTTCAACACAACCAAAAAAAATTGGGCGGTCATAGATTTTTATGGATTTTTTTCTTATCTGTGCATGCGTCATGTGTGAAGACACTGGTGCGCTTTCAACGGTATGCACTAGTTCAGTAAATGTACCGAGCACCGAGAAGGAAAAAAAATTCAGAAGCCCCAGGGCATTTACATACACAACGTCCCAGTGCGTGTCAACAAAAAATATGCACTCGACTGATAGAAGGTTCATGCACCGGTGTTATTTGGATTCAACGTACCAATGCATTGTTACCTATAACGCACCAACTGGTTAGACAATATCCAAGCACTGGTGTGTTTATATTACCTTTCCAACCCATTTTGTTTTGTGAAAGGTACAGCCCCAGGTGGTTACAAAACATATAAGCCCTGGGGCGTTGATGCAAGGGCATTAGAGTCTAGCCAACAATGTGAAATATTGTTCACATGTTGTGGCTAAATGAGTTTAAAATTCATTCACTGATGGGTGAAAGTCAAATTTTTACTGAGAGGATTGAGTCCCTCAAACAAATTGTTATTATTTATTTCGGTAACAAATTAGAATATTATATTTAAATAGATTTAGAGATAAGTTGTTTGAATAGGTGTGATCTTGTTGAGCATATCTAGCTTCAGTTGATAGACTTTAGGAGGATATTTGGCAAGTAGGATTATGTCTCAATTTAGGAAATTCAATCCAAATTGAGGAGGTTTTTGTTATGTAATAAGAACTATAAATTGTAATCTCTCTGAGTGTAGAATTTGGAGTTGGCCGTAGACGACTGGGATTGAGAAGTTTTACCTCTGTTTCAATAAGAATTACAGTGTTTCATAAATTATTGTTTATATTGGAAATCCTCAGAGGTTTATACTTTTGTAATTTCAATTGAATTATTATCTCTATGTCTAGAAATCAATTGCATTTAAGATACTAGTCTCTGTGTGTATCAGGTTCTGATCTTTCAGAAATCCATTTGATATTGATGTGAATCTGTGTAAAATAATTATTGATTGGAATCGATGAAGGATTCGATTAGCATAAATCGATATCAATTTTTATACTAAATCCACAGTATAGAAAATCTTTGAAGATTGAATATTGAATTCATTTTAATCCTGTGTGAAGGGTTCAATAGAAATCAATGAGTTTCGGTCCTTTTTTATGAAGAACACAAGCAATGTCAGCATCCGATTATTGAGAATGTTTAATCTTGCATCGAAATTCTGGTTATTTGAATCAATATCAGTGAGATCGATCCACAACATTAAGCGGAGAAGATGAGTTTGAAAGGAGCGGACTAAACTTAAAATACAGTGGAAGTTCTAAGTTGAAATGCATTCTAATTATCATTTGAAATTGAGCAGTTTTATGGAGTGATACCACCGGTATCACATAGAATTTAGCCAAGGAGTGGTTTCACACATTTGGAGTGCGATCCAATGCAATTACAACATGTCATGTTCAATTTACTGCCTATTTCGCATTGTATCCATGTACTAAAGTCTGAGCTATAGAGTAATGCGATATTCATTGGATTATGGTTTAAACAAATCAAACGGTTTTTGCACGGGAAGTTGTGTGGGAGTTAACATAAGGTATGGGCAGCACTTATTCATTTGATAAAGTGTTTATTAAATGAGTGAGGTCTAAATTTTTGGGCCTGAGAGAGTAAACATTGATTAAAATGTCTCATACCAGAAATTTAAATGAGTTTGACAGAGTAAGCTGAAGGCTTGACTATTTGTTCAATGGTTTGAAACATTTATTCATAGAATTTTAATACTATGATATGGAAAATTAAATCTCCATTTACAATCCAAAATATTATACTTCCAAGGGATCATAAGTTTGATTTTAAATGAATTTGATTTCAAAGGATTTATATTATTTTCAAAGAGCTGATATTGTCTAAGAGACTTTTTAAGATAAATGTGGATTTCATTAATCAAATTTTACAAATTTTATGAATGAAACTAATCATAAGGAACAAGATCAAACTCCTCCGGAGTTGGAAACAATTGTAAGAAAATTTGAGAGGCTCTCCTTAACGCCTAAACCCACACTGCCATCAGGCGTTATAGTTGTAAAGCACCAATGCATTTAATGCAAAAAAAACTAGTGTAGGTTTTAACCCTGTATAGAAATTATCTACAAATGAATCTTAAAACAAAAAATAAACTACAGTGAGAGCATAAAACATAAAACAGATAAACAAAAATATTTTCCCCTGGATCCCAAATCAGGACGACCAGCTTGATTTTTCATGATATTCCTTTTAGTGATACAACAAATATATATACATGCCGAAGCATATATAAACCCCAATCCATTAACCCTAGATTAGAACATAACCATAGTTCCCTTGACTGGATCTACAAAATACCAGGGGCCGAAAACCATCATGCCCCAAAACCACGAGCAAACCCATGCACAAAACCATGGGCGGGTTTTCCCACCATAAAATAAGGCCCAAATTTTTTTCCTGTGGTGTTGCCCCAGACCCCGACAGGGGGGGCTGACGCCCCCCCCTATGACCCTTCTGTTTCACTTGGCACAATGTAAAGGAGGGGCTATTTCCCCCCCTATGACCCCCCCATGTGTGACTAGTCGTGGAAATAATATAACACACCCAAAATTCTCCCACTTGTTTTTTTCTTTCACAGGGGGCCACATGAGAGCTTAGTCATTAGCCCAAATTTTCAATACCCATTGTTTCTCTACACCAAGAGAACTTCTAAGTGCTCACAGATTTCATTAATTCATCTACAAAATTCTTCAAAGTGTCCACCTTTACTAGCAACACCCTTTTAGCCTCAACCATATCTCTCACAAAGTGATATTGAACATCAATGTGCTTTGTCTTTGAATGATAAGCATGGTTCTTAGCCAATAAAATTTCACTTTGGCTATCACATTATATCCTTATAGCTTGCTGCACCAACCCCATACTTGAACACAATCTCTGGAACCAAACTGCTTCCTTGCTTGCATGAGTGGCTGCTATGTATTCTACCTCTGTAGTTGAAAGAGCCACTCCAGACTATATTTTACTCATCCAAATAACTTCACCCCCAAATAGGCTAAACACATACCCACTTGTAGATCTTCCTTCGTCCAGATCTCCAGCCTAGTCTGCATGAACAAAACGACGAATGTCCAACACTCTTTCCAATCTTGTTCTTCCCTAGTAACACAAGCCATAATCACTAGTGCCATGCAAATATCTGAAAACCTGCTTCACTGCTATCCAATGCTCCTTCCATGGGTTTGACATAAACCTTCTCAATACTCCCACTGCATGTGCAATGTTCGGTCTAGTACAGACCATTGCATACATCAGTCTAGCCACTGCACTTGCATATGAAACATGGGACATATCCTCCTCTTCTTCTTGTGTCTTGGGACACTATTTAGCAGACATATTTACACCTACAGGAATAGGAACATTCATCGGTTTACTATCCTACATATTGAACCTCTGCAATATAGTCCTTACATACTGCCTCTGGTTTAACCAGAGCTTCCTCTTTGCCCGATCTCTCTTAATTTACATGTCCAAAATATAGTTTGCAGCACCAAGATCCTTCATGTCGAATTTGGAGAACAGTTGGGTCTTCAAATCTTGGATAATTTCTTTGTCATTTCCAATCAACAACATATCATCCACATACAAGACCAAATAAATAACATGGTCACCAATTAATTTAAAATAAACACAGTTATCCTCCTTGCCTCTGGTGAAGCCAGGTCCCTGTGTATAGGTATCAAATTTCTGATACCACATCCTTGGTGACTGTTTTAACCCATATAGAGACTTCTTTAACCTGCATACAAGTTCTTTCTTCCCCTTCACCATAAAGTCTTCAGGTTGTTTCATGTAGATCTCCTCTTCTAGATCCCCGTGAAGAAATGTTGTCTTCACATCCATTTGTTCGATCTCAAAATGAAATGTAGCAGCAACATATAAAAGTAATCTAATAGAAGTAACTTTGGCAACAAGAGAAAAATATCACCAAAATCAATTCCCGACACCCGGGAATAACCTTTTGCTACCAACCGAGCTTTGTATTTCTCCACCTTGACTTCTATATTCATCTTCTTCTTAAACACCCATTTTCTCTAGATCGGCTTCCTTCCAACTGACAACTCCACTAGATCCCATGCCTCATTTTTGTGCAAGGATTCCATTTCACCAACCATGGCCTTCTTCCATAGTTTTCCATCCTCTGAATCTACTACCTCCCTGACAGTTCTGGGATCATCATCTGTTATAGTTAAGGAAAAATTAGAACATAAAGCATATGGATTGTGCCTTTCTGGTTGTCTTCTTTCCCCAATTTATCTTCTCACAGCTGGAGTTTGTAGCTCTTCCTCTTCCGATTCTTCTTCTGTTATAGAATTTGATTCATCCTCCTTTAGCTCAAAATCTATCTTCTTAGGTTCCTTTGGTAGGACTTCATGTTTAACAACATCTTTCACCTCTCTAAACACCACATCTCGACTATACACAACCTTCCTTGTTTTTGGGTTCCAAAGCTTGTAACCCTTTAAACCATCATTATACCCAATAAAGATGCACCTTTCAGATTTATTATCCAACTTGGTCCTTTTCTCCTTTGGAACATGTACATATGCATCACATCCAAATACCCTTAGATGTGAAAGAGAGGGTTTCTTACCAGTCCATACCTCATGTGGATTCTTATCCTCCAACGCTGATGAAGGTGATCTGTTAACCAAGTAACATGTAGTCTCCACTACCTCTACCCAGAATTCTTGTCCTAACCCGGTACCACTAAGCATGCTTCTTTCCTTTTCCATCAACGTTCTGTTCATTCTTTCTACAACTCTATTTTACTGAGGTGTGTATGGAGTACTCTTCTACCATGCTATACCACACTTCTTACAGAACTCTTCAAATTCCTTCTTTCAGAACTCCCCACTATTATCTGTCCTCAGAACCTTTATCTTCTTCTTTGTCTAGTTTTCCACTAGAGCCTTAAATTCTTTAAATCTGTCAAAGACTTTCGATTTGTTCCTCAAGAAATATATCCATGTATTCCTTGAAAAGTCATCTATGAATGAAACATAGTACACAGACTTACCCAGTGATGGAACCGACATAGGTCCAAACACATCATTGTGCACAAGATCTAATATCTTGTTCACCCTCTTAACACCAGAAGGAAATATCACCTGATTCTACTTCCCATATAAACAATGTTCACAGAAATTGAAATTCAGAGATCAATTAGATATACCTTCCACCATACTAATTCCATGTAGTATCCGAAGGCTCTTCTCTCCAATATTTCCAAGCCTTTGATGCCATAGAATGGTCTTTTCACTAGAGACCGCTAGGCTTTCCGCTCCACTTTCAGCAACCACAGAACTGTTGCACCCATCAATAATAGTGCTGCCCTGAAGCTTGTACAGATTTCCAATCCAAACTCCCTGCATTAATACCAGTGGTCCCAGAACCATTTGTTGGGCCTGAAAATAGTCCTTATTCTCACTACATTATTCACCAATACCTTCACATTTCTTCCATATTACCTTCATGTCACCTTCATTCCACCTCCACATAATAGCATAAGGTTATAACTGCTTTTTCCAAAGTTTAATAATTTTAACATTTCAAGTGGATTTAAAAATAACCCTAGAAAATAAGATAATCATACTTCATACCTAACAATCTCCCTGGAGTCCTGTCGATCATGTGCAGGCAAAAGAAAGTTTTTAGGCCATGACAGGGAGATTCTTATGTTCAAAATTCTCGGGAATTTGAGGAGATCATCATGGACCTCATGGAGGAGATCATGGAGGATAGGGTTATGTGTCACCATTGGTTTAGAAATATGTGGGTCAAAGGAGGGAATAGTTGATTTACATTTATGAGTTTGTTATCATAGATTTTGTATAAATAGGAGTATTATCTCCTTCATTTTTAATCTTGATTTGTAATATTAATCTTAATCTTCTTCTTCATTTTGTAATCTTAGTATCTTATAGGTTGGTAGTGAGAAGTTAGATTGGAGAATCAATTTAATGGTTGAAATTGATGATAAATAACGTGGAGCTTCTTTGATCCTCTACATTTGACTTTTATTTTGGTGTGCTTGTGAATCCTTGGAAGGATCCCCATTGCCTAGAAAGTACACTTTTATTTTAGTATGCTTTTATTTTATGTTTGTTTGTGAATTTAATTAGATTAAATTATTAGGTTCATATTTTCGGAATTTTAACGAATGACCTTTCGTAAGAAATTAAGAATGTTTCGTTCAATGAATTTGATTTGTTATTTAATGTTTGATTTCATTAGTTTAAGTTTATGATTTATATGCTTGAGATATAAATGAATAGTCTCTTGTAAGAGAGCTTTAACATTTCATGCAATCAATCAGAATTAGGTTTAAATGCTTTAATTTCATTATTTTGAATAGTTTGTTGATTAATATGATTAGAAATATTAATGAAGAGTCTCCTATAAGGGAACCTTAATATTTATTACACTTTTCACAATGTCCTAAGAATTCATTTTGTTAAATGACTAAATAGGTGTAGCAGATCCTAATGAAAGACCTCTTGTAAGGGAACTTTGGCATTTCTTCACCTAGCTTAGTTTAGTTTGTCTCTAAGTCCATATATATTGGATGATCCTCAAATTTTACTTACCTGGATTGATAGTAAATGAAACTCTAATTTGCATCCACATTTTAGACCAAATATTTTGCCAAAATGTTTGTTCTAAAATGCAGATCCAAATTAGAGTTTCATTTTCTATCAATCCGAGTAAGTAAACTTCGAGGATCATCCAATGTATATGGACTTAGATACAAACTAAACTAAGCTAGGTGAAGAAATTCCAAAGTTCCCTTACAGGAGGTCTTTCATTAGGATCTCCAACACCTATTTAGTCATTTAACAAAATGAAATATAAAGACATTGTGACAAGTGTAAGAAATATTAAGGTTCCCTTACAAGAGACTTTTCATTAATATTTCTAATCATATTAATCAAAAAAATATTTAAACTAATGAAATTAAAGCACTTAAACCTAATTCTAATTGATTGCATGAAATGTTAAAGCTCTCTTACAAGAGACTATTCATTTATATCTCAAGCATATAAATTAGAAACTTAAACTAATGAAATCAGACATTAAATAAAAACTCGAATTCATTGAAGGAAACATTATTACTTTCTTAGGAAAGTTCATTCGTTAATATTCCAAACATATGCATATGATAATTTAATCTAATGAAATTCACAAAAAAACATAAAATAAAATCCTACTAAAATAAAAGTGTACTTGCTAGGCAATAGGGATCCTTCCAAGGATTCAAAAGCACACCAAAAGAAAAGTCAAATGTAGAGGATGAAAGAAGCTTCGTCTTATTTATCATCAATTGCAACCATTACATTGATTCTCCAATCTAACTTCTCACTACCAACCTATAAAATACTAAGATTAAAAAATGAAGAAGAAGATTAAGATTAAGATTACAAATGAAAGAGATAACACTCCTATTTATATAAAAGCTATGATAAAAAACTCATAAATGTAAATCCACTATTCCCTCCTTTGACCCACATATTTCTCAACCAATGGTGACACATAACCCTATCCTCCATGAGGTCCATGATGATCTCCTCAAATTCGAATTTGAACATAGATTGCCACATAAGGGTGCCTAGGAATCTTCTTTTGTACCTACAGATGTCAACAAACTCATTCTAATTGTTAGGTATAAGTATAAGCATATTATATTCGAAATTTTAACCACAAATCCACTTAAAAATGTTAATAATTAATAAACTTTGGAAAAGCACAGTTATAACCCAATGATGAGGTAAATGTAATGATGTGGAGGTGGAAATAAGGTGACATGAAGGTAATATGGAAGAAATGTGAAGGTATTGGTGAATAATGGAGTGATAATAGGGACTATTTTGAGGCCCAAAATACCCCCAAACTGAAGGTATTGCATGCCCTCATGCAATCTATTACATTACTTTTGATACTTGAGCTTTGGCTTAAACTCTGCATGATATCATTTACTTAACTTTTGTAAAGTGTTTTTGATGAACTGCAACTTGGTTGGTTCTTGTGTTTCAACCATATTTTGTTTGTTGCATTAAATTTTAATGTATAATCTTTTCATATTGATAGTGTGTTTTTTATTGCAAAGTATTTTTGTTGGAATGCATCATGGTTAGTTCTTGTGTGACAACCATGATTGTGTTGGCATCCAATTATTTTTTAATTACTTTTTGAAAAGCCATTTATATGATCATGATGATGTAATAGTAAATATATTTTGAAAGTATGTGGGCTTTTAATGTGATATGAATGTTTTTAATGTTATATGAATGAAGCAACATATGAATGTGAATGTATTTCCCCCCTCAAGTGATGGTTTTGGAAATTTGACAAAATGACGAAAGGAAGTGAAGTTTTTCCAAAAATTATCATTCTAACTTTTCAAGGAATTAAATGGTTAAAAGTTAGAAAATATCATACCTTAACTTACCCTTTCAAAAATGGATGAGAGTTGTACACGTGTGGTTGCAAAATTATTTTCATAGTCTTCTTTACTTGGTTGTGAAAATGGTGGATGAAATCGAAAAAGTGAATCTTTTATTGTTGCTGCATCTGTTGCTGGATCTTCTGCTGAATGTTTGGAATCTGTTACTGAATGCGGCTGAAAATGTATAAGGCTTGGAAGGTATAAAAAATTTATAATTTACACCATCTTACAAGTATCTTTCTCTAACATTATTTTTACAACTGCATCATCCAACTTGCTTATAGAAATCAGATTTCTGGCTAATGCAGGAATGTACAAAATACCAGGAACTATTCTAATCCTTCCACCTTACAGCTTCAACATGAATTTTCCACGTCCAATGATTCTGGCCTTCCTATCACCCCTTGAGAATACATCACTACCATCATATTTCTCATACTCGCAGAACCACTCGCTATGGGGAGTGAAGTGAAAGGATGCACCCGAGTCAATCATCCATGACTCATGATGTACATGTGTATTTGAAGAAGAAGCCAAATAAACATCGCCACCTTCATCCAAGGTGGTTTTTACTTTTGCAGAAGGAGAATCATCAAATCCCTTTCCTTTATCAGGAGCTTTAGATCTGCACTCCTTTTTGTAGTTCCCTTCCTTTCCGCATTTCCAGCATACCTTTACAAAATTTCTAGGAAAATTACATCTCCCACTTGAAACCTTATTCTTGTTTCTATTTTGGGACCTTCCTCGTACAGATAAGGCATCTCCATTATGGCCCTCCATATTTCTATTGCAAATGTTGTCATTGATGGCAAAGGAGAAGATAGGAGTAGCACCTGAATTATCACTAAGGCAAAAGAGAAAAGAAGAACCACAATAAGGCAAAGGAGAAGTTAGGAGTAGCACCTGAATTATCATCAAGACAAAGGAGCACAAAGGAATAGCAGCAACCAAGGTATAGAGGCAGCAGAGACATCAGAGGAAACAAATGAAGTAGAGAAAGAAGCAGAGGTAGTAGAGATAGAAAAAGAGAAGCAAGGGGCAGCATTAGAAAAGAAACAAAGGCAGCAAAGGTAGCAAGGCAAACAAGAAAATAGAGGCAGCGGAGAATAGAACAACACACTCAATACAGAACAAGCTCAGGATGAACAACAGCAGCAAGGACCATAGATCTAGGCAGATCAACGGTTACAATCATAATCGGCGGGTAGAGTAATGAAGAAGCGATGTGAAGTTGCGATTGTCGATATTGCGATGTGATCGCATATCGAAATCGGAAAAAAAATAAAAAAAAATGGCAAGTGTTTGTATTTTTGATGCGATGCGATCGCATATTGCATACCGCATATGATATGAGTTCGCACGATATGGAAAAGTATATGCGATGTGATGCGATGATATGAGTTTGCATTATAATTAACTTTGGTTTGAATGCTTTATTATAATCTTCTGAAGGTTATCACATGGGTACAAAAGAGTTTCATTAAAGTGATGTATTGCCAAAACATTTCCAAAGTAGTTAATGCTATTCCTAAGGTCCAGTCAAACAAACAAAGGTATTTAGAGTGGGGTCCGCAAGGAAAGTTGTTTTTGGGAAACCATACCACTGATTTCGTACAGCTTTTGGGCCATGAGTGGTTTATTCCATTTTGAACGTGATCGTATCATATTACGACATGTCACAATACTAAAACCGCCTATTTTGCATAATTTTTTAGAATTAAAGGTTAGGGGTCGAAGTAACGAGATAGTCGTCCGATTTGATGCAGCAAATATCCAAAGGTGATCACATTGGAAAAGTGCATGGACATTTGGAAATGTTAAACACCAAGTATATTGTGAATGCGATATCCGTCGAATCAATATCAGTGAAGATATAATGGTGGTCGCATCACGCGAAAGGTGGAGTCTTAATGTTAAGACTTAAAGTGGAAGTGTTGAAGATTGACGGTGGAGATCTTATCGAAGATAGAAGATCGACGGTGGAGATCTCATCGTATCGGCGATATCTGATCGCATCGGCGTAATGGAAGAGTAAGGGAACAAACCACTGAACCTTGCGATTGTGATGGTGCGATTTAATCGCAACCGTTGGATCGTGAGTTGAGTAGGGCCATCGGAGGTTCATCGCATCGGTGGACATCGCATCGAAGTTATCACATCAGCAATCTCACATCGCATCAGTGGAATGGAAGAGTAATGAAACGAGTCGTTGAATGTTGCGATTGCGATGGTGTGATCCAATCGCAACCGTCAGATCACGGTCGATTGCAACCATTAGATCGTGAAGTTAATTTGGAGTGGGGTCTACATAGATCCATCGCATCAGCAGATATTCAGAGACGCTGAAGTATGAAGTGCGATGAAGAGAGAGGATGTGATGCAGATTCAAAGCAAAGGTCTACAGGATTTCAAATCTGAAAGTATAAGGTGTTCCTTCATTAAATTGCATCAAAGGGTAAAGGAGAAATATAACATATAACGTTGAAATGCTGAGGTACTGGCTGGTGGGACCCTCCGCACATCCCATCGGTGGAAATCAGATTACCAAAGGCACATCGGACCACTGAAGGTTGTGATTGCGATTGCGATAGTGTGATGGAATGTCAACCGTTGGATTGGGAAAGTTAAATGAAGAAGAGTGCGATGACCGTTAGATATGCAAGGTGGATGAGCATGTGGATACACCTATTTTACGAAGAAAAGACTAAGTGCAGGCGAAAGAATCAGGTGTATAAAGAAAATATGAAGGCAACAGAAGGAGACTCAGGTAAGTGACCCGACACAAAGCAAAGGAGCAGATGAGTTGAATCGGACAAAAGGTGATTATGCAGAACAATCACAATATAACAGCAAAAACTGAAAAAGACAGTGATAGCAGCAGAAAAGACAAACACACAGTAAGCCAAGGGTCGAAAAAGGGTTGAGTGAAGTTGATTTATGTAACTGTAAATGTGAATGTAAATGATTTAAAATTATTTTTATTGTATGTGATGCAAAGGCAAGTCTCCGGAGGCAAAGAAATACCCCACTATAATATTGAAATGTATACATATTGTTATATTTTTCTGAATATGCTAGGCAAGAAAATGAAAATTTGGAAGGCAAAGAGTCGTGGTTTTTCATTTTGAATTCCCTAAGGAATGCTAACAGTCATGAGGTAATATCTATAAATAATATTACAAATATATACATAGAGAGGTTACAGAATGGAGAAATGAGGCAGAGAGGGTAAGAAGAAGGAGGAGCAGATAGAGAAGCTGTGAAGATTCAGAGATGATATAAGGCAGATATGAAGGCTAGTGGACAACAGTGAAGAAGGAGCAAAACAGAGCTGATATCTAGGTAAATCAGCATGTGTTTTTTATGAAAGAGTGAGGAAGTTGGTGCTTACATATCAAGTTGTAGCTTGATAGATGTCAGTTGTAGTTGGCTGAGGTAGGAGCATCCTGTAGGTTGTAGCCTACATAAAATAGATGGGATTTGGAGCTTCCTTGCAAGTTGTAGCTTGCAAAATTGAGGTAGGAGCCTCCTGTAGGTTGGAGCCTACAGAAAATCAGTGGTGAGAGGGAGTTGGAGCTTGCCTTTGCATCACAACAATAATAAGATGTGGTTTTCTCCCTTTTTGGGTTTCCACTTATATCTGTTTTCTATGTGCATGATGTTTACGTCTTGATATGGTTTATCTAATCTGCTTAATACTTGCTGCTCACATATTAAGTTTTCTTTTACATTATGTAATAAGTTGATAATGAAATGAAGGTGTAAATAAGTTTAAAGGAAAGTTTTAAAAGTCCATGAATGTGTGAAACTGATTCACCCCCGCCCCCCCCCCCCTCTCAGTTTAACTAAGGGTTCAACAATTTCTCTGTCTCATTTCCTCTAATAGCAAGGCTGAGACAATGTCATCAAAATTCAAGGTAGTTGTATTGCTACCTATTGCAATAACCAGACTATCCCACGAATCTGGTAGAGAACACAACAAACTGATGCACTTATCTTCATTTGAGATTTTAATATCAACGGATGATATTTGGCTTACCAAAGTACTGAAGGCGTTCAGATTCTCTATCACCGAGTCTCCATCCTTCATCCTCAGGTTATACAGCTTTTTCCGCAGGAAAAATTTATTCACCAGAGAATTAGATTGCTACAAAGTTCCAAGCTTTTCCCACAAGGTCTTCACCATAGCTTCCCCAGATACATTCAATAATACTGAATCTGAGACACAAAACCGTATTGTGCTCTTTGCCTTCCGATCCAGCTTCTTCCAGTCTTCATCTGACATTTTCGTTGGTTTAGTACTCGGATCTACTGCGATCGATTGATCTTTATCCACCATCAAATCCTTCATCTTGAGCTTCCACAACTCAAAAATATAACCATTAAAATTCTCGATCTATATCTTCCTACCGCTTGCCATCTTCTTTCACTGCAAGAATCGATCCCGCAGATCTCCCACTGAACAAGGTCTATCCGAGGCCCAAGCAAAAAACCCCTCAGCAGCAAAGGCGTCCCCTTGAAGCTGAAACTGCTCTGATACCAAATGTAGGTTTTAACCCTGTATATAAATTATCTACAAATGAATCTTAAAAAAGAAAATAAACAATAGCGAGAGCATAAAACATAAAACAGATAAACATGGATATTTTCCCTTGGATCCCAAATTAGGACGACCAGCTTGATTTTTCATTATATTCCTTTTAGTGTTACAACACATATATATACATGCCAAAGCATACATAAACCCCAATCCATTAACCTTGGATTAGAACATAACCGTAGTTCCCTTGACCAGATCTACAAAATACCAGGGGCCGAAAATCATCATGCCCAAAAACCATGTGCAAACCCATGCACAAAACCATCGGAGGGTCCAACCACCGTAAGGCCCAAAAAAAAATTCTTGGGGCGCTGCACCTGGTGCAACGTATGGGGGGCATTATCCCCCCATGCATAACTAGTTGTGGAAAGAATATAACACACCCAAAAACTGGTGCATTACAAATACGAATGCACCGATCTGTTGAGGCCAAATAACATTGTTGCAAGCACCTTCTATACTCCTGGTGCATATTGGTTGTTTACATGTCCCAGGCCTTTAAGGTGTCAAAACACACCAGCAAGTTAAAGGAAAACCATACCGGTGCATGAAACGCCTATCCACTTGGGTCGTAGTCATCGATAAAGCACACTGGGCATTATAATTGGTATTGATATTTGGTGTGGTGATCATAGGTTTTAAAACACACTGGTGCATAGTATCATACACACACACACCAGTGTTCATATTCTATTTTTAAGAAACATCGACTTGTGATAGTGAAATTATTGTGATTTTTTAAAATTCATTATTCATCAAAAGTCGAAACATATCTTATAATAATATTCATATCAATTAAATTTTTATTAGAGAATTTGAATGTGAGAATTTTTCTTCATTATAATATTTAATCATCCATATATTTAAACAGTGGTGTAACATTTCACAGTGACAACGGAGAACACAATGTAATAAATTAAAACATATTTTATTATATATGAATAAGAGACGCTTTTTCATAGAAAATGGGACAGTTATTGGTAACCCTTTATCTTTCAATTGGGACACTATGTCCATTACATTAAACAAAATTTCTAATTTTCACAGAAAAATATTTCAAAAAATACAATGACTTGCATTGATATCCAAACATATTTATCATAATTATTCGCTGGAACTGTTGTCACTGATCGAGCTACTTCTATGACTTGGGTTATTTGGAGAAATTTTTGTTCATTGTGTTGATTGTTTTCTTCCTCTTCAAGTTCCATCTACAAACTTAGAAATAAAGTGTAATGAGAATATCTACATTGGCGAGAATAATGAAAATCTCAATATTAAATAATATACATCAATGTAAATCAAAAATAAATGTACCATGGCAAGAATTGACTCATGAACTATATACATTCTTTCAAAACCAAATTTAATGCCTTGTTTCAACAATTCTTTTGTTGGCGCAGTTCCATACTTTGTTTCATACAAGTTTTATACCCCATAACAAATCATAGATTTAATATAAAAAAAAATTGTTTTCTTAATTATAGACGGAGCTAACTAAAACAAGATATAAAATCCTTGAAAATTAATATTTAATGCTAAATTATTAATTTATTGTACCTAATCAAAAAATTCAATGATTATATATTACATTTGAAGCATGTTGTTGTTGAGATAACTCCTCGTGCAATGCAATTATGTCCATTTGTTTGACCATCTCCTTGTACACCTTTTTGGACATTCCTAATAGCATATTTTTGATATCAGTTCGTTCATCCTTTGACATTTTCATAATATTCCTAAAAAAGTTACATGACAATACACTATTTAATTTTTATATTGATATATGAAAACTAAGTATAAAAAAAGTGATATTTATAAATGATTGCTTTGTACTAATATATACATATATTTCTAGAAAAACATTTATAGGAATATTAGTTTTTGAATGCTTCTTTTTTGTTGTTGTACGTTTCTACTATTAAAAGTCTGACATGTCTCATTGACAAATTCTCTGGAAAGTCTTCTTGTAGTTTAAATAAAATTTGGGTCTTGGAATCATTGGATTGATTTTTGTATTGTAAGTGGAAGGAATTTTTATGCATTCGTTCAACTAGATCCCCCAAATTTTTGTAAAAAAATTCCCCCCTTTCGTTAACCTTCAACACTACTCCAGATGAGATAAGGAGAAATTCATTTTCATTTTCATGTTCTATTTTTTTTGTTTTCTTAGAACAAAATTCATTTCGTTCACTTTTGGTCCCTGTAGAACATTAAACATATTTAAGTAATATATTGTTTGAAACATTTTATCTAATATTTTTAAGTATATTATTAATGAAAATTCAAAAAAGAAACTCATATTGGATTGATATTATTTTTTCATTCACCAGATTCATCCTTCTGCAATTTTTCCATCAACCATTTACGCTCTTCTAGTCATATATAAGAAATAAAATTTTCGATCTTTGTTATTTTGTGGCTCCGCATGACGCACACTAAAAAATGCATATTATTTAAACTTACATATAGTTCAAAAATAATAATTTTTGTAAACAATTTATAAAGAACTTGCCTTTTTTCCTTTTCTGAATGTGCTATCAGTAATTTTGTTACTTAACCTCTTCTTAGCCATTTTTTTATCAATATAAATCCTGTACCATTCATTAATATATTTTATAAATAAATCACATACTTTTTAAGCTAAAAAAAAATCAAGAAAATGGTGTGTCTATCTAAGTTAAATGTCTAGTGCATTTATCGTATTAACTTCACTGGTGCAGTTCACATTTTAGCAACGACAACGGAAGAAAAAAAAATTAAAAGATAACGATGTGACATGTTATTATAAACACATCGCCACTACAACAGAAACATTGTACGATTCTCTTTGTCAATAGGAGACCCAGTGCGTTATATTAATATGGGAGCACCGATTAACAGAAGCGATTATTTTTAAAAATAAACATATAAATGAATGGAAATTATTTTTACCAAACATTTCTCTTTGTCAATACATGCCCCGATGCGTTATACTAAAAGAGCGCATCGGTGCGCTTTATTAAACAGGGTGCATTGATTAACAAAAGTCATTTTCTTTTAAATCGTGAAAGGGACGACAGAGTTTGGGATCCGACTTTGGAAGTGGTCCCCTAGGTTAAATTTCAAATTCCTATATATATATATAGTAATACAAACCCTATAAATCTAAAATGAAAATCCGTAATGTGAATTTTTGTAGTCACATAAACAAGAAGAAGAAGGGTTTAAGGTAAGAATGGATTTTTTTTTGTTTTTTTTTCCAAATTTTAATTAAATCTAAATAGGAATAGAGATTGCAAATGATTTTATTAGTAAAATGCATAGTAAAATTTAAAATTTATACTATGCATGTATTAAATCTAATAGAAACTGTAAAAAATCAATTACTACAGTAAAATTTAACATTTTTACTATACTACACGATTTTTTTGTGAATTAACATATGCATCAAATTATGATTCTCTGAATAGATTTGTTGTTCAAGAGTATTTTTTTGCTCCATGGCACTCTCTTGCTCTAGGTATGTCACTCCTACAAATCCCTCCCCTGAAAATTTTGGCAAAAATAATGAAACAATGAATAGTTTTTACTATTTAAAGAACCTTTTATGAAATTAGATTTCTGAAAATCATTTTCCGCTCATTTTTCAGTTTATCGCTTTTTTTTCACTTAAAAAAATAAAGTCATGTTTTTTTCTTGATATTCGGTGTGTTTGTTAACTAAATGCATCAGTGCGTTAGTTAATAAAACTCCACTGGTGCATTTAACAGTGCATTAGCATCAATAAAAATAAATCCTTTTTTAATGCACCAAAATTTTCAGGGTGAAGTGGATTTTAAAAAAAGAGTTAAAGTTATTGGTGCTAATGTACTATTAAACGCACCAGTGCGGTTTTATTATCGGGCACACCAGTGTGGTTAGTTAACAAACGCACAGAATATCAGGAAAAATATGCAACTTTATTTTCTTAAAGTGAAAAAAAGACTTAAACTGAAAAATGAATGGAAAATGATTTTCGTAAATATAATTTTATAAAAAGTTCTTCAATTAGTAAAAGTTATTCATTATTTCATTTTTTTTGCCAAAATTTTGAGGGAGGGATTTGCAGGAGACAGATGCCTGGAGCAAGAGAGCACTGTGAAGCAGAAAAATACTTTCAAACAACAACACTATTCAGAGAATCAGAACTTGAAACATCTCTTGATTCACACAAAAACCTTGTAGTATAGTAAAAATGTTAAATTTTACTGTAATAATTGTTTTTTTATAGTTTCTGTTAGATTTAATACAGCCATAGAATTTTTTTTAAATTTTACTGTGAATTTTACTAATACAATCATTTACAATATCTATTCCTATTAAGATTTAATTAAAAAAAAAAAAAAAAAAACAAAACAAAAAAAACAAAAAAACAAAAAAAAAAAACAAAAAAAAACAAAAAAACAAAACAAAACAAAACAAAAAACAAAAAAAATAAACAAAAGAAATCTATTCTTCCGTTAAACCCTTACTTCTTATTTATGTGACTACAAAAATTCACAATTAGTGCTTTTCATTTTAGATTTATAGGGTTTGAATTACTATATATATAGGCATTTGACATCTAACCTAGTGGACCACTTGCAGAGTCAGATCCCAATCCTTGTCGGCCCTTTCACGACTTTTTAAAAATGTCTTTTGTTAATCAGTGTGCCCTATTTAACATAGCGCACGAGTGCGCTCTTTTAGTATAACGCACCGAGCATGTATTGACAAAGAGCATTTTTTTATAAAAACAGTTTCCATTAATTTATGTTTATTTTTCAAAATAATCATTTATGTTAATCGGTGCTCCCATATTAATATAACACATTGGGTCTCCTATTGAAAAAGAGCATCGTACAGTGTTTCTATTGTAGTGGTGGTGAGTTTGTAATAATATGGCACGTTATCATTTAAATTTTTTTCCCATTTTCGGTGTTAAAATGTGAAATGCACAAGCGAAGTTAAAACTATAAATGCAATGGACGATTAATTTAGATAGACACACTATTTTCTTGATTTTTTTTACCTGAAAATATGTGATTTATTTATAAAATATATTAATTAATGGTACATGTTTTGTATTGATAAAAAATGGTTGACAAGAGTTCAAGTAACAAAAATACTGATAAAACATCCAGAAAAGCGAAAAATGAAATCTCTTTGTAAATCCTTTACAAAAATTATTATTTTTGAACTATATGTAAGTTTAACTAATATATAGTGTTTAGTGTGTGTCATGCAGAGCCAAAAAATGACGAATATCGACAAGGTTCTTTCTTATCTAACACCAAAAGAGCATAAAAGCTTGATGGAAAAATTGCAGAAGGATGAATCAGGTGAATGAAAAAATACTATCAGTCCAATATGAGTTTCTTTTTAAAATTTTCATTAATAATATACATAAAAATATTAGATAGCATGTTTCAAACAATATATTGATTCATATATGTTTAATGTTCTACAGGGACTAATAGCGAAGGAAAGAAATATTTTTCTAAGAAAAGAAAAAAAAAATAGAACATGCAAATGAAACTGAATTTCTCCTTAGCTCATCTGGAGTGGTGCCGGAGGTTAACAAAAGGGTGAAAAAATTTACAAAACTTTGACAGATCTAGTGGAATGAATGTATAGATGTTCTTTCCACTTAAAATACAAAAATCAATTCAATGATTCCAAGAACCAAATTTTATTTAAGCTACAAGAATAGTTTCCAGAGAATTGGTCAATGAGACATGTCAGAATTTTAATAGCAAAAACGTACAACAAAAAAGAAGCATTGAAAAAGTAATATCCCTTTAAATTTTTTTCTAGAATTATATGTATATATTACTACAAATCAATCATTTATATATATATATATATATATATATATCACTTTTGTTATATTTATTTTTCATATATCAATATAAAGATTAAATATTTTATTGTCACGTTACGTTTTCAGAAATATTATAAAAATCTCAAAGGATGAAGGAGTTGATATTATAAATATGCTAGTAGGAATGTCCAAAAAGGTGTACAAGGAGATGGTCAATGAAATGGACATAATTTCATTGCACGATGAGCCATTTCAACAACAACATGCTTAAAATGTAATATGTAATCATTGAATTTTCTGATTAGGTACAATAAATAAATAATTTAGCATTAAATATTAATTTTCTACTTTTTTCTTCCAGAAAAGAAAAGAAAATAGAACCCATTCAAGACATAAAATAGGATGACAAGGATGAAAAGGGTTGATCTCTAAGTTTCTAGGTAATTTTTACTTCCTTATAAAAATTTAACTAGATATCCTTTTTTTATATTTTAAGTTGTTTAACAACAATCATCATTGAATGTCTTCAAACAGGTGCTAACATACAAAGAAGAACTAGAAGAAGAATTGAACATCATTGGGTGAACAAAAAAAACAAAAAAATATTTTACTTAACTCCGTCTATAATTAATAGAACAAAAAAATATTTTATATTAAATCTATGATTTGTTATGGGGTATAAAACTTGCAGGAAACAAAGTATAGAACTGCGTCAACAAAAGAATTGTTTAAAGAAGGCATGAAATTTGGTTTTGAAAGAATGTGTATAGCTCACGAGTCAATTCTTGTTATGGTACATTTCTTTTTTATTTACATTGATGTATATTATTTAATATTGCAATTTTCATTATTCTCACCAATGTAGATACACTCATTACACTTTATTTTTATATTTTTAGATGGAAATGAATAATAAAAAAAATGTTTTGGAAAGCATTACAATTTTTTTTTCCATTACCTCTTCCACTAATAGAGGACATAGACATATGGTTGAATTATTTTTTCATTTGTCGAAAAAGTAATCATATAATCTATCCAAGAAGATGATTCCAAACTAATAAAGGAACTTAGCCAACAAAATTATCATATTTAGAAAAGTGGGACAACAAACTATATTTCGTATTAATAAATCCTAATTACTCTTAATTAAAATAATAATGTTAGCAAGTTGCACAATTCAAGGTAGAAAAGCAATAATTCTACATTCAAAGAGTGTATAGGTAGTAGCATTGGAAACCTCGCGGAGGGGTATTTTTTTGCAGCGCATATTGTGTTGTAAGAGACTCGAGGGACTATTTCGTAAATTTTGAGATCAATAAAATTTCTAGGGGATTCATTGTTTGTTTCCAAAGCCTTGTTCAAACTAATTTTCTATTTTAACCTATGCTACATTGGCTTTGGGGATGGGGAACATCAAGGATAAGAGGAAAATTTTCTAGGATTTTTAGAGTACACGACAATGTTATATATATATAATTATATAATTAACCATATGCTAGTCTTTCTAGTAGCAAACAACAAAGACTGGTAATTCATCCCAAGCACATGGTGAACAACAACCTCCAGTAATCAAGCCAAATGTAGCAAAAAAAAAAGAATGTGATGAACAATGTAGCAAGATGAGAAATAAATGGGGGAGGGGAAGAATGAAAGGCATGTAGTGTTAGTATGTTGGTAGGTGGGTTAGTAAATTCATATAAATTTTTAATTTTTTAATGGCTAATTTTTGCGTAAGGTCAATCACCATTCAACCAACCCATTTTTTTCGGGAGGATGAAATTGTGTCCCATAAATCCCTTATTAAATCTGAAAATGTATTGAGAATGGATTAAATGTCCACAAGTCCTCGAAAGAGTTCCCTATTAAATATTAACATTTATTATTTTTTTTAGAGTCCCTAAATGTAGGAACACATGGGATGAGGGATTTTCTCTTCATCTCCAAACAAAAAAGACTTATTATCCATTGTTTTTTTTTAGATTTATTATTCTTCTCATTTTCCTCCACCTTTCATTGCTAGATTCTTTTCTCTACGAACTAAGACTCCACTTTCTAAAGAAACAACCTGTGATCTTAGATTTATTTTCTTTATTTCCATTTTATTTATGATCCTCAGCATTTTTATGATATTTTTATTACTTTAGATGTGGCACCTTAAGAATAATGTCATCAGTGTATGTTTTGGTGGTAATGGGTATATAGTTCACAAAGGGAGCACCCTCTAGCTCAAGGGCCAATTAAAACCAAAAGCAGGCTTGAATAACCCTTGAAACAGTTATAACATGCCTATATGAGCTGATGTAGATTGATTATCTAAGGGCCTATGCCAGTTTGGGGGATCTTTGAGGATGGGGGGATTAATGTTATAATCTTAGTCAGTCAAGGAAAGGTCTCCTCGTAATCGATTACTTCTTTCTATGTGATTCTCTAGGAAACAATTAATTACAGATGATAGATGGTAAATATTCAATCTCACTCACTCACACCCCCCCCCCCACACACACACACAGATATATATATATATATATATATCTTCTAAATGAAGAAGGGACACGTAGCTTTCTCTAGCCATGACGACAGTTTAACTTGGCCATGATCTTTCAACACTAATTAATTAATTAATTAATATATTTTTCACAAGTTAAATTAGGAAATAAATCATAATAATCACTTACTCCTCTTCAGCAAGCACCTAAAGAGGAAATTTTCATTTCTGCATGCTTGACACTTAGCCTATGTAGAAGCACTTGCTGAAGCCATAAATATCAACATAAATCTTAGCTTTGTTTGAGTTTGGATTGAATGAGATATCATGATTTTTGTTTGTGGCTTGGATGAAGGAAATATAGGGGAAGATTTAGGTGCATTTGTGGTCCATAGATGGGTTTTCATGTGCTATTCTAGGCCTAATTTAAGTGCCTTATATTTGGAATCTTTGTCCTTGCAATTCTAAAGATATATTTTGGGTTGAGATGAGATTTATTTGGGTACCTACCTTAACATCATCATGCTTTTATGTACAATACTTCAGTCACAACTAGTGAACTTTATTGGATGCCTTTGCAACTGATTTTCATGGGCTATTTCAATGGCGTAGATGCTGATCTAAGGTGCAACTTTGATTGTTGTTATAGATAAGATTTGGGCACTCTCTTTGAATGCTCTTCTGAAATTTATCTTATGTTCATCCTTTATTGAAGAGGGCGCTGCCACAGGTAGTACTTTAGCTTGTTTCTATACCAAAAAACCCACCAAGAATGATTTCATGAAATATGTAATTTTTCTTAAGGACTTATGTGCCTTGCTTATGATACTAGTATGTAGCCTAATTGATGAAATAGATGCAAAAATTGATTAAAATTGCAACAATTGATTGCTATAATAGGACTATTGTTCGTAATATAATTAAGATCTAGGCTTATACTACAAACACACAATTTATATGAACCGTTATTAAATGAGAAGACCAAAACAGAAAGAAAGTTGCGAGTGAACTTAACCGAAAAGGATAGAAAAAGTGGCATTGAATAGGAGCAAGTCAAAGTGTATACACACCATTTAGGTGTAGGCATATATAATGGTGAGCTGACCTATCAAAATTTAGTGTTGCCAACTTGTATATGAAATCTCGGTTATATCATGTAGCCTTCTTTTTTTAAGGAAAACCCCATGGGAAGATGATTTCAAGGTGGATTTTTACTAGAGGATTAGAATTGTAAATAAATTTGATATCTTAGGGGTTGTAGATAAAATCAAATAATTTTATGAAGTCTAACTAATGACCACAAATCAATCTAAGTGCAATAATTCTAGGAGAGTGAAACATAAAAATAGTACAATCATGTTTAAACCTGCAAGTGTTACTATATGCTTGGAAAGATGTGAGTTGTGACAAGGGGGAGGATGTTGTTTCACATGAGGGGATCTGATCAAAATCTCATGATGCTCTCACACGTTAAAATCCTAGGGAAAATTTGACAAGAAAAATCATGGATAACAATCATTAAAATCCCTGGTAAAAATCATCGAAGTTCATTGGATTGAATTGGGCATGATTCAAAAACATTCTCAGGACATGAACGCAATCTTAGTTTAGCTATGATGTAAAATATAATTACAGATAGAGAGATAGGTTTAGAAGGCATTGTTGTTTAATCATCAGAGGAGAAGAAACAATAATGGATTTATCCTATTGGATTTAAATATGTTGAGTAGAAATCATGGGCGTATCATATTTGAATTGAATTAATGTGTATTCATAAATTTAAATCATTGATTTTAGATTGATGGATTATCTCATAACAACAACCAGCTGGAGGATTAGATGTCGAAGTTTTCATTTCATAACTTCTCATTTCTTTACAAGATTATAGGTCTTGCAATAGAAATGCAGACAGGAAGGCAAATGGAATTTTCACTATTGCAATGGACACTAACTCTCATCAAAACAATGTCTCTATTGTCTTTTTGTTGCCTAGAATGTGAGTCATAGTGAAAGTTAATTAGTTCACACAACCTTTTTTTTGGCGCAAGATAATTCATTGTCTTTTTTTGATGGAAAAAATGGGAAATACTATAGCCTTGTTGGCACATTTGTAAAAAAAATATGTTCTTTTATTTTTGTTAAAGCACTAGAATTATGATATGAAAGGTTGGTTGTTTTATTGATATAAGGTTACAAGTTGATTAATGATAGCTTAATTTATTTATTTTTATAGTATTGTTTTATTTTATTAAAGAGAATAAAGAATACGACACCTGAGAAATCCAGTAAAGGAAAGGTTAAATCATGATTTGGTGGACAGGTTTGTTTTACTAAACAATATATATAGATTTTAGTTAATGTATTAGGTGTAAAATTAAATTCCATAGATATTTGAATGTCAACTATAGAATTTAATGAGAGAGATGGAAGATGGATAATTTTCTATCTGATTTAAGAGAAAGCCAATAATTTTATGGGAGAGAACTCTTAAATGCATGTTAGGAGAGAGGAAATAGTTTGAGATTCTATGTAGTATAATTTTATCTAAGAAATTGTAGTTTTAGTTATTTATTACACTATTTTATTTCATTGAAAACCTTTGAGACCACATATTTATATATTTCATTATGTGGACAATTTGAGTAAGCTTCTTTGTTGAAGTTTTTTTAGGTTGCAATGTAAACCATTAACAATCCTGAATATGGCACATATGAATGGTGGAAAATGGATGTCTACTACTCATGAAATCGCTGCTATGGCAGAAGAAACCAAAAATGACATGTTGAGAGGGACCATTTATCATTAAATGGTCCCATTCAAGGATTTTTGGAGAATTACAAAGAAATGAATATGGAAATGTCCGCAAGAATTCAAAATAATGATTTAACAATTGGAAGTGGTAATGGTTTACCCAACATCGTTGGTGAAGATAATATTAATCATAGCACCAATAATGATAGTATACATTTTGATTACATGGATGGTTCTAACGATGACCATGCACATGTATAAGAACAAATAACTATTGAATCCAATGCAAAAGAGATTATAGATTCAATTAATATATATGATGATGGAAAACCTCATGATAATGCTATTATACATATCGAAAGGACACCACTATACCCTGGTGCACAATGCTCCATATTGCAAGCTCTGTTACCCCTTCTTAACCCAAAATTATTCCATGGATGGACAAACAATAGTTTCAATGATCTTCTACAGTAAGTGTTTTTATACAAAATGGAAATTTCAAGTTTTTTTTAATAGATGTTTCCAAAAATATAATTCCACTCTAACCTATACATTATCATTGTTAATGGTACTGTCACAGGTTTTTATCAGGCCTACTCCTTCCAATTAATAACAAATTTCCTCAATCAAAAAATGAGATCATGTCATTGACAGAAGATTTAGGTATGGATGCTTCCAAGATGTATGATGCATGTCCCAATGATTGCATCCTATATTATGGAGATTTTAGAGACCAACCCTATATTTTGCTAGATGAAAGCTAGGCTTTAAATTTAAAAAAAAAAACCATAATCATACAAGTTCTGAAACTCAGTAAAATAAAATCACTTATAGTAAGTTCATAGATTAACTTCATAACATCATAACACATACATACATTTACTTATTGACTATAGGAATAATGAAACATCATATATAAGAATAATATAACTAACACATGTACCGTTCACCCTTAGATGAGAGCCAAACTTGACCTGTTGCTACTTGAGCTCCTTTTTTGTCATCTACCTCCAAGCCTGAATGTTGTCGTGCTCAAGCCGAATGTAATGACCCACCAATTAACCTCCCAGCCTTCTCCTTGGGTACTCTCATTCCCCGTGGACCCCCGAGCTGCAATGGGGTTGTACAACGAAGGAAAGTGCTAGTTGATAGAGGTGAGCCTCTCTTGGCTCAAGATTCCCCTCTCTGTAACACTCTATCTCACCAAACTCAACTATAGTTCGTAACCACTCAAATTGACATCATATCCTCCATCCAACCATAGGGTAAACAAAAAGTCATTTTCCCTTCCATTTCCTTTTCTTTTATAGAATGCTTCATAGGTGACACTTGGAATTTCATGCATAAATAATGATTTTTTATTAACCCAAAATTTGATTATTCACCCACCCATATGTCATCCTGTCATCAAGACTCTCCAAAAATAATTTATTTAATTATTCATTTAAAATAGTATTTTCCTCAATCCAACAAGACTTCATATTTCTTCTCCTAGTTGTCTCTTGATTCCCTTTTTCTACTCCTTAATTTGTGTTTATTACTGACGTTAATTGATAAGTCTCAGATTTTGTCCCCTAAACTACCTCAATTTTCCTTTATGATGAATATTCTTATGTTGGCTCTTGCCACATGGAAGTTCTCTACTTTCTCAATTTTAATTTATTAATCTTATTATAATTCACCACCCTCTTCTCTTAATGTAGTTTTTAATAAATCTTTATACTTAACTCTATGTCCCTCTTTCCCCCTTTTTACCTAATTAAGTTACTTATGTACATTGTCCACTTAATATTTGGTTTTAACATGGAAAGGGTAGAGTTATCATGGTAAATACTTTATCTCTTCCTATTCCTCCCTTACCCTAAGTTTTATTCTTGATTTAATTCCTTTGGTTCTAACCTCATATATCACTTGTTCTGAATTAGTTGGATTTCATATTGATTATATTTATTAGTCTCTTTAATGATGTCGAGGGTCGAGTTTGGTCATGCCCTTCAAGAACTTCCATTCGAATTTCCAAGGGTGCCATGCCTAAGAATTTATTTTTGATGCCAAGGGTGCCAAGTCGGTCGTGCCCTTCAAGAATTTCTTCTTGAAATTCCAAGGGTGCCACACCAATTTCCCTTCAAACATCAAGTGGTTACGAGGGGAAATTATATGTGCAATGATGGATACCTTTATCATCTCGTATGTTTCCTACCATAGTGAGACTAATGGTGTTGGGGATCAAGGAATCTTCCTTGATGCACGACCCACAGGAAATCTTCGTGAGTGGACCCAATTTGGGACTTGTACCCACGGCATCATGATCTTCAAGGCAAAGGTGTTTAGACCTTTCCAGCCTAAGTCATGGTGGGAGTGCTAGTAGGTGAGATCAAGGACATTGTCCCACCCCTCCCATGAAGTTCCATCCAGTTGTACAACCCCATCACCCATATGTGAGTCATTCATCCAAGAAACTAACATGTTCCCGCAACCAATGACATAGCATCAGAGTATATGTATATATATAACAAGTTTCAAACGGAAATTAGAAGTTCAAATACAAAATATTTATTTCAATCAAACTAGATGTTGTCAACTCATCATATGTGAGTGCCTCTGGTGGTTTCCTGTAATACTCAATAATCATCAGTAACCAAGTTTCTTAGTGTTAGTAATTGTCATAACAAAATCATCAACATGACATAGTCATCCACATCATTGTTTATCGTGAACTAGAATTAATGTAAGTAGACAACCTAAGGAACACATCCATCACAACTATCATCATCATAAAATTAATAGAAAAATACATATCCATCAAAGCTACCATCATCCTAACACCGACTAGGAATAATCACATCCACTAATAGTAGAGTGAAGTGTTTGTATCCTCCACCCGAGGTCCTCAAATAATAATGTGTGAGCCTTAACGCTAAATCATTGTTAATGTCATATCAGGGTCAGAAATCTAGCGTGGGGCACTATAGAGATGGTAAGGAATCCTTAGATGAGTGCCCATAATGTAGTGAGAAAAGGTACTATATAATCACATCATCAAAAAAGGTACGAATAATGGTTCTACGTCACAAACATTTAGCCCTGCAATTCAAGAGGTTATTTGGATATAAGGAAATGTCACAGCTCATGGAAGGAGCATAGATGGTGTTATGAGGATGCCGACTGACGGAGTGGCATGGTGTAATATTGAGGAGAGGTGACCAATTTTCAAAGATGAGACATGAAATGCAAGAATATAATTAGCATTATATGGTGTGAATCCTTATGGAAATCAATCAACAAAATGGTTTACACGTCTAGTAATTGCTATCAACAACAACCTACCCCCATGGTTATCAACCAGAAAGGAACATGCTATGTTGATAGTTATCATACCAGAAAGGAACATTCTATGTTGATAGTTATCATACCAGGTTATACTTTATGGAAATTCCTAATATTGAGTCTACATAGTAATAGTAACAAATTTCATGGGGCGAATAAAAAATTGAAGTTGATATCTTTACAACTCTAACTCAACCGAAACGTATGGACACATACTTGGAGCCTTTAATAAATGAGTTACTAATGCTTTGGCAAGGAATGAATATGAAAGATGTGTCTCTTCCTATTTCTTCAAGGATCTTTCAATTGTGTGCAATGCTTATTTTCACAATTCATGATGCTCTAGGGCTATCAATGTGTTGTGGTGAGTTATAGTTGGTGTTAATAACCTCATATTGTATTTATTGATTTCATTTATTTCATAATAGAATACTAAATTATTACTTGATATTGCATATAAAAATGAAAGGCCTTCATACTAAGGGATCTTATGGATGCCCAACATGTGGGCCTTGCACCTCATCCAGAAGATCGAGTCATTTGGGAAAGATTGTATATGATGAATACATAATATTTCTAAAGCCTGATTATCCATATCATGTACAAGATAAGGATGATTTCGGTGGAAAGGAGTGCCTTCTTAGAGAACCTTCAAAGATGAATTTGAGGAGATGGTTGAATGCATATAGAAGCACACATGGTAAGTTTCATTCTCGCCTTTTAAATGATATATGATTACATTCCTAAAACATTGATTTATTAAATTTATTATGATTCTTCTTTTTGGTAGGATCCCTTCTTCCAAGAATGACTCGAAATACAATATTTTCAGAGTTTCATATTATGAAAACCTAACTATTATTCACTTGTACGACACAGTGCACATAGGGAGGGATGTATCTGTTTTTTTATACAATATGCTATTTGAGAAGAGTTCAATAAATGGGATGAAACTAAATAAGCTACAAGTGAGTATGGACCTCAAATAATTAGGAAGAATGTATCATATTGGGCCAAATGAAGATGGTAAATTTGGAGTTGATCCATGGTCTCTCACAAAGGAGGAGAAAGAGCACATTATTAAATCCATAAAATCAGTAAAAATACCAACAAGTTTTGGAATAAATTTTAAGAATGCATTCTTAAAAGGAAATGAACTTGTTGGAATGAAGACCCATGATTGGCATAATTTCCTTAGGGTATGTGCACATTGATCGACATTAAATATATTATCTATTACACAATTTTAAATTTATTTTATTTAAAAAATAATTATATATCATGATTAATTTATTAATTTTAACATTCTAATTGTAGTATGTATTACTTTCCAACCTTCCAAACAATTTCGATGACAACATTAGGAAGGAAAATACACAAGCTAAGTATATTTTTTAGGTTTTATAGAATGCTTCATAGGTGACACCTGGAATTTCATGAATAAATAATTATTTTTTATTAACCCAAAATTTGATTATTCACCCACCCATGTGTCAACCTCTCATCAAGACTCTCCAAAAATAATTTACTTAATTTTCATTTAAAATAGTATTTTCCTCAACCCAACAAGACTTCCTATTTCTTCTCCTAGTTGTCTCTTGATTTCCTTTTTCTACTCCTTAATTTGTGTTTATTACTGAAGTTAATTGATAAGTCTCAGATTTGGTCCCCTAAACTACCTCAATTTTCATTTATGATGAATATTCTTATGTTGGCTCTTTCCACATGGAAGTTCTCTACTTTCTCAATTTTAATTTATTAATCTTATTATAATTCACCACCCTCTTCTCTTAATGTAGTTTTTAATAAATATTTATACTTAAATCTATGTCCCTCTTTCCCCCTTTTTGCCTAATTAAGTTACTTATGTACATTATCCACTTAATATTTGGTTTTAACATGGAAAGGGTAGAGTTATCATGGTAAATATTTTATCTCTTCCTATTTCTCCCTTACCCTAAGTTTTATTCTTGATTTAATTCCTTTGGTTCTAACCTCATATATCACTTGTTCTCAATTAGTTGGATTTCATATTGATTATATTTATTAGTTTCTTTAACGATGTCGAGGTTCGAGTTTGGTCATGCCCTTCAAGAACTTCCATTCAAAATTCCAAGGGTGCCATGCCTAAGAATTTATTCTTGATGCCAAGGGTGCCAAGTCGGTCGTGCCCTTCAAGAATTTCTTCTTGAAATTCCAAGGGTGCCACACCACTTGCCCTTCAAGCATCCAGTGGTTAGGAGGGGAAATTATATGTGAAATGATGGAGACCTTTATCATCTCGTATGTTTCCTGCTATAGTGAGACTAATGGTGCTGGGGATCAAGGAATCCACCTTGATGCGCGCCACCCAGAAAATGCTCATGAGCGAACCCAATTTGGGACCTGCCCCCACGACATCATGATCTTCAAGGTGAAGGTGTTTCAACCTTTCCAGCCTAAGTCATGGCGGGAGTGCTAGTAGGTGAGATCAGGGACACTGTCCCACCCCTCCCATGAAGTTCCATCCAATTTTACAACCCCATCACCCATATGTGAGTCATTTGGCCAAGCAACTAACATGTTCCTGCAACCAATGACATATCATCAAATTATATTTATATATATAACAAGTTTCAAACGGAACTTAGAAGTTCAAATACAAAATATTTATTTCTATCAAACCAGATGTTGTCAACTCATCATATGCAAGTGCCTCTGGTGGTTTCCTGTAATACTCAATAATCATCAGTAACCACGTTTCTTAGTGTTAGTCATTGTCATAACAAAATCATCAACATGACATAGTCATCCACATCATTGTTTATCATGAACCAGAAGTAATGTAAGTAGACAACATAAGGAACACATCCATCACAACTATCATCATCATAACATCAATATAAAAATACATATCCATCAAAGCTACCATCATCCTAACACCGACTAGGAATAAACACATCCACTAATAGTAGAGTGAAGTGTTTGTATCCTCCACCTGAGGTCCTCAAATAATAGTGTGTGAGCCTTAAGGCTAAATCATTGTTAATGTCATATCAAGGTCAGAAATCTAACATGGGGCACTACGTACACCCCCCTTAAATTAAAATTCGTCCCAAAGTTTCAAACCATGGAAGTGATGACATATCCCACTATATCCTCCCTAGAAATGGAATTGGGAGTAAGTTAATCTACTTTAATTATAAAGCATATAACTAAATGACAATGAGTTATAACCTGCAATTATAAAATATAATCATCTTGTGACAATTTTCCCATATCAAAATTTATGATGACTCAATTAGTACCAATAGAAGGGTCTAGTATAATTTTTCTGAATAAGTATATGAAATTGACCAAATTATATCTTTCACCTTTTTGGCACTCTATATAATGCATCCACCTTTATTTCATTGCAATTAACTTGCATTTGGTTTGCGGCATACACAAGGTCACTTGTTAATATGTATTAATGACTCAATGATGTTTGCTATTGGCATACCCATATCAATATACATTGACACGCACATACGCACACATATATTATCACACTAAGTTTTTTATTAACCACAAATCTTCCATGATTCAAGCCATCCTAATACCAATGCTACACTAAAATTTTATTTAGATGAGGGCTATCCATAATGATACTTAACACACGTGTGTATATCTCTAGACTAACTATATTAATTTATAGAGAGATTTATTGAATTTTATCTAAGTCATGAATTTCATTCCATAATCACTATGGAAGAGAGGTTTTAAAAGTTATGTCCCTTACTTAGAAAGGTCTCATAAGGGAGATATAAATTACAAGACTCTTAAGATATTTGTTGAATCATATTTTTCTAAAGTGTACTCACTTAATGTCCATATTATGTAATACATTACATGAATATTATATTATATTTGAATAAAATAAACATAGATTATTAAAAATAAGAAGACTACAACATGCTCATCTAAACACCCCATTATGATTCAATATAATAATACAACAAGAAAGTTTCACTTTAAACTATAATAACGTTAAATGCACTATACTATTTTAAATCCACTAAAATCTTTATCAATATAATTTAATGACAGATAAACTAATCAATTGGTTTAGACTATGAAATAAATGTTCCTCAACCTATTCTTCATATAAGCAACCCATTCTACAATACTTGCCTTCCCCAAATAAATGAAATAAATTTTATAGTCATAGAAGATATTTCATGATGTCAAAATTGGCATAATCAACTACTACTTTACACACACTTCCCTTTTCTTTATTTTTCCATTATCAGAACTTGCTTTTTTTTCATTTATTTTAGAACCTGTTTCATGGATCCATTTTGGATCATTATGTGATTGGAAAAAATAGATCATAAGGAAAAATATAACAAAGTGACCAACTTGGGGCTGAAAAATATAACCTGAGGTATTGATACAAGGCAAGGACTTAGATTGGGCTAAGTATATTCATTGATAAACAGGCTACTTTTTCTCAATTATATTAAAGGAAAATATGTTAGAAATGAAAACAATACAAAATGAAGCTTGAGAGTTGGTGCGGTCACAAGTTGTTTTCTGTTAACTACGTTGTTGTTCTTGCTGCACACATTATCTATTTAGACAACTATACCTGTCATCTGCTGGATGTTAACTATGGTTGAAATGTTTGTCAAGTTGAATTGAAATTGTATGGTAATGCTCCTTGGGATTTTTGACATCATTCTCATAGTTTTCTCTTTAGGTTCTCTTGAGGTGGGATGTTGTTTTAAAGACTTGAAGTTGTTTTAGCAAGGCGATAAAATAATGTTTGAAAGCTTTGATGCCTGTGTGGTTCTCGAGTTCTATTCTTATCTTATATTAGTTTCTATGCTGAATATCTAATCTGGGATTATCCTTTCCATTTTATCGCTATTTTTTAGCCTGTTTAGGTTGCATTTTACGGAACTTTATGACACAGTGATGATATTTGTGACTATTATAGAGTCGACTATTCGAGACATCATCTTCTATTGAATTCTTAATTACATGAGATAGGAGATTAGAGGGATTAATCCTTCAGTTGCTTAAGATGTAAACCATGGAATCCACCCAATTATTTTCCCTTGGACTATATATAGAGGTTTTTGCACTATATTCCCTTGCAATGCTATATTTATTTTGATCTTCTCCGTGAAGCTAAAATTTTTTTTTTGACATCCTTACAGAAATTTGGGTTCCCTAAATTGAACGAATCCGTGGATATTAGCTTGTTCATGCCTTGTGTTGGCTGACTGGAATATTTTTGTATCATATTTTCAAATCATCTTTCATTGTTTAGATAATGACCAAGAAACTTGACTGTTAAGTTTGTGCAGAACCAAAATGATATGCATGTTTACAAGTCCGAGCCATTTTTATTTAAATTTTTGGTAGCCCAATATAAAATCAGAGGGGGATAATTTGTATGTTACTAAAGTATGTAAAATTTTCTATCTCCCTGTATTTTGAAATGGGCTTATTTAATATTGAGAAATGAAGCCTAACCATGATGCAATTGTTAATCATAAAATTGGTTTTCTTGAGAAAAATTCTTGTACCCTATAAGTGTTGGAAATATTGTCATTGACAGCAATGGAGGAAGCGAAGACAGAGACAGATAAATAAGGTAGCAGATGCAAAGATAGGAAAAGAACAGAAGTAGGTAATATGTATAGCCAAGGTAGAGGCAGAAGTCGAGTAGCAGTAGTAGCTAAGGCAGAGACAAAGACAACGAAAATAGAGGAGAGTCGTTATCAGAGGTAGAGACAAAGACAAAGCCATTATCACAGAAGTAGAGGCAGAGGTCTAGCGACAGAAGCCGTGAAGGCAGAGGCAGAGGTAGAGCTATTATTCCTAGAATCGCTACCCAGCTAGTAGAAACACTAAATATAAATTCTGGGAACCGTAACCCAGGCGGAAGGATATATATAAATAAATTTCAAGAATCGCTTAACCCGTTGGAGGATACTCCAAAGATGAAACATAAAACTTACATATATATGCAACGCATTACATATTTCACAAAGAATCAAAGTATCATAAGGTGGGACCCTTTCCCGATCGCATTGGAGAAAAACTGTGCAGCGGAATGTGTAAACAACAGAAAATTGCGATTGCGATTGAAAGCCTGGACCCGATGGGAATACAAACTACAATAAATATATAAGTTTCATATTATTGAGCCCGAATTTAAAATAATCAAAGGTCCAAATCATATTTATTAAGTTATATGGAGCGCATAATACAAAGTTTTATATGGTGGGACCCTTTCCCAATCGCATCGGAGAAAGCAGCAGAACATGTTAACAAATATTTTTGATTGCGATGAAACCTGGACTCGATGGGTTTATAAAACATAATTGATGTGTCAGAACATGCAACTAAGAGTTGCGATTGTGATCAATCGAAATCGGAAGCAATACATCAATCGCATCGGAAAGAAGCAGAACGTCAGAGCACTATGTTAAAAGATTGCGATTGCGATTGAAGCTCGGACCTGATGGGTCGATAAATTATGATCTAACAGGTTTGAGTTCTAGTTCTAATCGCATTGGCACATTTAAATGAATAGTGACCAATCGCAATCAGACTTAAAGCGGGGCATCAGAACATGCAAATGGAATTTACGATTGCGATTAATCGCATCGCATCAGTGTAATCGCTATCGGAGCTTCGGAATATTGGAATGTTGGTACATTCAAATGGAAATTGTGATTGCGATCAATCACAATCAGAAGAAGTCGAGAAGTAGTGTATAGCATCGGAAAGCGTGGCAAATGGGCCCAGATATATGATAGTCTATTGATTAAATGGAATCAACCCCTTATACTAATGTTTATAATGCTTGACTCGGAAAATAGAGCAGAAGGTTTATACAACTGTGGGGCCCAAATTTTTTAGAGTTGTTCATTAATATAAATTATAGGGTTTATTAAGAAGGTTATAAAGGGTTTTATTATTGATGGTTCATGATAAATATTTTGAGTACTGTGTTATTAAAAAGGTGTTATAAAACACCGAGAGTTGTTTTATGTAACATGTACGATTGTATTGAAATATGCCGCGTGGTCTGTGGACCCACCGGCCTCGGCTTAAGGTGGAGGGCGATTGTTAATATAAAATGATTGCTGTGGTGTATGTATTTTCCGCTTGCGGAACTCACCACATCAACAAGACACTTGTGTGTAAATCATTGGAATTTTCCGAAAGTTAAAGTGCAGTTGCATACATACAGGAGTTATGCAATGGCTATAAACAGAAAAGCATACAGAGGAGAAAAAGGGACAAACACAGTCAAAGAAAAGACAAATGCGTAGAGATCCAAAGGGCTGAATGTTAATTTATGCCTATGTTCTATGCCATTTCAGATTAGAGCACAATACTGAAGAATATAGAACATACTAATGAATCGATAGAAGACAAGCCAAAATAGAGAAGATGGATGGTGGCGTTACAGCGATCAACAGGATTCTTCTACCAGAAAAGTCTCCAATAGGTCATTCAGCCAAGCGTGTCACACATAACCTAGAACAACCCAAACAAAGAACCGTCCATATATATCACAGCTTTAAAGCTATCCAGAGAGAGAGAATTCCTCCACAAAATATGTGTCAAATGAACTCTAAGTCTCTCCAATATATAGGAATATTTGGGGGTGTGTGACACGTCCTTTAAGACATTTAAGTCTATATTTTATTCCAAGATGACGTAGCACATAACTGGAATAAATTCAAAGTACATGTTCTACTCATCCGATCTAGATGATCTTTAGATCAATCTTACACCTCTCCGAAAGAGGAATCCAATAAAAATATTGGGATCATCATCTGAGTAGCACAACCCAGAGTTTGGACCTAGTTGTCCAATTTTAACGCTGAATTAGTGATTTGGAGTTCTCATTGTAATTAAATGTAATATTTTAATTGGTTCATATTGTTTGTGCTGCAAAGGCAAGTGTCCAAAAGAAAAAGAAAAATCCCACTGTAAATTTGTACATATTGTTATAATTTTAAAAATGAGTTGGAAAAAGGAATGAGAAGACAGAAGCCAAAGAGTCAGGACTGTTCACTCCAAATTCTCTGTAAAATAAAAACAGTCATGTGAGGAACTCTATATATAATATCAACTAGATATGCATAAGAGAGGTTAGAGAGAGTAAATCTAGAGAAGGCAGAATATAGAAGTGTGAGGAAGTGAAGATTAAGAAAAGAAGAGCAGAAAGAGAAGCTACAGAACATAGCTGATATCTGAGGTAAATCAGCAAACATTCAGTTTGATAAATTGAGGAAGTTGGAGCTTCCCTATCAAGTTGCAGCTTGATAGCTGTCAGTTGTAGGCGGCGAGGTTGGAGCCTCCTGTGGGTTGGTGCACCAACGAGGAAAATTGAAGGGAGTTGGTGCTTCCTTGCAAGTTGTAGCTTGCAGAATTGAGGTAGGAGCCTCCTATAGGTTGGTGCTTGCAGAAAAACAGTGGTGAGAGGGAGTTGGAGCTTGCCTTTGCATCACAACAATAATAAGATGTGGTTTTCTCCCTTTATGGGTTTCCACTTACATCTGCTGTCTCTATGTGTGTTTCTTATGTGTTGATGTGATTCTTTCAATCTGCTTAATTGTTTTTTGCTCTCAACATAATTATGGTGTCACATTAATTTAATATTAGCTGCAACATTTTAAGACTATTCACATATTAAGCTGTAAATAAGTTTGGTGAAAATTTTAAAAGGCTTATGTATGTATTAAACTGATTCACCCCCCCCCCCTCTCAGTTTAATTAAAGATTCAACAATTGGTATCAGAGCGGGTTCCTTTATACAAGTCTAACAACTGAAAGGAGATCCTAGGTTCCCAAGATGGCTAGTAAAGAAGGATGCTCAACCAATAAAGCCCCTTTCTTCAATGGTAAAAATTATTCTTTCTGGAAAATCAGAATGAGGACATACATAATGTCTCTAGGAATAGAAGTTTGGGCTGCTATGGAATTAGGATATGCCCCAAAGGCAACTGACACAGAGAAAGAAAAAAAACAAGATTTCGTGGCTAACGCAAAAGCCATGAATGCCATCCTGAATGGATTGTGTGAAGCAGATTTTATCAAAGTAATGCACAAAGACACTGCCAAAGAAATGTGGGATACTCTGGAGAACATCCATGAGGGGGAAATAAAGTAAAGACTGCCAAACTTCAAGTTTATAGAGCCCAGTTTGAGAACTTAAAAATGAATGATGATGAAGACATTGCCATTTTCTTCCTAAAAGTTGCAAAAATTGTTAACAATATGAAAGCTCTTGGAGAAACCATGCCAGAAAGTATAATTGTGCAAAAGATTCTAAGATCTCTTCCATTCAGGTTTAATCCCAAGGTGTCTGCAATAGAAGAAACAGCTAATTGGGAGACCTTAACCATGAACCAGCTACTTGGAAATCTAACAGCATATGAGATGAGGCCCCCACAGAAGAATCCAAGTACAAGGGAGGCAACCTTTAAAACATAAAATAAGAAAGAAGAAGAGGGAGACATATTCTCTTGCTCAGATGAAGAAGAGGAAAAATTTTTCAAGAAATTGGATGGAGGCTCCGGTAAATACAAAGGTAAAATTCCTTTCAAATGCTTTAACTGTGGAAGAGTTGGACACTATTCTCCTAAGTGTCCTCACAAGAAAGTAAGGAATCAGGCTCAAGGGTCAGAGAAAAATAAATCAAAGAATTGGCAGAAAGGAAAGAAGTTCAGCAGAAAATCCTTCTATGCTCAACAAGACAGCGGTACATCTGAAGATTTAGATGAACCCTCAAGTGAAGAAGGAACCTTTGAATTCTTATTGATGGCCATAGAAGAACTTGAAGGAATCCTGCTAGAAGATGAAGAAGAAGAAGGGGAAGTCGACCTTGAGGGGGAGCTAAGAAGTGCTCTGGAGGAGATTGATAGACTCAAACTGAAGTGCAGAAAACAAAAGGACATTCTTCTCAAGTATGTAAGAGAATAAAAAAACTCATAAGTCCTCATGCAGCTGAAGGTAGAGCTTGAAGAAGCCAAGAAGATAGAAGACATGTTACTTCAACAAATCAAGGATAAAACTCGAGAACAAGAGAAGCTGGAAGAAGAAGTAGTATGTCTCAAGAAGAAACTAGAAAATGCTCAAAGTAAAGTGGTTATAAACTCTTCTCAAACAACAAGCTCTAGTAAGTTGAATGAAATTCTGGTTGCTCAAATAGGCTATGAAGGAGAATCAAGTAAAGGCAAAGAAAAGGTTGAAAGAGAGATTATTTTTGTAAAAGAAAATAAGAATGATGAAGCAACTCAAACAATTCCTACAAAAGAAGAAACCTATAATAAGGAAGATAGAGATCAGAAGAAACCACTAGTAGCAAAGAATATAATAAATACTAAGACCCCTGAGTATGTAAAATTTGGAAACCATCAAAGGAGATTCTTCCCTCCAATGAATAATTCCACCTGTTATGTCTGCCACAAGCTGGGACACATTGTTGTATATTGTCATGCAAGGAGGAGTAATTCAAACCAACAAAAGGTGCAAACATTGAAGAGACTGCCCCAAGCAAACAAATGGAAGAGACAACCTTACATCAGCTATGCAAATAGTTTCTATGGTTACTGTTTTTATTGTAAGGAATTTGGCCATAAAATCATTGAGTGTAGAAAGTATGGACAAATATTGATGTTTAACACCTCAAGAAGGTTTATTAATCAAAGAAATTATGTTCATACTCATAATTCTACAAAAATTATGATCAAATGTTGTGTATGCAATCAAGTTGGACATATACCTTCCAAATGTCCTATAAGAAGATGTAGTTCATCACCTCACAAAAGATACCAAACAAAACGGTGCCTCCAGTGGATAAAGAAGGTGAATAAGTGTGACTTGGCTCTAACTGCTCAAGATCTGAAAATCCAATGGTATTTGGACAGTGGCTGCTCTAAAAACATACATGAGACAAAAGTAAGTTTATAACTCTTGATGAAAAGAAATCTACCAATGATAAGTCAGGAAAGATCAAAGGAAAAGGCTCAGTCAGCATAGACAATGGCAGAGGAAAGGCCCAAGATGTACTATTTGTAGATGGGCTGAAAGAAAATTTACTAAGTGTCAGTCAGATGTGTGACAAAGGCTGTGAAGTTCTTTTTAGAGCACAAGATTGTGAAGTCAGATCAAGCACCACAGGTAAGACTCTGCTCAAAGGAGTTCTAACAGAAAGTAATGTTTACATTGTGAAAGAGGAAGATGAAGCATGTCATCTTAGCAAACTAGAAGAGTCATGGTTATGGCATAAAAGGTTGGGACATCTCAACTTCGATCACATCATCAGACTAAGTAAGAAGAAAGCTGTCAGAAACATGCCAGAAATAAAGCGACCTTCTAATACCATATGTAAATCATGTCAATTAGGCAAACAGACTCGCACATCCTTCAAGGCCAAAGAGGAGTTATCAACAAGAAGACCACTCCATCTTGTGCACATGGATCTATGTGGACCTGCAAGAACTAAAACACCAAGTGGAGAATCCTACTTCATGCTGATAATAGATTATTTCTCCAGAATGAAATGGGTTGCTTTTCTCAAGAATAAATCAGAAGCTCTAGACAAATTCAAAATATTTAAAGCATTAGCAGAAAATCAGACAGGATGCAAGCTGAAATGCATCGGATTAGATAGAGGAGGTGAATTCACTAATTATGACTTTGCAAACCTATGCAATGAACATGGCATAAAACAACAATTTACTATTGTAGGGACACCTCAGCAGAATGGAGTAGCAGAGAGACAAACAGATCTGTTCAACAAATTTCCAGAGCCATGATGCAAGAGAATAATATTCCTCAAACCTTCTAGGCAGAAGTGGTACACACAGTAGTGCATATCTTTAATAAAACTCACTTAAGGCCAAGCAGTGGCAAGACTCCCTATGAACTATGGCATGGAAAGTCAGCTTCAATCAAACATTTCAGAATCTTTGGAAGCAAGTGTTACATAAAGAATAATGATGAAAATCTTGGAAAATTTGATGCAAGAGTAGATGAAGGGAAATTTCTAGGATATGCATCCAAAAGTAAAGGGTACAGGTGCTACAACAAGACTCTTCGGAAAATAGTAGAAAGCATTAATGTGAGATTTGATGAAGAAATTCCAAACAATACAAGAGATACTGACTGCTGCAATCCATCAGACAACCATGAAGAAGAAAACCAAGATGATGAGGAAACAAGCAAGACAACAGAAGATACAGAGCTAAGTTCTAAAGCTCCCTCAAGATATACTTAGAAGAACCATCCTGAAGATCATATCATTGGAGACAAGAGAGTAGGGGTCCAAACAAGAAGGAAGCTAACAGAACAAACTGAGGAGGTATACATAGCCATGTTGTCACAAATTGAGCTAAAGAGATTTGAAGAAGCTAGCAAGGACAAGTCTTGGGTAAATGCTATGAATGAAGAATTGGACCAAATTGAGAAAAAAAATACCTGGGAATTAGTTCCTAGACCCACTGAGAAGAATTTCATAGGCTCAAAATGGGTATTCAAAAATAAAATGAATGAGCAAGGACAAGTAATTAGGAATAAAGCCAGGCTGGTCTGCAAAGGATACTCACAAATTTAAGGACTTGATTACGATGAAAAATTTTCCCCTGTAGCCAGAATGGAAGCTATCAGAATGTTCCTGGCATTTTCATGCTACCAAGACTTCAAGGTATATCAAATGGATGTAAAATCTGCTTTTCTTTGTGGAGATCTAGAAGAAGAAGTCTACATGGAACAACCAGAAGGCTTCTCATTCACAGACAAAGAAGACTATGTGTGCAGACTGAAGAAGGCTCTATATGGACTGAAACAGGCTCCTCATGCTTGGTACTCGAGACTGGATAAATATTTGAAAAAACAAGGCTTTAAGAGAGCTGGAGTAGACAGCAATCGGTACATAAAATCCCATGAAAATGAACTCCTGATTGTTGTAGTGTATGTTGATGACATTATGTTTGGAAGCAATAGAGAAGAACTAGCAAAAGGGTTTGTTGATGAGTTGAAAACATATTTTTAGTTGTTTATGATTGGAGAGCTCAGTTTCTACTTAGGACTTCAAATTCAGCAAAAGAACACAGGTACATTCATCTCACAGGAAAAATACTTGAAAGAAATGTTGAAAAAGTTCAAAATGGAGGACTGCAAACCTGTGTCAACTCCCATGATCACGGGATGCAAGCTGTGTGCTGATGATGGATCTGCTGATATAGATAAAAAACTCTACAGATCCATGATAGGAAGTTTGTTGTATCTGACTGCATCAAGACCAGACATCATGAAAGCAGTAGGACTAGTGGCTAGATATCAAGAAGCACCTAAACAAAACCATCTTCTAGCAGTAAAAAGAATATTCAGATATCTACAAGGAACAACACAGTATGGACTTTGGTATCCTAAAGGCAAAAGATTCACCTTGACAGCATACACATATGTAGATTGGGCCAGTTGTGTGGATGACAGGAAAATCACAAGTGAAGGTGCTTTCTATCTAGGAGAACGTCTGGTGGCATGGTTAAGCAAGAAAAAAACATCTATCTCTCTGTCTACAGCAGAAGCAGAATATATAGCAGCAACAACATGTTGTACACAAGTCATGTGGATGAAGCAAACCCTCCAAGACATGAAGGTAATCATTGATGAACCTATCTCAATCAAATTTGATAATACAAGTGCTATAAGTATATCTAAAAATCATGTGCTTCACTCAAAAACTAAACATATCCCAATCAAGTATCATTTTCTTCGAAAACAAGTGGCTCAGAAGATAGTAAAACTGGAGTATGTACCAACAAAAGAATAGACAACAGATATATTTACTAAAACGCTTGCCAGAGAACCATTTGAATATTTGAGAGATAGATTAGGGGTAGTATCTGTAGATGCTACTCTCTAATATAAAGAGAAAGAACAGTTTCAGGGGGAGAATAGAAATGAAGATATCATTCTAAGGGGGAGATCAACCAGCAAGGGAAGCATGAAAACAGGTCCTCAGGATCAAAAGGATTATGGAAAGAATAAATTCAACATAAAAGAATCAATAAAAGGGAAAAAGGGTCATTGGTGCAGCGGAAGAGTGGTGAACCTGACGTGAAGCATAAGCAACTGCGTACAAAGTCAGAAAACTTCAAAGAAAGAAAATGCACGAAATATTGGAAAAGGATAAAATCACAGCATCAAAGAATAGAAGCTGCACTAAGAATTCAAACCCCCTGCCATTGATGTCAAAGGGGGAGGAAGAGCAAGTAACAGGAGGAAGAGCAGGCAAACAGAGAAAGTAAACAGAGAAAGTGTATTGCCACCAATGCCAAAGGGGGAGATTGTTGGAAATATTGTCATTGATGGCAATGGAGGCAGCGAAGACAGAGACAGATAAAGAAGGAAACAAATGCAAAGATAGGCAAAGAATAGCAGCAGGTAATATGTACAACAAAGGCAGAGGCAGAGGTCGAGCAGCAGTAGCAGCTAAGGCAAAGGCAGAGCTGTTATTCCGAGAATCACTACCCAGCTAGTAGAAACACTAAATATAAATTCCAGGAATCATAACGCAGGTGCAAGGATATATATAAATAAATTCCAAGAATCACTTAACTCGCTGGAGGATACTCCAAATATGAAACATAAAACCTACATATAAATTCAGCGCATTACATATTTCACAAAGAATCAAAGTATCATAAGGTGGGACCCTTTCCCAATCGCATCGGAGAAAAACTGTGCAGCAGAATGTGTAAACAACAGAAAATTGCGATTGTGATTGAAAGCCCGGACCCGATGGGAATACAAACTACAATACATATATAAGTTTCATATTATTGAGCCCGAATTTAAAAGAATAAAAGGTCCAAATCATATTTATTAAGTTATATGGAGCACATAATACAAATTTTTATATGGCGAGACCCTTTCCCAATCGCATCGGAGAAAGCAGCGGAACATGTTAACAAATATTTGCGATTGCGATGAAACCCAGACCCGATGGGTTTATAAAACATAATTGATATGTGTTGGAACATGCAACTAAGAGTTGCGATTGCGATCAATTGTAATCGGAAGCAATACATCAATCGCATCGGAAAGAAGCAGAACGTCGGAGCACTATGTTAAAATATTGCGATTGTGATTGAAGCCTGGACCCGATGGGTCTATAAATTATGATCTAACAGGTTTAAGTTCTAGTTCTAATTGCATCGGCACATTTAAATGAATAGTGACCAATCGTAATCGGAGTTAAAGCGGGGCATCAGAACATGCAAATGGAATTTTCAATTGCGATTAATCGCATCGCACCAGAGTAATCGCAATCGGAGCTTCGGAATATTGGAATGTTGGTACATTCAAATGGAAATTGCGATTGCAATCAATTGCAATCGGAAGAAGTCGAGAATTAGTGTATATCATCGGAAAGCATGGCAAATGGGCCCATATATATGATAGTCTATTGATTAAATGGAATTGACCCCTTATACTAAGGTTTATAACGCTTGACTCGGAAAATAGAGCGGAAATTTTATACAGCTGTGGGGCCCAAATTTTTCAAAGTTGTTCATTAATATAAATTCCAGGGTTTATTAAGAAGGTTATAAAGGGTTTTATTATTGATGGTTCATGATAAATATTGTGAGTACTGTGTTATTAAAAAGGTGTTATAAAACACCAAGAGTTGTTTTATGTAACGGGTGAAATTGTATTGAAATATGCCGCGTGGTCTGTGGACCCACGGGCCTCGGCTTAAGGTGGAGGGTGATTGTTAATATAAAACAATTGTTGTGGTGTATGTATGTTCTGCTTGCGGAACTCACCACATCAAGATGACACTTTCTGTGTGTAAAGCGTTGGAATTTGCCCAGAGTTAAAGTGCAGTTACATACATACATGAGTTACGCAACGGCTATAAACAGAAAAGCATACAGAGGAGAAAAAGGGACAAACACAGTCAAAGAAAAGACAAATGCGCAGAGATCCAAAAGGTTGAATGAGTGAGCCGAAGTTCTCATTGTAATTAAATGTAATATTTTAATTGGTTCATATTGTTTGTGATGCAAAGGCAAGTGTCCAAAAGAAAAAGAAAAATCCCACTTTAAATTTGTACATATTGTTATAATTTTAAAAATGAGTTGGAAAAAGGAATGAGAAGACAAAAGCCAAAGAGTCAGGACTGTTCACTCCAAATTCTCTGTGAAATACAAACAGTCATGTGAGGAACTCTATATAATATCAACTGGATATGCATAAGAGAGGTTAGAGAGAGTAAATCTAGAGAAGGCAGAATATAGAAGTGTGAGGCAGTGAAGATTAAGAAAAGAAGAGCAGAAAGAGAAGCTACAGAAAAGAGCTGATATCTAAGGTAAATCAGAAAACATTCAGTTTGATAAATTGAGGAATTTGGAGCTTCCCTGTCAAGTTGCAGCTTGATAGCTGTCAGTTGTAGCTGACTGAGGTTGGAGCCTCCTATAGGTTGGTGCCTACAGAAAAATGAAGGGAGTTGGTGCTTCCTTGCAAGTTGTAGCTTGCACAATTGAGGTAGGAGCCTCTTGTAGGTTGATGCCTATAGAAAAACAGTGGTGAGAGAGAGTTGGAGCTTGCCTTTGCATCACAACAATAATAAGATGTGGTTTTCTCCCTTTATGGGTTTCAACTTACATCTGTTGTCTATATGTGTGTTTCTTATGTGTTGATGTGATTCTTTCAAACTGCTTAATTGTTTGCTGCTCTCAACATAAGTATGGTGTCACATTAATTTAATATTAGCTGCAACATTTTAAGACTGTTCACATAGTAAGCTATAAATTATTTTGGTGAAAATTTTAAAAGGCTTATGTATGTATTAAACTGATTCACCCCCCCCCCCTCTTAGTTTAATTAAAGATTCAACAATAAGTTTTCTCTGGTTTCAAGATTTAAGCCACCATTGTACCTATGTGATTTTTATAATTTTGCATCTATGCAAAACCTCACAAGAAAATAATACTAAAAAGAATGACCTTCTAGGAGTTTATTTGTTCACAGTCATTGACGATCAACCACACAGTCAATCAATTTCCATTGCAAATGTACAAGACTCAATTCATCAGAATGTATATGAAATCCAAACTATCTATAGTAGAGGTTAAAATTTTCACTAAAGAGATTGCAAATCGCTAATATTCGTCAACTATTACTTACAAGCTTTTGTGTCTACAACAGAAGTTCCTTTCCTTTGATGTCGAACATCAAATTGAATCGAAGGAAAATATTAAATATTACCACACAATATCTTTCCATCGATGAGAGTACAAATTTCAGAATGAATATTTCCATGGTGCAAAACAGGAAAGTTCAATTTTGAATAAAATTTCAAAGGAAGTGTTTTCCAATATCGATTAGACCTCTACTTGGGGATCCATTGCAGTCTGACATTTCCGCACTACGCTTCAAAATATGATAACTACATAAATCAATATTTGATATCTTTCTAGGATGGGTTTAATGCTATAATAACACAACATTGTAGAAAAGGCTCTTGTACATAGTAATTCACTCAATTTTTATCTAGAACCAGTGGTCTGCAGTTCATTAGACTGGTTGGTTTCTTGAGTAGTAATTTTTTCCAAAGGATATTCATTCAATGAAATTCAATTTTACACTTATTTTCACATAAGGATATCAGAATATTGCTGGATTCTCAAATGAAAATGGGTTTCTGTCATTTGGGAAAAATATTAACATTAACTTTCTTCAAAATAGTTTTTTCAACTTGTGTTGCTTGGCCTATGATCACATTGAAGAAGTTCTTGAAAAGAATAAACTTAGGAGCAATTGAAATGAGTAAAATATTTATTCACTGGAGTGAAAAATGATATGGTGCAGCAAAAACAGAGGCACTTATTAAACATATGAATCTTAAACAGGAATACCATTTCCAAACAGACAGCAAATCATTTATCTAACAGGCAAAGACACCCAACATCCCTAGCCTACGGTCAAAGCGCCTATAATTTTCTTTTCTTAACGGCGTTTCCTCACACTACAAAATTTAGTACACTAAATGTGTCTTCATATATGATACCTTTCATTTAAATAAATTTTCATTTTCTATGAGTATTAATAGAGATGATATTGTTAGAATTTCCTGAATTTTACACACACACCATATTTCCTCATTTCTTGTTTTTTGGGGGTTCATGTTTACAGCATGTTCTAGTTTTCAGATACGCAATTCGATTTCCCCATACCATGCAACTTAGGCCTTATATCATGACTAGGTTAAGAAGGCATCATAAAGGCAACAATCACAAGAAAGGGACTCTAAAAGCATGCAGTCATATTTAACAGACGCTAGTACTGTAATGAGGAATAACTCGTTTAAATTTCAAAGATTAAGATTGTAAATTAATCAAGTTAGAGTCTAGAGGACCGAATTGGTTAAGCCAAGAGTGAATAAAGCTTCACTAGGGTTCAAAACCTATCAAATGACATGATTGTACTTGTGGTCACATCTATGGATGCATGACAACACATGCAAGAGTGGTTAGAGCTAGGTACAGGCAGAATACAGAGCCCACTCATCACTAGTGGAGGAGAAAGTGAGTAAGGTGACAAATCCCCATATTGATAAATACCGGCACGTTTCGATTCATCGTTATGAGAGAAATCTTAGTTAAAAATAAAATTTAAAATGAAGTATATAAATAAATAAATAACACAATACTCTCGTGGAACCATTTCCAACATCTTTAAAAGTGTACACCGATCCAGGTTGCTGGTGACTGAGATATCATTGTGCATCTTCCAGATACTCCGAGACTGACTGGTCCCATGGGCTAGCACGATCAGCCACACTCTTCTCTGAACCATCACAAATCCAAGTATGGAGGCCGTCTATGATAGAGAGACTAAAGTGGGTTGGAAACCATGTGCCCTTGATGTATATGACATACTTTGTCACAGCATTTTCTTCTATACGAACGCAGGTATCTGCGCTGGACGCCATGTTTGTGCACCAGGGTTTCGATATTTTCAGTTAATTTCTGAAGAGATCTGCATCAACTTTGTGGGTAAATTTACTATTACGTTCCCGATGTTCCTACATTTCTACTTTGACAATATTTGAATCGACCCTCGAAATTGATTGATCTGTCAGCGTGCTTATATCTTGTTTTAGATTTCCCCATATGCATCTATTTTACTAACACATCATCCACCATAGTTAGCTTTATTATAATGACTACAGTGGGAAAAGGTATACATGTCCTTGTGACTCCCACTAGAGATTTTGAAAAAAATATTTCACCCATGCACGGTTTGGAAGTTGGTGGAGAAATAAATTTGACATCTAGTGTTTAGATTGCATAGTTGGCTCTTAAGCATCATCATAACAAAAATAGCAATAGTGTATCATAGTGTTTACTGAGGCATAGGGCCGAGTTTCCATCCTGTTTGCTGGAGAATTTTGCTGGCTAAAGGACGGATTTTTCAGATGAAGATGAGACCCACGAAACTCTGCAACAGAAAAAGGGAACAATGTCTGAGATGAATGGTGTCACTGGAATGCCTTGAATTCGTTTGAGGTTTAGCCTAGAAAAGAATGGTTTTCTTGATCACTATGCCATATCTAGTTGCTGAAATGTTTCTTTGTATTAAATGAGGTCACTGGTTCCATTCTCAAGTATCTTGAGACACCTTCAACGTGAATCTAGGAGGCAGATTTGGCAGAACCAAGGCACGGTTTTGCAGAGGAATGCCTGCAGAGTTTGACATGGGTTTCAGGCAAGGTCTAGAAGACTTCTGTATTGCAATGGTAGTCTTTTATTTATTTCTTCTCCTCATTAGCTGAAGTACAAGGCAGGATTGGGGATAGGATTGAGAAACTTTGCATAATTTTTAAGGATCTTAATAAAACTGGGTTTAGAGAGTGATGTGTAGAACTTGAAGATTTTCAAATATTCTTCTCTAGTTATCAATTAGATGTTTGGTTCGGCACAGATTTAAAATGCAATGCTTGGACCTATTGCAGAATGACTTTTGGAGGCATCATCATCCTCTAAAATGTTTCCTTTGTCCATTTTTATAGAAAGCATATTATGAAAGCTGATAATTTATCCAAGGCCCATGTGATAGAAGGATTTTTAGTGCCTGAAAAAACTTGGGAGGGGAACTCTGTTTCCTCTATTCTCCCAGTCTGGTGTTCTTCTCTCTGAAATAGTGGCTTGCAAGGCTACCCTTCTTCGATGATTTCCATTTAGTTGATATGATCATATGTTAATGGATATGTAATTTTGTAAAATAGAAGAGATATTTTCTGGTTTTCTTGTTTTGGTCCAGTTAGGAGTTTATTTGGGCATTTTTGGGTTTGTTATAGACAACTTTGTTGTGAAGCTATAAGCCAAATTGCTGAAGATAAACAGATATCAGTCTACCTAAGTATACTCTAATGTAATTGTTTTTTTTTTTTAATCTCTGTATTTTGGTTAATGCACATGAAAAATGTGATTTCTCTTCTCAGTATGACTAAAACAGTTATTCTTTGAAAAAGGAGAGTTTGAAGAATGTATTCACGCTGGGATTGGTATTCTTAAGGCATCAATAAAAATCACACAAATAACAATGAACTGCTTGATTATCATAATGGCTTCATCTGTTTTTCCATTTTTTTTATAAAATTGAATTTAATAAATATTGATAAATTAAATAAATATAGCATTAGTAACCTAATTAATATCTGAATATTAGTTTGTCTTCTAGTGGTAGTTGGAATGCTTGTCTGTAGTTGTGATGTTTATGATGATGATGATACAAGTTCAAAATCAAACAAGTAGGCTATAGCCTGTATTTGTTGAAGTTAAAAAAACTCCTTTGATGTAGCATCTACGCTGAAAATAATCTTGGAAACATCCAAATAGAGAGTTTTAACCTCTATCGACATTATACACTATTCTATGTAATTAATATGGCTAAATACTATGCAAGCGATGCCTTTAACCTCTAACTATACCTATTAGCCTGCTGCTTTTTAATTTATAATTATCAGTAATGCATACTCATAAGACCTTTGCTGAATGGCTGATTTGATTCACTTTAAATATGATATGTTTCATCATCTGAAAAACAATGGTGTGTTTAATGATCTAAAAAAAAATGAGGTTAGTAAAAATAAGGTCCCTATAATCATTAAGTCAAGACCAAGCATGTCACTTGACAGGGAGACTGTCTAGTCAAGAACGGATGCTAGCCGTTTTAAAAATGCCATACAATATTCCCCATGTATTCTTAGAAAATGAAACAACAAAGGGAATCTATTATTGCCAAAATAAAGGATACCTATTATATCAACTTCAACCATTAGACACTCTGATGCACTATTACCATTAGCATGCAGCCATGCGACTGAGATTTTTTTTTTAAATCATGGGGTTTTGATATTTGAGGTTAAAGCTGGGTCTAAGCATTGAAAGAACTTTGAACACTTGAGGAATTACAATTTAAAGGAACAAATTACTTCTTCATACAGAGGCAAAACTGAAATAAAATCCAAATGTATTATAAACCCTAGCCACTAAGCCCCGCTGTAGCATATCCCAAAACCTCGCGGGACATTATCTCCACCTTAAACTTGAACTATTTCAAGCACACACCACAACATTACAAAAGTCATTACATCATTTTTAATCTATAAAAGTTAACCGGGATGAAAAGACAAACTCACCATAAGATCACAGAAATCATTTTTTTGGATTCGCTAAACTATTAAATTCAAGTCGAAAACATACATAAACGCACAAAAAAATAATACAAGGAAACCTTAATATTTTATGGACCTATAGCTCCTAGAGATTGAACCTTTCTTTGATACCAAGTGAAGATACCAACCCTATATTTTTCTAGATGAAAGCTAGGCTTTAAAATTTTTATTTTTCTTTTAAAAACCATAATCATACAAGTTCTGAAACTCAGTAAAATTAAATCACTTATAGTAATTTCATATATTAAATTCATAACATAATAACACATACATACATTTACTTATTGATTATAAGCATAATGAAACATCATATATATAAATAATATAATTAACACATGTACCGTTCACCCTTAGACGAGATCCAAACTTGCTTGTCACTACTTGAGCTCCTTTGTTGTCATCTACCTCCAAGCCTGAATGTTGTCGTGTGCAAGCCGAATGTAATGACCCACCAGTTAACCTCCCAGCCTACTCCTTTCATACTCTCCTTCCTCGCGGACCCCCGAGCTGCAATGGGGTTGTACAACGAAGGAAAGTGCTAGCTGATAGAGGTGAGCCTCTCTTGGCTCAAGAGTCCCTTCTCTGTAACAATCTATCTCACCAAACTCAACTATAGCTCGTAACCACTCAAATTGACATCATATCCTCCATCCAACCATAGGGTAAACAAAAAGCCCTTTTCCCTTCCATTTCCTTTTCTTTTATAGAATGCTTCATAGGTGACACTTGGAATTTCATGCATAAATAATTATTTTTTATTAACCCGAAATTTGATTATTCACCCACCCATGTGTCATCCTCTCATCAAGAATCTCCAAAAATAATTTACTTAATTATTCATTTAAAATAGTATTTTCCTCAACCCAACAAGACTTCCTATTTCTTATCCTAGTTGTCTCTTGATTCCCTTTTTCTACTCCTTAATTTGTGTTTATTACTGAAGTTAACTGATAAGTCTCAGATTTGGTCCCCTACACTACCTCAATTTTCCTTTATGATGAATATTCTTATGTTGGCTCTTGCCACATGGAAGTTCTCTACTTTCTCAATTTTAATTTATTAATCTTATTATAATTCACCACCCTCTTCTCTTAATGTAGTTTTTAATAAATATTTATACTTAACTCTATGTCCCTCTTTCCCCCTTTTTTCCTAATTAAGTTACTTGTGTACATTATCCACTTAATATTTGGTTTTAACATGGAAAGGGTAGAGTTATCATGGTAAATATTTTATCTCTTCCTATTCCTCCCTTACCCTAAGTTTTATTCTTGATTTAATTCCTTTGGTTCTAACCTCATATATCACTTGTTCTGAATTAGTTGGATTTCATATTGATTATATTAATTAGTTTCTTTAATGATGTCAAGGGTAGAGTTTGGTCATGTCCTTCAAGAAATTCCATTCGAAGTTCCAAGGGTGCCATGCCAAAGAATTTATTTTTGATGCCAAGGGTGTCAAGTCGGTCGTGCCCTTCAAGAATTTCTTCTTGAAATTCCAAGGGTGCCACACCACTTGCCCTTCAAGCATAAAGTGGTTACAAGGGGAAATTATATGTGCAATGATGGAGACCTTTATCATCTTGTATGATGCCTACTATAGTGAGACTAATGGTGTTGGGGATCAAGGAATCCACCTTGATGCGCGCCCCCCAGAAAATCCTCGTGAGTGAACCCAATTTGGGACCTGCCCCCACAGCATCATGATCTTCAAGGCGAAGGTGTTTTGACCTTTCTAGCCTAAGTCATGGCGGGAGTGCTAGTAGGTGAGATACGGGACACTGTCCCACCCCTCCCATGAAGTTCCATCTAATTTTACAACCCCATCACCCATATGTGAGTCATTCATCCAAGCAACTAAAATGTTCCTGCAAACAATGACATAGCATCAGAGTATATGTATATATATAACAAGTTTCAAATGCAACTTAGAAGTTCAAATACAAAATATTTATTTCTGTCAAACTAGATGTTGTCAACTCATCATATGTGAGTGCCTCTGGTGGTTTCCTATAATACTCAATAATCATCAGTAGCCAAGTTTCTTAGTGTTAGTCATTGTCATAACAAAATCATCAGCATGACATACTCATCCACATCATTGTTTATCGTGAACCAGAATTAATGTAAGTAGACAACGTAAGGAACACATCCATCACAACTATCATCATCATAACATTAATAGAAAAATACATATCCATCAAAGCTACCATCATCCTAACACCGACTAGGAATAAACACATCCACTAATAATAGAGTGAAGTGTTTGTATCCTCCACCTGAGGTCCTCAAATAATAATGTGTGAGCCTTAAGGCTAAATCATTGTTAATGTCATATCAAGGTTAGAAATCTAGCGTGGGGCACTACAGAGATGGTAAGGAATCCTTAGATGAGTGCCCATAATGTAGTGAGAAAAGGTACCATATAATTACATCATCAAAAAAGGTAGGAATAATGGTGCTATGTCACATACCTTTAGCCCCGCAATTCGAGAGGTTATTTGGATATAAGGAAATGTCATAGCTCATGGAAGGAGCACAGATGGTGTTATTAGGATGCCGACTGATGGAGTGGCATGGTGTAATATTGAGGAGAAGTGACCAATTTTCAAAAATGAGACATGAAATGCAAGAATATCATTAGCATTATATGGTGTGAATCCTTATGGAAATCAATCAACATAATGGTTTACACGTCTAGTAATTTCTATCAACAACAACCTACCCCCATGGTTATCAACCAGAAAGGAACATGCTATGTTGACAGTTATCATACCAGGTTATACTTTATGGAAATTCCTAATATTGAGTCTACATAGTAATAGTAACAAATTTCATGGGGCGAATAAAAAATTGAGGTTGATGCCTTTACAACTCTAACTCAACCGAAACGTATGGACACATACTTGGAGCCTTTAATAAATGAGTTACTAATGCTTTGGCAAGGAATGAATATGAAAGATGTGTCTCTTCCTATTTCTTCAAGGATATTTCAATTGTGTGCAATGCTTCTTTTCACAATTCATGATGCTCTAGGGCTATCAATGTGTTGTGGTGAGTTATAGTTGGTGTTAAGAACCTCCACTACAATAAAAAAGCACATTGGTGAGGGTCATGCTTTTGACGGACCTTTAAGGTCCGTCACCAATGTCACATATGGTGACGGTCATTTAAAAACCGTCACTGTAAGTGTATATAGTGATGGTGCTTTATGGTCCGTCACCAAAGACATTTTCAATGACACTTTTGGTGAGGGTCGTTAAAGGCCCATCACTAATTCTCTCTTTGGTGACACTTCTAGTGACGAACTTTTAATGACCCTCACCAATGCTCTTTTTGTTACTTTTGGTGATGGTCAAAAAATTTCCATCATCATTGATCACTAAAAACCGTCACTGTAAGTGTATATAGTGATGGTCCTTTATGGTTCTTCACCAAAGACATTTCACTTTTGGTGAGGGTCGTTAAAGGCCCATCACTAATTCTCTCTTTGGTGACACTTCTAGTGAAAAAATTTTAATGACCCTCACCAATGCTCTTTTTGTTACTTTTGGTGATGATCAAAAAATGTTCGTCATCATTGATCATTAGAATGAGTTTTTGATGATGCTATGTGCTTGTTAATATATTTTTTGTCAAAAGATAGCGATTTAATACCATTATTGTGGAGCATCTTTTATAATATGTCCAAGGCCATAGTGGTTAGGGTCAATCAAATTTTTAAGAAGTAATAAGCGTGTATCATTTCCCTCAAGTAATGACTAGTCGAATAAAGATTTCCTATGAGTCAACACATGATTCATATCTATTATTTTTATTATCTAGCAAATTCCATTTAGATAAAGTTCCACTATTGTGTGTAGGAAATATATTATTTAATACATAATCTAGCTCTGACAATTGTATTAATGAGAAAGACCTAACAGTCCTCAACAATCTGGGCACACCTTAAATTAATGCTTTGGCACACACTAACATTTCTTAGCACCCCACATGTCTTGGAACATCTTTGTACCTAGAACATCTTGTGATGACATTGATGCCCAAGCACATGGTGGCATGTGCTAGCACAACATGGAACTCTCCTATCATGTGTTGGCATGCTGCATATAGTCCCTAGCATGCCCTGGAACACCTTCATTGAATGCATTGACATAAATTAGCACTTGGCACACAATGCCACTTGGCATGTATTAGGACCTATTATTAGTGTGCCTAGCATGCCCCTTTTCAAAAAGATAAAGTCCTGACTTATTAACCCTCTTATTGGTTCTTCCTTTTGTTGCCTTGACACATATTGATATACCCTGGCACCCTACGCCACATCCTTAGCACCTAGCATGTATTGGCATATCTTGGCACTATTAATTGGCACATGATATAATTAGCACACCCTGTAACTCCCAAGCACACTTTGGGAATTCTTAACATGCCTTGATATTCCCTAGCATGCCTTACCAATGCTTAGCATACCTTGTCATTCCCTCCTTGGCATGACAACCAACACTAACCATTAACACTAGTATCTGGTAGTACACGTTCCTCATATTCATTGAATTTTTACCTAGTGCTCCCTTAATTTTTTTTCCTAGTACTCCTTAACACTCATCGACATGCATTATCACTCTCTAGCATACCTTAGCACTCTTCAACATTCCCTTCCACTTCATAACATGCATAACACTAGTCCCTGACACATACTGGCGATTGGCATGTGTTGGCACTTGGAAAGTCTTAGCATGTATGGAATACGTTGAAATGCCTTGGTATGATTTAGCATGGTTTAATATTAAATTTATTTGTGATGATCAATTGTTGGAAAGTAGATGAGAAGCAACAAAGGAATACTTGGCACTTAGAATGCACTAAGACTTTGCACTTGGCACCTATTTCCACCTAGTGTTGGTGTGCCTAGCATGCCCCTCTTGGAAAAGGTAAATTGATGGCTTATTAACCCTCTTATGTGTTCATTTCCTTGTAGTTTAACTTTTTTCTCCCTTCCGTTGTCTTGACATTCCCTGAAATGCATTGACACATCCTTGCACATCTTGGCATGCCTTATCACTTGGCACATCTTAGCATGTTTGACATGTATTCCCACTATCTGGCACATCAAGGGGGTGAAGAGAGATGTAGTCCTAAAGTAGGTCGAGTACGAGGGCCAAGTAAGGGTTGTTAAAGGGAGGTCATGATCATCCTCCAAGAGCAAGATCATCATGTGAGGGTTCAGAAGAATGTTTCATACCTTAATGGTCAGTTTGCGCTAGGAAGTAGGATGGAATATTGTTGGTTCTCTTATGGCAGATCAAGCTTAAGAGAGGTTTCTCATGAGAATCTGGGCATGTGATTTCAATGGTGTCTTTGTGTGAATGCCGCATCAAATTATGAAATGTTGAGATTTTCAACAAGAAACAGTGAGATTGGAAACTAGAAAGGACAAAAAAAATGCACCCACATTGGTAAGGAATTTTGATGCACCAGGAGTGAGGAATGTGGGGCGTCTAATTTATTGTTCCCTTAAATAAATTGGACAATAAATTGTAATTTCATCTCATAACAACTTGTGTCAGTTAATAATTCATGATGATCGAGTTAGCTCAAGAAATTCGAGTTGAGGGTCTAATATGAAGCCTCTAGAGGGATTCTAATATTTTTGGGGTCCAGTTGAAGTTGATGCATTAGTGGGGTGCAAGTGTAATTAACTCAATTAAATGAGTTAAAATCATCTTAATTAGTTCTAACTGAGTGATGAGCTAGTGAGAGGTCCAGTGAAATAAATTAGATTTAATTCACAATGAGTGATCAATCAAATAACTGATAATTCACTATCAATAGCTGCATGCATGTCAGTTTCGAGGAATACCCAGTTGAGACAGATGTTAAAGGGAACATAACTATCAGTTTTATTCAGAGAAAATTTCCCATGTGCAATTATAAAGTCATTGGGATGCCATGATGGATTGCGCAATCAAGGAAGACTGATTTTCCTAATTTATAAGGAGTTAATTCCCTAGTAATTGCATGAGCAAGGCAAGCTGAAGTAAGGATGAGAATTGGCTAAGTAATAGACCAAGTTATCCTAGATCAACAGAGAGAAAATTTACAGAGTGTTGGAGAATCTCATGAGAGATTAAGCATTGTATTGTTTCATGATTCCTTGAATTAATACACAATAGAGATAGAGGATTTTGATTAGTTGCTTTCCCCAAATACATCATGTTGTTGTGTAATTGACAATTTATTTCTCTTACTTATATATGATTGTGCGATCGTGTTTTGTTTCCATAAATTGTAGGAAGGATTCAGTATCTTGTTTTAGTAGATTACAATATCAAATTGAATCTCATTGGTTAGATTTTCTACATGGCATCAGAGCATGAATTTTTTGGGCAGCGAATTTGTAGAGAATATTTGAATATTTTGGTGTAAAATTTTCGAAAACAAATAGAATATTTGGATTCCTTGCGAAAATCTACCCAAATGGAAAAAAAAATCGGTCAAATCAGAGCTCGGATGAGGGAGATATCATCGATTTAAAATCAACTCTTTTTTTGAAACTTTTTGTAACTTTGGGATAATTACACTATGCGCGAGTCAAGAACCTATATGCACTTGAGGTACCAAATGCATGCCAAGCTTTGAGGAGAAAGGCAGAAGTTAGAGACTTGGTGGTTTAGAGGGAGCATAAATTACCTCTCAATGTGCATCCTCATGAGAAGCAGTCTCAGAAGGTTGTGGAGTAGCTGCCACAATTGGAGAAGCAGAGAGGAGACCGAGTGGAAGCGTCCAGTCAAGAAAAGACCTCCATGAGGGGGAAATTTTGAGCCAGATGGAAAGAGGGAGCAGCCATACCTCGAGGTGTCAGGTGGGGTTATGTGTAGACATAATCCCAAGATAAGAAATTTGGGCAAGGTCCATTGAGATGGCATGTCTCATGGATCGAACTTGGCTACGAGGAGCCCACATTACAGCAGTAGTAGGAAGGATCAGTTAGATTGATGTAGTCAGATGTCAGAAAGACAGAAATCAGAGTGACAGATGTCAAATATTGGAGCACAAATAGAGTTAGCAATAGTTCAAAGGGCATGGATGCAGATGTCAGCAGGAGTGTAGAGAATCCAGTACTAGACAGGTGCAGTAGGTAGCAACAGTCAGAAGACTCTGATGACAGATGCATTATACTGATTCAGTTGTTCAGAGGCTATTCAGTTTCAGGATTTTCATGTGCAAACAACACTAGAGAAGTGTAGCATGCAGAACATTCCAAAGGTACCAAATGGGGATAGATTGAATTCCTTTCTTGTTGAGAGGGAGTGTTGAAATTTGCAACAAGAAACAATGAAATTGGCGACTATAAAGGACAAAAAAAATGCACCTACACTAGTGAGGAATTTTAATGTACTAGGAGTGAGGAATGTGAGGCGTCTAATTTATTTTTCCCTTAAATAAATTGGACAATAAATTGTAATTTCGTCTCATAACAACTTGTGTCAATTAACTAAGTCATGATGATTGAGTTAGCTCAAGAAATTTGATTTAAGGTGATTGAGGTGGATATTGGTGGCCACCCGCCTATTCCACTTGGGCCCCAGCCATTGTCTCTTTCAGTTTCCTTAATTATAGCACAATTTACTATTTTTGTTAGTTTTTTGGGTCCTGAACTTTCAAATCCGTTTTGAGGCCCCAAACGATGTTTTTGGGCATGAAAGGTTTGGAAATTTCATAGAAATCATATTATTGGTTGTAGTCCTCGGAGAGATATTTCTAAGGAGGTATCATGTGTGTCAAATGAATATCATATGACCAAGTTACGACCCCAGGAAGTTGGCTGCCCAACTAACCCCAACGGGGCCCATAAAATATTGGTATTACATCTCCTCAGGATAAGGTTTTGGTTGTTTAGGGTTTTATCTTATTTTAAATAATAAAAAGACCCTTGACCCTTGGTTGTTTATGGTTTTATCAATGAATAGGTGGGAAGTGACCCTCGAAACCCTTTCCCTAAGATAAAATAAAGAATGGGACTTGCTTTCCTTTTAAGCAAGGGAATTACCTTCTAGGGAGAGAGGAGGGGGATTGAAGGATTGAGGGAGAAGAATAAGACTTATGAAGGAAGCTCTCAATCCCTAGAATCCTTTGGGAACTTGGATTCCCAAATGGTCCTTGATGAAAGGCCTTTGACACCAAATGGGACCACACAGGGCCAAGTGGACCCAGCCCAGGTTCGGGGATGGAATTTAGTAACCAATGATGTTCCTATCCTGGAAAAGGTGATTGGAAAGGATAAAACAAGTGTTTTTACTTCGATAGGTCAAATTGATCCTACTAGGTTCTATCCTTGGGAACACCTAGGCAAAACTTGATCCTAGAGCTAGGGCTTGAGGTATCTGGAGATTCCACCATCGGAATTGGCCCAAGTTCTGAGGAGAGTGAGGGCACCCAGCAACGCAGCTGCCTCTAGGAGATAGAAGTTTTCCTCTAGCTAGATTCCTCGGAAATTGTTGCCCTAGGTGACCTAATGGGGCTAGACCTAGGGAATGTGAAAATTTCTTAATCTAAGAAACCCTATTGCAGTATCTTGATTTACTTCTCCTACTTGAATTAAGTTACAAGTTAATTTCTGAAATATTCAATAAATTAGCAAAGTAAATAGCAATACAACTAGCAACCTACACATACAGATCAAATACTGAATAACATGCTCATAGACAAAGTGACACACGGATTTTCTAAACAACTATCCCCAGAAAAAACCCAATGTGGGAAAATCGGTGCAGCTAGCTCTGGAGGGTTTTCATTATTATGCATAATCTACGTACAACAATCTTGGGCACCAAAACTGGTTCACCCAATAGAGAAATAAAAACAGCAGTAATAAGCTGCTCTGAATCCCTCTACGTCAGCCTAACTGGCCTGCATCGGCCTCTGCACTACTCAGTAAGGGCCTATGTCACACCTGAAGGGCTTACACTACCCCTGCACTGCCCTGACTGGGCCTGTGTCAGCCCTACGTGGCTCTTGCTGCCTCTGCGCTGCCCCTGCTTGGCTCTGGCTGGACTGTGTGGCTTCTGCTACCCCTGTTGCTCTGGCTAGATGGAATGCTTAAGTAGAAAAATCATAGGTAAGAAAGGAGGCACTGGCGAAAGGCAATGCATAACAGTCAGAAAAATTGAAGAAATGAAATGAAAATAGATCAATATTTTCCACAAATAACTGAAATAACTCAATGGGACTAGCGACTAAAATCTTTGACAACAACAATAAGTGCTTATAGAATCAGCTAAGAGAACAGAGGAGACTATTTCATGAGGTTAAAATGTTGTATAATTGTTGGCACAAGATAACTGTAGATTTATTAGAGTAAATATCTGCAAGTACCATTAGTTGGTGATCATCGATAATCATTTCATTTCATCAAATACCCTGATGAATGGGCCTTACAAGCTATTTGCGTAGAAAAAACCCACAGAAGCTGTGTGATGGAAAAATATTCACACTATATTGAAGAAAACACCTACCAAATGAGGATGACATTTCAAATGGGGCAAGAAACAATAGAGAGATAGACATCGAAAAAGTTAAAATGCTAGGGAAACAGGAAAGCAACTAGGTAGCATGGTAGAAAGCACAACAAAGAAATTTATAAAAATGGAAAACCCTACAAATTAGCACCCATCCAAACATCATCACAAATTTTTCTTCAACTCTAAATCTCCAAATTCATCAAATTATATCCTGTATTCAAACCTGATCCTCTCTGTTAGCCATTCTGAAGATAAGGCTGACAACTTACTACAGAACCATCACCTACATGTAGTGATCTTATTTTGTGACCAGGAAACCTACTTTCGTGAAGACACAGAAAGGTAAACACTCTCTGCCAAGATTTTCCATACAGCCCAGGTTGAGCAACCACATATACATCACCAATTTTTTCTCTTCAAATTTGTAACTTAGAAGAGCTTTGTCTGACCACCTCCGGGTTGCTCCCAGAGTCACCCAGGAAAGCCCTCTCAATATCATCCTCTTTCTGTAGTACCTAATTAGTAATTTAATTAACCACAACAGTTTCTTGATCATGCAGGTATTTCAAATATATTGCCAATAAGCATAAATCTTTCATGTTAAACAATCAGGTCAAAATAATTTAGACTATGATGCAAAAAATTCAAAGAAACCTCACCAACACTCAAAGGACAAACAAAGTCAAACCTCTACAAAGTATAAATAGATATCTGATAATCTTCATTCCACCACAAAAATGTGCTTAACTAAAGAAAATTCTAATTATTGTGCTTTCAAGGTCAGTGATGTTATAAACATACCCCTACACCTCGTGAACAATCAATGTGTATAAATATACCATCATAAGGCTCATTTTAAACATCATTATTATCATTTTATAAATCATTTTTATTAAATCAAGAAAGCAACAATTGCATTCAGTTCCACTGTAGCAAAGTATATGGTAGTTTCATATTCTTATTATGAAGCTATCTAGATTTGCAACTTGATTGTAGTGTCAACCAATCAGTTGTTGAAGCCCAATATTTTCTCTTTTGAGAAACAAAGTTACATCAAGCTCTATGAAAATCCAATGTGTCATGACCATTTCAAACACATTGATATTCAATACAATTTCCTAATATTCCAAGTTCATTAGGGAGTTAGTAGTGTTGGACCACATTCTGAAAAAGTTGCATATGGTTAATAGTTTGACAAAGCTCCTAAAAAAGGGGAAGTTTGACAAGTTGGGGGAGAATCTTGGGTTATTGGAAAAAAATAAAAATCTCAAGAGTGTTAGATTACCTAGTTGGTCTCACCTCAGCCTTACGAAGTTGAGCAGCACCAGGATTGCAAAGCTAGATTGTGGTACACCAACCAGAAATAATCTTAAATACAGCTAAAAGCTTATAACGACACCTTCGAGGATAGACGAATTAGTTGTTGGGTCACACCCACCAAGTATGGCACACTAGTTGAGGAGATTAACACCATCATCTCAGGTGCATTCATGAGTGCACACTTATGGAATGAGGCACCTTCAGGAGAGGAGTTATATCTACTATGATAATGCACTACTCTAAAATAAAAGCCTTGCATACAAGGAAAAGTTATGAGGGAGTTTCTCATGCTCAAGGGACATGCACCACTAACGCTATCATTAGCCTATTTTCTAACAACAACTTCTCTTAACTTATAAATGAAAAGGATGGGCACAGTAGTTAGACATTTGTAGAAATAGATAATAAGAGTGAATATTGTTAGCTTGTAGGTTGTAGTAGGAGCTTTTGTGAGATGAAAACTTGTTGTGACATTCTTCTATTTGAGTAATAAAGACTTCTATGCAATTGTTGTTGGAGCCTACTATTTTTATCCCAAATTCTCAAATTGAAGATTTGTGTAGAGTGGGCCTAATATATTTGTTGTTTTAATCCATTGTACTTATTCTCTCTCCCTTTCTCTCCTACCTTTCTCTCTCTTCCCCCCTCTCTCTCTCTCTCTACCCTCCAATCCTCTCACTATATCCCTCCCTCTATCCTTGTTTCTGCCCCCCTTCCATCTTTGTGTCACTATCTCCCTCTCTCTCTCTCTCCATTCCTTCTCTCCCCTCTCCTTCAGTTTATCTCCACCTTTCCCTGGTGACTCCCCTTGTCTCGCCACCTCTATCAATCTATGTCTTTATTATTCCTTCTCATATATATCTAGAGTTAATATATATCATGACATATTGGGACCTACGATTGGGTTAATTCCGCCTTGTTGGCAAGGTTAAAATGGTTAATATTTGATAGACAAAATGTAGATAAAATATTTCATCAAAAAGAGGGAACCATACCCTATCTTCCAGGCTATGCCTATCAGTCGCTTGGCCTCTTCTTGCTCTCACATGAATGTAGTCTTGCTTGACTGGTACAGAAGAAGGTTTCGCATTATCAAATATTTGTTTGGGACAACTTTTAGTTGTTTCAACACTGCTACATTCTTCAAGCTTGTCCTTTAAACCATCTTAGTCTTTTGTACTCTCTTCAACTTTGTAGTGCTTTCCATTCCTCTCAGTCACATATGTTTCCTTGGTCTATTAAGGGACAAGGTTGACAACATTGGGATGTTTTTGCAATAAAAAAGGGTATTTCTAGGACACAGTCAGGTGGAGCAAGAGTGTAAGAGCCAAATTTCTCGTGAATGTGGGACACTCGAGCTTAATATTTTCTGGAGCAGTCATGAGGTGCAGTCTGGTTATTAAGACTTCATCAGATGGCCACTCTCCGGACTTAAATTATGTGACAACACTGTGGCTGAGTTTGAAACAGGAGATTGAACATACATTTGGTTTGATTGCAATAGACATTTTCATCAATAAATGTAAATCAATGGCTAACAAATACTATAAATTAATAAATAAAGAAGATATGGCAACAAGCAACAATACTTACAAAATTGTTAAATTGAGACGCAAAGAATAAGCAATTTTTGTGCACAAACAGAGACCAATGAAACTATTATCTTAACCCCTAAACCCTTAAACTCTAATTCCCAACCCCTAACCCATTTAACCACCTAAACCTCTAAACCCCGAACCCATTTAACCCCTAAACCATAAACCTCTAAACCCTAAACCCCTAACCCCTAACTCATTTAACCCCTTAAACCCTAAACCTATAAACCCTTAACACCTAACCCCTTAAATCCTATACCTTTAAACCCTTAACCCTAACCCCTTAAACCCTAATTCTTGACCCCTAACCCATCTAACCCACTAAAACCTAACCCCATTAGCCCCTAACTTCTAACACCTAAAATACTTAACTGCTAAGTCCCCTAACCCCCTAAACCCCTAACCCATTTAACCCCCTAAACCCCAAACCTATAACCCCTTACCCCCTAACCCATTAAACCCTAATTCCCAACCCCTAACCCATTTAACCCCCTAAACCATAAACCTCTAAATGCATAATATTAACCCCTTAACCTCTAAATGCATAATATTCCCTTAACCCATAAATGCTCCTAAATCCCCTAACCCCTAAGACCTCAATCCCTAACCCCTTAACCCCTAAACCCCCAATCCCCAACCCCTTAACCACTATCTCATTATTCGCCTAACCTCTAAACCCTAAACCTCTAACCCCTAAGCCCCTATTCCCCTAAGCCCTAAGCCCCTAATCCTTAATCCCTTAACCACTAAATAATTATTCCCCTAACCCTTATAATAATCCTTAAAACCCGTTGGAATTAGCCATTCCAAATGAGAGAAGGTTAATTCCCCCTTGTTGGCAAGGTGGAATACCATGAGCAAAACCATGGATTGCAAATACCTCTCCTAAATTCACTATTTTATCTCAATTTTATTTTAATAATTAATTAATTAATTTCTTTAAAAACTCTTATGGATAAATCGCATAAATTTTTTAAGGTACACGCCTTTCGAACCACTCATTGCGTGGTTCACCATCAATGCTTTTAAAATAAATTTAGATTCAAATTGAATTTATTTTTGAAGCTTCCTTTTAAATCAATTGTTGGCATTACAAAGAATCACAGAGTGCGCTCAACATCCATAAGAAAAACAATGGGTATGATATTAAAATTATATTTGAAGGCATAATATTAAAAATGATGTTTGGAAAAATGGAGGGCGGGAGTATTCATGAGCATGGACACTATGCCACAAACTATCCACGAAAGAAGAACAATAAGAAGGAATGCTAGCCAATGAATGGTGAGAAAAGAAGTTGCACTCAGAAATGCATTGAGCTTAGAAGCAACAAAAAAATTAGCTAAGAGTCTTCATATGAATCCAGGGAACTTTAAGGCATGCAAGAGAACTTTCCTTAACATTGTATTGTCATTCATCCATTTTTGTAATTATAACATTAGGTTGTAAGCCCTAAAGAATGAAGGTGCATGGAATTTAGGAAGGAGGTGTGTTGGAACTCAAGTAGATAGATAAAGAAATGTTCAATTGAGAGGCAACTAGGCCTAGAACCACACCATCCCCATCTTCCAAATGATCAATATTGTTAGATAACGATGACTAAAATTGGTGTATAGGTGACTCAATTTATAAGGATAAACTTTATACATGAGGTTGGAAAACATTTAAAATAATTGAATCAAGAGCGAAAGGGAAAATATATCAAGGGGCACAAATATTAGGGGCCTATGTCAGCCAAATTCAAACCAATGGCCAAATGCTTTTTCCTTGATACCATCTCGACTTAAGAAAATGAAACTAAATATAAACATATATGTCAAACAGAATACTGCAATACCTTCCATAATTAGTTGCATGTTGTTCAAAATATTGAATGAATGACATGAAAACTATAATTTTGTTTCAAAGTGTCTTGCTTTTCGAGGAAAATACACGAATGTTGAAGTTCTATCATATGTGCTTCTTTGTATTCGGAAAAAAACATAATTTATGGGAGAATTGTACAATATGGGATGTCAAAGATAAAAAATCACACTTGCAAAACCAACCTTTAAGGAGTACGATAATCAATGCATGTAGCATAGTTTTAGAGAATCACATGGGCTAATGACTAGGCTAGGTACGATACTGAACCTATCTCATTCTAAACAAGGTATTAAGGATAATAAAATATGATTAATCAACCTAGCTATGGGTTGGATATAGAGCATTCCATGGGATTTAGGCTAAGTTTCTAAGGCTCATCATCATAACTATATCTTCAATAGAAAGGTTTGGATCGGTCCACAACCAATAATCTAAACTTCCTCTAAGAGTTATAATAAACCCCTTCATTATGAGGAAGCATAAAATGTATTTTTTAGGGGTTGAGTCATGTGTTGGATTCATATGTCCTAGAGGTTCCTACATGATAAATAAGCTATGAATATATAAGAGGCATATAGTAAAGCATGGAATGAGGGAAGTTTCGTGGCAGTCCTATCATTTAAGCATAAAATTGATATTAAATTGAGTATAAAAGAGGCCTCTAATGAAGTGTGTACTAAAAATTGGTCAATGGAAGGTGTTGGAGTTTCATTCCTAGACTAGATAGTTCTCAACAATAAAATGATTTTACATTTAATAAAGATTCTAGATTTTTACAACTTGGTTTAAACTTCATTTGTAGTTTGCTTAAACAGGTGGCATTTTATAACATGAAAAAAATATGTTTCATTTAAAAGATTCCTTGCTACCATAACCACTTCATCCCCTAAAATTAGGGTTTCCTCTCACCTTTTCCTCAACAAAATACAATCTCAAACCTTCATTCTAATAACAACAAATAAATAGTGTGCATAATTTTTAGTCTCTAGCTCTCCCTTTCTCTCCCTCTCCCTCCTTCCCTCCCTCCATTTCTTTCCTTGTCCCTACCTCCCTCTCCATGTCTCCCTCCATTTCTTCCTCTCTGTCCTCAATGGAAAAACTAGAATCCAAACCCCGAGAATTGGATACCCAAATATTTATGGCTTTCCATCCAACTGCTAAACCCCCTAACTTTCCATTAACATCCAAGGAAATGAAACTCCACCACTTTAGTAGGCCTTCTAGAAAACTGACAACATAAACACCATATCTTGAAAATTGTCACCAACGACTTGGAGGATGTGTTGCAGAGAGGAGTTGCACCATTTAGCTTTTCCTCAATGCCCAAAACCTCCAATCCAGAACCCTTTTCTAACCTAATATGTCCTTTCCTCTAGATGGATAGTCCTAAGCAAGAAAAGGGAAGCTTATAGCTTTTAGCCAGGTGCCCATACCTATGGCCCCGCCTACACCTAAAAGGTATTCCTTCGTAACCCAATATCTGAATACACTCCACCCCAATCTCGATATCCATGCCTTCTATAAGCCCTTCTATGAGGTCCATATTAACCAAAATATGGGTGTATGTCTTAATCCCCATCTCTAAATATGTAGATTCATGGGCTAAATAAGATCCCAACGAGTTACCTATATCTTTGAAAATTAGGGCATCCCAATAGGTAGGAGGGTGACTTGGAAGATGAACCTAGACTGGAGTTCAGAGTGTTTGACATTATCACAAGAACTAATGTTACTTCTGGACTTGAGAGAATTTGAACTGTGGGCACAAATAGAGCATAGTTTCCATAGTTTGCATGTTGTAGACAGAGCCTAGTATGATTGAGATTTGTCAATTGAATATTAAGCAATGTTGATGCGTTGAGCATAACTAGTCTTGTTGAGACAGGTGTAGTTTCTATAAGGTTATAGTTGTGAGAAAGAGCAGGTTGATATACTCCTGTACCAGTGATGATAATTATGATGCTAGTGTTTACAATTTAAGCTTCTGCTAGTATTGCAGAAACAATGAAGACTTGATATGGTTGATAGTGAAAGGTGAGATGACAATGTCAAGGTTTGAGATTGAATATCAATGTTGTAGTAAGTTCATATTGACATCATGTCATTACAGAATTGACAACTAGGGTTTAACAGAGAGTTATCACAGAGAAAATTTTGTAGACAGATGTGCAAAAGTCAGATTGGTTTTCAGCTACTTAAATTGAGCAAAGATGAATACTAAAGTGCACCAGTAGTAGTATCATGCATGGTAGTAGATAGAGGTAGCAGTGAAGTGCATTATTAGTGGTAGCAGGAGTGGATAGAGGAAAAAATGAAGTGCAATAGCAGTGGTAGCAGGCGTGGAAATGTTAGCAGTGAAGTGCAGCAGCAGTGACAACAAGAGTGGACAAAGGTAGCAGTGAAGTGAAACAACATTGGTGACAAGAGTGGAAGTGAAAAAACATGAATGATGGCATACCAAACCCCAAACACTTCATCTAGCATCTAAGGCTACATATTCACATCTCCTCCAACATGAAGATGCTATTTCCTTAACTCTTTCACTTGATATTTTTGTTTCTTGTATCATGATGATTATTTGATTTTCCTTTTTAATTCGATCTTTGAGATATCTCTTCTTAATCTAGTTCCTTGACATTTTTTAAATGGCATGTACAATCTGGCAATGATGGCAGTTATACAATTGCAGTTTGACAGTCCCAATGACATAGTTGATATCCTCACACAGTGATGTTAGTGATGTTGATGTTGTGGATGATATTACTTGATGTTTCATTATGGGTGTTCTTTCTCACTTTCACATAATCTTGTTCCAGAATGGCCTGTGAAACTATAAACCGATCTAGTATATTGGAAACTTAGTTCTTTCCTCCTCTATGATTATTCCAATTATAAATCCCATTTATGGCGGTCATATCTATCACTTTAAGTTTTTATAGAAGGTCATTGAATTATTGCACCTTTATAAGTTCTAATCTTATGATCCCCCCTTCTTCTATTCAAGGGTTTTGATAATGTTGAGATCACCGCCCAATATCCATTTCTCCTCATTGTGGATTGACCTTATTGTCCTGATATTTTCTAGAAATCCCAATTTTTATGTGGGTATATGTGGACAATAGACTGTTGTTATGCACCATGTTTCCCTGGCTCCTACATATTGGAATATGCCCAAAATGATTTTGGAGAGTGATATCCATTCATGGAAGGATATTTCCTAAGGGTTTTAGAGAATTAGCAAACCCCAAACACTTCATCTAGCATCTAAGGCTACATATTCACATCTCCTCCAACACAAAGATGTTATTTCCTTAACTCTTTCACTTGATATCTTTGTTTCTTGTATCATGATGATTGTTTGATTTTGCTTTTTAATTCGATCTTTGATATATCTCTTCTTAATCTAGTTCCTTGACATTTTGTAAATGGCATGTACAATCTGGCAATGATGGCAGTTATACAATTGCAGTTTGACAGTCCCAATGACATAGTTGATATCCTCACACAGTGATGTTAGTGATGTTGATGTTGTGGATGATATTACTTGATGCTTCATGATGGGTTTTCTTTCTCACTTTCACATAATCTTGTTATAGCCTCTGCTTGATGCTTTTGTTGCTATGATCGTGTCAGGCATTAATTAATTGTCTAATTTGTGAAAGAGATTGTCCACATTAAGGCTTCATTTTGGGCTAAATGTATTAATGTTAGAATGTGAGATGTAATTCTTTGAATGACTTCTTCTCTACAGGGTATCAACTCAGTTAATAAGGAGTGGTAGTACGAGACAAGTTCTTGTTCCAGTTTTTCATGTTTCATGCCCATCATAAGAGGTGAGAGAAAATATTCTATTGTTATGTTTGTGCTTCACCATAGCCTTATGGAAGAAATTCAAGTTCCTCTCTCCTTATTTTTCAAGTTCAGTGCCCACTGATAAAAAAAAATTCAAGATAATGATTAGCAGACTTTGGTTTGAGTTAGTGCCTAAATTTATGTTTTTTAATGACACCAACCCCTGAAACAGAAATTTGTACTGAGAAACAAATAGAAGCGATATCTTTCACTGATCAGCTAGTCCAGAAAGCAATAGGTAGAGGTGCTAACCCAAAGATACCGAGATAAAGGGAAGAAAACTCTACAATTTCCAGACTGCTGGTAAATCTATTAAATTTTACTTGTCTAATTTTCAAAAACCCCTAATTTGTCTTGTCATAATCTTAGGATATTTTTGGGATTGTCAATTTTCATTTTTTTTCATTACATATTTCTCAGTTCTGTGCAACTATGCAATGAAAACTTTCATATGTATATGGCCAATCAGCAGAGTAAATATGGCATTGAAATGTAAAAAAAATCTTACCTTATCTCTCTGGGATGTCGCTTCAGAGTCCATACTAAAACACCAATCGACATCAGAAAATCTTTCATCTGCTTCTTTCTTTAACATTTTTTTCACTTCTGTTATCGGAATATTTGAAGCATGAGGTTGTTTAACGTATATGACGTACTTCCCTCCCATTTTGACACCAAAAATAACGTGTGTGCCATACTTCTCAATAAATCTGAAGAGAATGCACAGATATAAAATTTTAAAAGTGCAACTTTTCTTTAGTTACATCCCAGATAAGGTGTGGGCATTCTTCAAATGTTCAAAATAATAAGTTGTTAATTAACAAGTACAATGAACCAAACAAAATTTGCAATCACAAGCACATAGTGATCCATCAATCATATAGAGTTCAATTAGAAACTTGATGATTCAATTCTAACATTAATGATCTTGGTTAGTTCCACTTGTATTTTTTATACCCCTCAACTTGTAATTAGTATTCATTATATAGATCCAGAACAATGGCACACACTATATGAAACAGTTTTTAGAAACTATTTCACTCTTTCCAACAATGTAGCAATAGACTGATATATTTGAAAGCAAGTACTGGACATGCAAAATATTGGAGATTACTAAATTAAATTGAAGCTATTATGCAAAAAGGTCAACTAGAATTTTGGTCAGAGATTTTCATTTGGTAAGCACATGAGCAGCCTAAATTTTTTATAAAATCCATCGAGAATTGACTACTATCTGTTCATCGAAATTTACTAACAATTGCAATCCATCCAGATGACTCTTTTAAACCCTTGATTGAATTCATGCTTATGAGGATTCTCAATAATGTAAACCAAAGGTTTTGGAACCTCTTGCAATCCAACCACTGCGATGTCTGCTTCAGCAGTCTCCATGGCATGCTTCTGTAGAATAGCTTGACTACTTTCATCCAAAAATGAACTGAACATTCCTTGCATTTGATTCTTTAAAAAAGCATCCTAACAAGCACCTACAAAATTATCCCCTGGTTTAGATTTCTCCGATAATCGAACAAGCATTTCTTCCATTTCCTCCACAGAAACTTCTCAATATTTCACTAAATTTTATTCTTTACAGGCATACAACGAAAATCTTTGCAAATGCACTGTTGCAGCACCTTCATCTAGGGCATATGTAGCATGCATTCTTACATCATTCTCACTAGTTTCCTCTAGTGACAAATCCAAAACTATTCTCCTTTCCACCAACACACTGCTTTTCACAATGCCTTTGCAGGGTAAGAAATATAAAACTCCTTGTTTTTTTACCAAAGCAACATTTTCCTATAACAGCCCTATGTTATGCTTCCCTGCATTATCTATGTGAATTGCTCCAACTAACGACTTTAAATTCCACTGGATTTTTGCACATCCAAAAACAACATAAATTGAACAAGCTACCTCAGTTACTGCATTCTTACAGTCAACCTGTGTTGCATGCATCTCTACATCACTTTCATCATTTACATCAGTCACCAACTCCAACCTATTTTTTACCATTTACAAATAAAATATCTTCATGTGTATTTACTCTAGCACATTCACTTCTTTGATCTATAAAGGAATTTAAATCTCCTGTCATTTGTCGTATGAACATTCTTGAGGGACTCCTCTTTGAGATGCTTCACTATAGAGCCTGACATCCAATGGCTTTCTCTCTATCCCAAAGCATCCATCACTTCATAAGAGGATCCATTCACAGTGTTAATCTCGCATGCCTCCTCAATTGATCTATCCATCTTTCTTGAAAACTCACACATTTCACCTTCTGCGTTATCACTTGCGTCTAGATTATTAACAAAACCTAAAAAGGTGCAATGCCATCCACTTCTTGGTCTAGCACTCCTTCCAATTTGGCAGGTAAATGATCCTGCCGAGAAGGCTCCTTGACATGCATTGTTGTATGATCTTCCTTGCTTACATCAAATATCGAATCTAGTATTTCCTCGATGTCTGCCAGAAGAGAAACTTCCAGTGGAACAATTGAACATGTGTGATTTCTCTCATCTAACAAAGATTCTGGTATCCCTTTCATTGTCACTCTTGCAATAGCCTCCTTGCCACTTGGCACCTTTTACTAAGACTCCACTTAATTCCTCCACGACATCACAATCCCCATTAGACTCAATGAATTGTTCCTCCACATTTTCTTTCTTATTTTCATCTAATAAAGAACCCAACATCCCTTGAATCTGTTTGTGTTTAAAATCAATTCTCATCGGATGAGAAGATACATCCAGGGTGGCATTGTCCAAACTTTTTTCAATCCTTATAAATGGAGATGAATATTCTCCTTGTTCATTCCCTGCCTCCATCCAGTTCTTGTTGCCTATACATTTCTTTTTCCTTCTTCCTCATATGATGTACTATTTTGAATTTTCTATTCTTTGCATATGAAACATTATAAAGCCTCTTGCACACTGTTCTCATCTCTTTCATTTAAGCATAATTCCGATAATCATTGCATTTATGAAGAAATGATATATTCATGTGAAACCCTGTCCAGCTGCTTCTCTTAGCTAATGCCATCACCTTCATCCCATAGAGAATCCAAAAATTGAATGTCGACTTGACCAAAGGCATTGCTTACTTCCTGCTGAGATTGAACAAAAGAATCAAAATCTCTCCTTCCAGGGGGCATTACTCTGTGCTTTGAACTTGAATTTTTCCTCTTTTCCCTTCTCTTCTATCCCGAGACTCCAAAAACTTGCTGCAGCCCATCCTTTCTGTCTCCTCTTCCCACTGAAATTTCAAAAGCACTTCATCCTCGCCCTTATATGCTCCTTCAGTATGACATCCAAAATCATCATTTCCACTATTCTTGTTTTCTGTATTTACTTCTGTTGAATCTGTATTTTGTGCTAGGTTATGAGTATATTGTTTTAAATTATTCACTTCAGAATTGAGACCAATCATAAGAATATTCTTATTTTTTGCAGGCCTGCAATCGATGACTGAGGAGGAATTGACAGTAAACAATAAACCACATTGCTCAGAGGCATTCAACAAAATTGGCAGATCTTTGGTGTTTTTTCTCAAATTCATCCCTGACTATTCAGACGCTGGCTGATTCTTCTCACCTGTATTTTCAAACCCATATCCCAAAATATATAGCCATCTAGAAGGTAATGACTCTTTGAGCCCTTTGAAAATACACCACATAATAATCTCTGCCCAATTGTTTGAGCTGCTTATCAACTCACCAATGTCTGGTCCAAACAAGTTTCCTTCAATGATCAAATTAATTTCCTCTTTTCAAATAGAGTTTAGAAGCATTTTCACTGATTCTGGAGTTGTTGCTTCTGACCATACATTTAAAGGTCTCAAATTGCTTGATTTAAATGTATTTTCACCATTTGAATTGAAAGCTATATTGTGCAAAGTTGTTTCAAGCTCAAAAGTATTATCCTGCCTATAGAAGCCTGAACCCCAATAATCCTTGCAGTGGCCACTTTCACCAAGTAGAATATGTGCTTCATCAACATCATCAAACCTCAAACCTCAATTGTACTTCCAAGTTTTTCTCTATAACGATTTTTGTGAGTCCTGCTTGCTGGACACCAGTTACAAAATTTCTTTCACTTGAAAATTCACAACAATTAAATTTAAATTAGCCTCACGTGGGTTGTATTTCATTTTTAGTATATTTCGCTTGATTATTTCTTTATACAATCTCCCCACTTCTCTTATCCATGTTCCGGCGTTCCTTTCCACCTCTTGGTGAAATTGCTAGTTATAAGAATATTTAAGATTCTGGATCTATCGATATGAGATGGATATTGAAATATAAATATGAAGGATTCATGAGATTACTTCATGTTTGATTAGATTTTTTTAATGATAAATGTTATCTTGCAGGAAAATTTCAAAATTTGAAGTCATGTTAATTTAGTACATTGATGCAAATTCATATGCTGATACAATGGTGCAAATGCATGGATTTAGTTGTTGAATGATATATGATGGTTTAATAGGAGGACATGACACTCAGACCCACCATTATAAGCTTAAGATCTAGGATTCTCATGAAAACTAGTCAAAGGAAGGAGCAGCGGGCAGGTTAACCTTAAACATATGTAAAGCCATCCTTATTTTCACTAGGCACAGAGACGTTTCGTTACAAGGTGGACTAGCTGTCATATTCATCAGTTTTGATTTTCTTGTAAGATGTCTCATTTCTGCAGTGGAATAGGTTTTGCTTGATGTTCTATGCATTCTTTCTGGTTTATGTCAATGCAGGTGATCGAATCACTAAGGGCGACTAGAGATGATCGGGGGCTTAGCATGTCAAATTTGGAGTAAATTTACATAGGTAAAGTTCCAGCAACATTGACAGCGACATTAAGGTGCAAAAATAATGGAGCAAGAGACAATCAGTCAGATCACAATTGTGCTATGGACCCACTCTGCTTTCTAAGCAAGACAGGGAGAATTGGCATTAACTTTGTGCGGTTGATTGATTTCCCATCAACCCATGATATATACTGGCACTAATTTGGAGGGAATGATTTGGTAGATCAAACCCAATACAAGCTATTTAGAACAAATGTTTGAGGGCAAGCTATAAGAAAAAAATTTCTTGAGCAGAGATGAATTGGGTTGATCCATGATGGATTCTGAATTAGGTTCTTCAGGTTTGTTCTCATGGGCTATTCAACATAAAGAAGATGAACACTCATGTACCTCTCCTCTGCTATGGCATCCTGGATCAAGTTCTTATCCCATATCTACAGACACGGAATGTTCATATCCATACCCCATGTCAGCCAGGGCAGAGGATATTGCCAAAGGCAGACAGGAGCTCATGAAAATGTTTGAAGGAATTCCTGAATCAGCTTATGAATTTTCCCTGAGTGATATGGTGGAGCAGAAGGCTGCCATGCAGAAGAGATCAAATGAGGAAGTGCAAACAGAAAAATATAAAGCAGAGGAGAGGAGTTCAGGAAAGCAGGACAAGAGGAAGACAAGTGGAAGCTATATAAATGGGTCAAGTAAGAGTAAGGGAGAAAATACTAAACCGTTTCTTCTCAATATATTTATTCCCATAAGCTTGACAAACCGATTTTATTCTACCTCTAGGTCAATACCCACAATTTGTTCTCAAGTGAAGAGTCATGATTCAGAGAAAGGATCAGGGAATACATATCTTGTTGCAAACCTGTATAAGATAAAGACGTCCTATTCTCCTACTGGTTCTTCAATTGGCTTCTCCAAGGTGTCTCCTAAACCATCTTCTACCCAGGATGGTCAATCTTATCAGGTTCTCCCAGCTTCTACCATACATACTGGTTAGAATTTTGGCCTTTGGAAATTGAGCATGAGTCGATGTTCATTCTGTTGTGGGTACACTTTCTTCTCCAAGACTATTTTCCAGGTGCTTCTTCTGTGTTTCTCTTCACGCAACTTCTGAATTTTCAATTTCTGACCATTGAATATATTTTATCTTAATTATGAACTGGAAAACTCCAGGGTTCAAGCTTAACTCCATGCTTAATAACCACCCATGGCTTAAGAAGTCCACACCAGTCACTTACAAATTCTAAACATCACAATCTATCTACTTACAATTTCACTTATAACAGCCCCAGTGCATTGAGATGCTATATTTTACTCTTAAAATGTGGGAACAGAAGATTATAACTTAACGGGGAGGTAGCACCTTCATTAAGAACTGATTATTTTATTAAACCTATCATTAAGGAGTGGAAAGATGGAACCTTAAAAAGTTTTCTTTAGATGTTTCTTCCCACGTCAGTCTTGTTGTCGAGTGTGAACTTCATCCATGCTTTTTGTTGAAGTTTTATCAGATTTTATCTCTTTATGATCATGTTTTATCCATGTCGGTTGACATCAGAACAATTTTTGGCATGCAAGTAAACTTTGAGAAAGCAACCCCTGAGTCATCCTGAAGTCTTTCTGCACATACATCAAAAAATGTTAGGACATGCTAGTGAAAAGTTGGAAACTACTAATTAACTATTGTATGTTTTATTTTTCGTTTATTTTTTTATCACAAGAATTGATAATTAACTACTGTCATTTTTCTTTCTATTTCTTTATTTTTCCCTTTTTTTTCAGTATTAGGAGAGTTTCTTTCTTTTTCCTTTTTTTTTTTCAGTATTAGGAGAATTTCTTTCTTTTTCCTTTATTTTTTATTTTTTGGGTATTAGGAGAATTCCTAAACATACTGCCTGTCTCTGAGGAGGCCCAGGGTCATGTCTGAGAGACTGACCCTATACTCCTGAACCTAATGTATTATGCAACTGCCCACAGACACGCTAGGTGTGTTAACTGAGTTTCAAACCTGGGTGGGGCCTCAATATTACTCAGCAAAAACTTCCTTCCTTGGACTAATCTGGGGAGGTCCAGGATCAACCTTTGTGGCTGCCTTTTAACACCAAGAGTATATCTAGCAACCTGTAAGCCAGATATAAGCCAGATATACCAGATCCTATGATTTAGCAAGAGCCTTATAACACCAAGAGTATATCCAGCAACCTGTAAGCTAGATATAAGCCAGATATACCGGATCTTATGATTTAGCAAAAGCGAAGACTCTAGGAAATGGGGAGTCTACTCCTTGAGGTGAGATCATAGCAGGCCATATACTCAATGGGATTTGAACCGCGGTCTCGTTAGTTTCACCCAGTTAAACTTACTGTTAAACCACATATCACTATATAATTAACTATTCTCTATTACTTGAAAATTTTCTAAAACTTTAAAGTCGCTGGCTGATTGGATTGCTCTAACACTGAGTCACTTGCCCTTTCATGAGGTGGGTTAACTGAGTTTCGAACCTAGGTGGGGCCTCAATATTGGTCAGCAAACACTTTCCAATGCAGGTCGTCCACCGTTTGGCCTAGCACAATAGGCTAATTAACAATTTTTTGTTACTTGAAACATTTCCGAAACTTTTAAGTCCTTGGTTGGTTGGATTACTCAAACACTGAGCCACTTGCCCCATGCAAACACTTTCCAATGCAGGTCATCCACCGTTTGGTCTAGCACAATAGGCTAATTAACAATGTCTGTTACTTGAAACATTTCCAAAACTTTAAAGTCCTTGGCTGGTTGGATTTCTCTAACACTGAGCCACTTGCCCCTTCATGAGGGACGCCCTTAAGGGTTCAACATAGATGTGTGTATTCCTATTTCCAACACCCTCATCAGGCCACACTTTGGCTAAGGTCCCCTGCCTAACCTCAAGCAAAACTAGCTCTATCCCCGTCTTGAAAATTATACATACTAAGATTTACCCCAGATTTTCCCTTGGCCAGTGTGTTGTTGTACTACTGAGCTACATGCCCCTTCATTGTGGGCATCATTAATGGTTCAACCTAGATGTACGGATTGCTATCTCCAACAAAGAAAACACCTAATTTGGAAGTAAAGCATCAAAACTGAACGAAAGAGAATGTATAATGAACAAAGTTTTTATGCCAACATTCTACCATATTCCAAAGTTGTCATGTTTGACTTCTAAGTCATTTATATAGATTTTAATCATTTCTTTACGTTTAATTGAGTATAATTTCAGCCCAATTCGTTTCATCTTTAATCATCCCTGAATTAGGTGTGTGTTGAATCTTTGATTAAACTGAGAGGGGGGGGTGAATCAGTTTAATACATGCATTAGCCTTTTAAATTTTCACCAGAGTTATTTACAGCTTTAATATGTGAACAATCTTATTTGCAGCCAATATTAATTTATTGTGACACCATACTTCAGTTGAAAGCAGCAAGAAATTAAGCAGATTGAAATAATCACATCAACACATAAGAAGCACACATAGAGACAACAGATGTAAGTGGAAACCCATAAAGGGAGAAAACCACATCTTATTATTGTTGTGATGCAAAGGCAAGCTCCGACTCCCTCTCACCACTGTTTTCTGCAGGCACCAACCTACAGGAGGCTCTATCCTCAATTCTGCAAGCTACAACTTGCAAGGAAGCACCAACTCCCTTCAATTTTCTGCAGGCACCAACCTACAGGAGGCTCCAACCTCAGTCAGCTACAACTGACAGCTATCAAGCTTCAACTTGATAGGGAAGCTCCAACTTCCTCAATTTAACAAACTGAATGTTTGTTGATTTACCTCTGATATCAGCTCTGTTCTGTAGCTCCTCTTTCTGCTATTCTTTTCTTGATCTTCTCTGCTTCACTCTTCTGTATTCTGCCTTCTCTTTCTTTACTCTCACCTCTGCTCTCAAAAAAACTCTCTCTGCATATCAAGATGATATTATTTATAGATTTCCTCACATGACTGTTTGTATTCTGCTTGGAGTTCGAAATGGAAAGTCATGTCTCTTTGCCTTCTGCCTTCTCACTCCTTTTATCAGCTTACTCAGAAATTATAACTGTAGGTGTCAATTTTAACATTACAGTGGGAGTTTGTTTTCTCTCGAAGACTTGCCAATGCATCACAAACAATAAAAACGATTAAAACATTTACATTCGAATTACAATGTGAACTCCAGCTCACTCATTTTGTCTCTTGGCTTGCTGCGCATTTGTCTTTTCTCTAATTGTCTCTTTGTCCCTTTCTCTTCTCTGTATGCCTTTCTGTTTATGGCTGCTGCGTAACTCCTGAATTTATGAACTGCATTTTTATTTTATTTTTATACCAGCGCTTTATATATAAATGAATCTGCTGACTGTAATTCAATCCTTTACACGCAACAAGTGTCTTGTTGATGTGGCGAGTTCCGCAGGCCGGAACATACATATATTACAATTGCATTACATTAATAATCGCCCTCCCGTTAAGCTGAGGCCCGTGGGTCTACAGACCACGCGGCATGTTTTAATACAACCGCAACCACTTTATATATATATATATATATTTATATATAACAGCGCCTTCACAAATTTCCGTTTGCGATTAGAACTGGAACTCAAAACACTTGTTAATCATAGTTAATAAGCCCATCGGGTCCGGGCTTCAATCGCAACGTTTTACAAAGTTGTGCGATCAATCGGAGAGTTCCGATTACGATTGAGATTCCGGATGCGATTTTCATATATCAACTCCCGCTTATAACACGATCGGGTCCGCCATTTCAATCGCAGCGTTTTACAAAGTCGTGCGATCAATCGTAGAGTTCCGATTGCGATTGAGATTCCGGATGCGATTTGCATATATCAACTCCCGCTTATAACACAATCGGGTCCGCCATTTCAATCTCAGCGTTTTACAAAGTCGTGCGATCAATTATAGAGTTCGATTGCGTGGGAATTGGATCACGATTAGCAATTAAGCGTGGTACATAACTAGATCAAGATCCAGCCACTTCAATGTATTTTACAAAGTACGATGCGATTGGAACTGGAATGCTATTAGCAATTAAGCATGGTGCATGACGATCAGGTCCATACACTTCAATGTGGCGTTTTACAAAGTCGTCCGATTGGAACTCGGATGCCCACGATTAGCAATTAAGCGTAATTGCATAACTTCGATCGAATTGAGCATTTAAATCATATTCGCAACTGCATTGCGTTGGGCAACCATATGCGATCTCCAGTTGCGATTGGGTGAGGTCCCACTTTATATTACTTCCCTTTCCATTGATAATAACCACTATGCCTTGGACCATTGGAACATATGTAATGCGCTCTATGTATACTCCTGCGTGGGTAGCGATTCCCGGAATGAGATTTGTTTTATGTATCCTTCCGCTTGGGGTTATGCGATTCCCGGAATTTTCTGTGTTATTTGCATTACATTGCTGTTGGAGTTAAGCAATTCCTGGAATAAGTTTTGTATATGTTTATATATATTCTTTGCCGCTGGAGTGAAGCGATTCCCGGAATTTTATAATGGCTCTGCTTCTGTCTCTGACTCTGTCTCTGCTGCTCCTGTCGCTCTGCCTCTGCCTCTATTGCTGAGATAACGGTTCTGCCTCTATTATATTCATTTCCTCTGCCTTCATTTGCTTCTTTGCTACCTCTTTGCTTCAGCGCTGCCTCCTTTGCCATCAATGACAACATTTCCAACAGTCTCCCCCTTTGGCATTGATGGCAATCCACTTTCTCTGTTTGCTTTCTCTTTCTCTTGTTGCTTGCTCTTTCTGTTTGCCTGCTCTTCCTCCTGTTGTTTGTTCTTCCTCCCCCTTTGACATCAATGGCAAAGGACGACGCCTCATCTCTCCGTATGGGCTCTGTCGTTGTACTTTATTTTTCTGAGTTACGTTTAGGTCCTCTTCAGCTGAAATTGTACTATGCTGCTCCAGAGTGATGTATGAAACTTGTTGAGAGAACGCTTTGGTTTTAATAGCTGTATCATGCTGCTCTGTTTCATATTTGTAGTGCTTGTAAGCCGATACCATATAGTGAGCCGATATCATGCTGCTCTGTTTTATATGATGCTCTATACCATTGCTCTTTTTTATGATAACGCTAAATGCTTATAGTGCTGAATGCGTGCTAGAACTTGCTTCTGAATGAATACTGAATGCTTATACTGCTAATGCTGCCGAAATCTTATAATGCTGAATGCGTGCTAGAATTTGTTGCTTCTAAATGCCGATAATACTGTTAATGCTGATCCTGTGGACTTGTTTTATGCTTATCTTGCTAGTTGGTCTCCCCCTGGAATGATATCTTCGTTTTGTTCTCCCCCTGAAGTTGTGCATTCTCTTCATATTAGAGAGTAGCATCTGCTGATACTACCCCTAGTTTATCTCTCAAGTATTGAAATGGTTCTCTAGCAAGAGGTTTGGTAAATATATCAGCTGTCTGTTCTTTCGTTGGTACATATTCCAGCTTTACTATGTTCAGAGCCACTTTTTCTCGGAGGAAATGATACTTGATTGGTATATGTTTGGTTTTTGAATGAAGCACAGGATTTTTAGATATACTTATAGCACTTGTATTGTCACATTTGATTGGAATAGGTTCATCAATGCTTACCTTCATGTCTTGAAGAGTTTGCTTCATCCACATGACTTGTGTACAACATGTTGTTGCTGCTATATATTCGGCTTCAGCTGTAGATAGAGAGATGGATGTTTGTTTCTTGCTTAGCCATGCAACTAGGCTTTCTCCTAGATAGAATGCACCTCCACTTGTACTCTTCCTATCATCCATACAGCTGGCCCAATCTGCATCTGTGTATGCTGATAAAGTGAAGTTTTTTCTTTTAGGATACCAAAGTCCATACCGTATTGTTCCTTGTAGATATCTGAATATTCTTTTGGCTGCCAGAAGATGGTTTTGTTTAGGTGTTGCTTGATATCTAGCCACTAATCCTACTGCTAGCATGATGTCTGGTCTTGATGCAGTCAGATACAATAGACTTCCAATCATTGATCTGTAAAGTCCTTGATCTATGTCAGTAGACCCATCATTAGCACACAGCTTGCAACCTGTGGTCATGGGGGTTGACACAGGTTTGCAGTCCTCCATTTTGAACTTTTTCAACATTTCTTTTATGTATTTTTCTTGTGAAATAAATGTACCTGTGTTCTTTTGCTGAATTTGTAGTCCCAAGTAGAAACTGAGCTCTCCAATCATAGACATTTCAAACTCTATTTTCATTTCATCAGCAAACCCTTTTGCTAGTTCATCTTTGTTGCTTCCAAACATAATGTCATCAACATACACTACAACAATCAGGAGTTCATCTTCATGGGCTTTTATGTATAGATTGTTGTCTACTCCACCTCTCCTAAAGCCATGTTTTTGCAAATATTTGTCCAGTCTTGAGTACCAAGCACGAGGAGCCTGTTTCAGTCCATATAGGGCCTTCTTCAGTCTGCACACATAGTCTTCTTTGTCTGTCAATGAGAAGCCTTCTGGTTGTTCCATGTACACTTCTTCTTCTAGATATCCATTAAGAAAAGCAGACTTTACATCCATTTGATATACCTTGAAGTCTTGATAACATGAAAATGCCAGGAACATTCTGATAGCTTCCATTCTGGCTACAAGTGCAAATGTTTCATCATAGTCAAGTCCTTCAATTTGTGAGTATCCTTTGCAGACCAGCCTGGCTTTATTCCTGATTACTTGTCCTTGCTCATTCATTTTGTTTTTGAATACCCATTTTGAACCAATAATATTTTTCTCAATAGGTCTAGAAACTAGTTCCCAGGTATTGTTCTTCTCAATTTGGTCCAATTATTCATTCATTGCTTTTACCCAATACTTGTCCTTGCTGGCTTCTTCAAATTTCTTTGGCTCTATTTGTGATAACATGGCTATGTATACTTCTTTTGTTTGTTCTGTTAGCTGCCTTCTTGTCTGGACTCCTGCTTTCTTGTCTCCTATGATCTGATCTTCAAGATGATTCTTCTGAGTGTATCTTGAGGGGGTTTTCGAGCTTAGCTCTGCATCATCTGTTGTCTTGCTTGTTTCATCATCATCCTTGTCTTCCTCTTCATGGTTGTCTGATGGACTGCAGCAGTCTGTATTTCTTGTATTGTTTGGAAGTCCTTCATCAAATCTCACATCAATACATTCAACTATTTTCCGAAGAGTCTTGTTGTAGCACCTGTACCCTTTACTTTTGGATGCATATCCTAAGAATATTCCTTCATCTGCTCTTGCATCAAATTTCCCAAGGTTTTCATCATTATTATTTATGTAACACTTGCTACCAAAGATTCTGAAATGTTTGATTGAGGCTGGCTTTCCATGCCATAGTTCATAGGGAGTCTTGTCACTGCTTGGCCTTAAGTGAGCTTTATTAAGGATATGTACCGCTGTGTGCACTGCTTCTGCCCAGAAGGTTTGAGCAATATTATTCTCTTGCATCATAGCTCTTGCTATTTGTTGTACAGACCTGTTTTGTCTCTCTGCTACTCCATTCTGCTGAGGTGTCCCTACAATAGTAAATTGTTGCTTTATTCCATGTTCATTACATAGGTCTACAAAGTCATAATCTGTGAATTCTCCTCCTCTGTCTGATCTGATACATTTCATCTTGCATCCAGTTTGATTTTCTGCTAATGCTTTGAATATCTTAAATTTTTCCAATGCTTCTGATTTATTTTTGAGAAAAGCAACCCATGTCATTCTGGAAAAGTCATCTATTATCAGCATGAAATAGGATTCTCCACTTGGTGTCCTAGTTCTAGCAGGTCCACACAGGTCCATGTGCACAAGCTGGAGTGGTCTTCTTGCTGACAACTCCTCTTTAGATTTAAAGGATGTGCGAGTCTGTTTCCCCAATTGACAAGATTTGCATATAGTACTTGAAGGCCTTTTTATTTCTGGCATATCTCTTACAACTTTCTTCTTGCTCAGTCTGATGATATGGTCAAAGCTGAGATGTCCCAATCTCCTATGCCACAACCATGACTCCTCAAGTTTGCTAAGATGGCAGGCTTCATCTTCCTCTTTCACTATGTACACATTACTTTCTGTTCAAACACCTTTGAGTAGAGTTTTTCCTGTTGTGTTTGATCTGACTACACAATCTTGTGCTCTAAAGAGAACTTCACAGCCTTTATCACACATCTGACTGACACTCAGTAAATTTGCTTTCAACCCATCTACATATAATACATCTTGGGCCTTTCCTCTGCCATTGTCTATGCTGACTGATCCTTTTCCCTTGATCTTTCCTGATTTGTCATTTCCAAAAGTGACATTGCCCGATTTCCTTTCGTCAAGAGTTAAAAACTTGTTTTTATCTCCCGTCATGTGTTTAGAGCAGCCACTGTCCAAATACCATTGACTCTTCAAATCTTGAGCAGTTAAAGCCAAGTCACATTTATTCGCCTTCTTTATCCACTGGAGGCCCCCTTGTGTTTGGTATCTTTTGTGAGGTGATGAATTATATCCCTTTAGAGAACACTTGGAAGATATATGCCCAATTTGATTGCATATACAACATTTGATTATAGTTTTTGCGGAATTGTGAGCATGAACAAAATTGCTTTGACTCATAAACCTCCTTGAGGTATTGAACATCAGCCTTTGTCCATACTTTCTACATTCAATAATTCTATGGCCAAAATCCTTACAATAAAAACAATAACCATAGAAATTACTTGCATACCTGATGTAAGGTTGTCTCTTCCATGCTTGCCTCTTTTGCTGGTTTGAATCATTCTCCCTTGCATGACAATATGCAGCAATGTGTCCCTGCTTGTGGCAGACATAACAGGTGGCATTCTTCATAGGAGGGAAGAATCTCCTTTGATGGCTTCCAAATTTGACATACTCAGGAGCATATGATCCTTTTTTTGTTATCTTAGTAGTTATTGCATTCTTTATTACTAGAGGTTTCTTCTGCTCTCTGTCTCTCTTATTGCAGATTTCTTCTTTTGTAGGAATTATTTGAGCTACTTCCTCATCCTTCTTTGCTTTTACAAAAATAATCTCTCTGTCAACCTTTTCTTTTCCTTTACTTGATTCTCCTTCGTAGCCTATTCCAGTCTTTATCATAGGGGATCTTTGAGCAACCAAAATTTCATTCAACTTAATAGAGCTTCTTGTTTGAGAAGGATATATAGAAACTTTCTGTTGAGATTTTTCTAATTTCTTTCTCAGACACAGAATTTCTTCTTCTAGCTTCTCTTGTTCTCGAGTTTTATCTTTGATTTGCTCAAGTAACATATCTTCTATCTTCTTGGCTTCTTCAAGCTTTACCTTCAGCTTCATGAGGACTTCTGAATTTTGTTCTTCTTTCACACATTTTAGGAGAATCTCTTTTTGTTTTCTACATTTTAGTTTGAGTCTGTCAATCTCCTCCAGAGCACTTCTTAGCTCCCCCTCAAGGTCTACTTCCCCTTCTTCTTCTTCATCTTCTAGTAGGAGTCCCTCAAGATCTTCTATGGCCATCAATATAAATTCCGAGGTTCCTTCTTCACTTGAGGGTTCATCTGAGTCTTCAGATGCACTGCTGTCTTGGTGAGCATAAAAGGATTTTCTGCTGAATTTCTTTTTTTTCTGCCAGTTCTTTGATGTGTCTTTCTCTGATTCTTGAACTTGATTTCTTACTTTCTTGTGAGGACATTTAGTAGCATAATGTCCAACTCTTCCACAGTTAAAGCATTTGAAGGGAAGTTTACCTTTGTATCTACCTGAGCCTCTATCCAATTTCTTGACAAATTTAGCCTCTTCTTCATCAGAGCAGGAGCATATGTCTTCCTTTTCTTCTTTCTTCTTTTCTGTTTTGAATGCTGCCTCCCTTGTGCTTGACTTCTTCTATGGGAGCCTCATCTCATATGCTGTAAGATTTCCTAGTAGCCGATTCATGGTCAATGTCTCCCAATTCGTTGTCTCTTCTATTGCAGATACCTTGGGATTAAATCTGGATGGGAGTGATCTTAGAATCTTTTGCACAACTATACTTTCTGGTATGGTTTCTCCAAGAGCTTTCACATTGTTAACAATTTCTGCAACTTTTAAGAAGAAGCTGCCAACATCTTCATCATCATTCATTTTAAAGTTTTCATACTGGGCTCTATATACTTGAAGTTTGGCAGTCTTTACTTTCTGGTCTCCCTCATGTATGCCTTCAAGAGTATCCCAAATTTTCTTGGCAGTGTCTTTGTGCATTACTTTAATAAACTTTGCTTCACATAATCCATTCAGGATGGCATTCATGGCTTTTGCATTAGCTACAAAGATTTCTTTAGCTTATTTTTCTTTATCAGTTGATTTCGGGGCATATCCTAATTCCACAGCAGCCCAGACTTCTATTCCTAGAGACATTATGTATGTCTTCATTCTGATTTTCCAGAAAGCATAATTTTCACCAGTGAATAAAGGGGCTTTATTGGTTGAGCATCCTTCTTTACTAGCCATCTTGGGAACCTAGGATCTCCTTTCAGTTGTTAGACTTGTACAAAGGAACCCGCTCTGATACCAATTGTTGAATCTTTGATTAAACTGAGAGGGGGGGGGTGAATCAGTTTAATACATGCATTAGCCTTTTAAATTTTCACCAGAGTTATTTACAGCTTTAATATATGAACAATCTTATTTGCAGCCAATATTAATTTATTGTGACACCATACTTAAGTTGAAAGCAGCAAGAAATTAAGCAGATTGAAATAATCACATCAACACATAAGAAGCACACATAGAGACAGCAGATCTAAGTGGAAACCCATAAAGGGAGAAAACCACATCTTATTATTGTTGTGATGCAAAGGCAAGCTCCAACTCCCTCTCACCACTGTTTTTTTGCAGGCACCAACCTACAGGAGGCTCCAACCTCAATTCTGCAAGCTACAACTTGCAAGGAAGCTCCAACTCCCTTTAATTTTTCTGCAGGCACCAACCTACAGGAGGCTCCAACCTCAGTCAGCTACAACTGACAGCTATCAAGCTTCAACTTGATAGGGAAGCTCCAACTTCCTTAATTTAACAAACTGAATGTTTGCTGATTTACCTCTGATATCAGCTCTGTTCTGTAGCTCCTCTTTCTGCTCTTCTTTTCTTGATCTTCTCTGCTTCACTCTTCTGTATTCTGCCTTCTCTTTCTTTACTCTCACCTCTGCTCTCAAAAAATCTCTTTTCATATCAAGATGATATTATTTATAGATTTCCTCACATGACTGTTTGTATTATGCTTGGAATTCGAAATGGAAAGTCATGTCTCTTTGCCTTCTGCCTTCTCACACCTTTTATCATCTTACTCAGAAATTATAACTGTAGGTGTCAATTTTAACATTACAGTGGGAGTTTGTTTTCTCTCGGAGACTTGCCAATGCATCACAAACAATAAAAATGATTAAAACATTTACATTCGAATTACAATGTGAACTCCAGCTCACTCATTTTGTCTCTTGGCTTGCTGCGCATTTGTCTTTTCTCTAACTGTCTCTTTGTCCCTTTCTCTTCTCTGTATGCCTTTTTGTTTATGGCTGCTGCGTAACTCCTGAATTTATGAACTGCATTTTTATTTTATTTTTATACCAACGCTTTATATATAAATGAATCTGCTGACTGTAATTCAATCCTTTACACGCAGCAAGTGTCTTATTGATGTGGCGAGTTCCGCAGGCCAGAACATACATATATTACAATTGCATTACATTACTAATCGCCCTCCCGTTAAGCTGAGGCCCGTGGGTCTACAGACCACGCGGCATGTTTTAATACAACCGCAACCACTTTATATATATATATATATATATATATATATATATATATATATATATATATATATATATATATATATATATATATATTTATATATAACAGCGCCTTCACAAATTTCCGTTTGCGATTAGAACTGGAACTCAAAACACTTGTTAATCATAGTTAATAAGCCCATCGGGTCCGGGCTTCAATTGCAACGTTTTACAAAGTCGTGCGATCAATCGGAGAGTTCCGATTACGATTGAGATTCCGGATGCGATTTTCATATATCAACTCCCGCTTATAACACGATCGGATCCGCCATTTCAATCGCAGCGTTTTACAAAGTCGTGCGATCAATCGTAGAGTTCCGATTGCGATTGAGATTCCGGATGCGATTTGCATATATCAACTCCCGCTTATAACACAATCGGGTCCGCCATTTCAATCGCAGCGTTTTACAAAGTCGTGCGATCAATTGTAGAGTTCCGATTGCGATTGAGATTTCGGATGCGATTAGCAATTAACTGTGGTACATAACTCGATCGGGTCCGCTACCTAATCGCAACATACAAAGTCGTGCGATTGGAACTCGGATGCGATTAGCAATTAACTGTGGTGCATAAATCGATCAGGTCTACCACTTCAATCGCAGCGTTTTACAAAGTCGTGCGATTGGAACTCGGATGCGATTAGCAATTAACTGTGGTTCATAACTCGATCGGGTCCGACATTTCAATCGCAATCGCAACTTTCTGTTGCGATGTTCCGCTGCCCTTGCGATCTCCGATTGCGATTGGATGAGGGTCCCACTTTATATTACTTCCTTTCCATTGATCATAACACGATCCACTTTAATATATATCAATGTATATGCCTTGGACCATTGGAACATATGGGTCAAAGTGTGCCTAAACCTCAGTAGTGATTTCGAAATCTTCATATTTTGCTATCCTTCCGCCTCTCAAATATACATCTTCGAATTTTCGTGTTATTTGCATTAAGATTGCTTCTATTGAGTTAAGCGTATCTCTTAATAATTTTTGCATATGTTTATATACTACGATAGCGATTCCCGAATTTTACAGAACACCAGCTTCCGTTCTCCGTCTCTCCTCGACCGTTCGTCGTCCGTCGTCGTACTCTGCCTTCATTGGCCGAGATAACTACCGATCATTATATTCGTTTCCTCTACCTTCATTGGCTTCTTTGCTGCCTCTTTGCTTCAGCGCTGCCTCCTTTGCCATCAATGACAACATTTCCAACAGTGTGCTCATGCTCCTAAGTCATGACTTTTGGACCTGTGTGTGGAGGTGCTTGTTGCTCTGTTTCCAAAGGTTTTGAAAGTGGTCATTTCAGAAGTCATCCCCATTTCCAAATTTTGTCCTTACCCTGTTTCAGGCAACTAAGCCTTAAAATATTGTGCTCTTTGGTTGAATCAAAAATTTTATTTGCATATTAAAGACTGGGAATCCAAAAGGAAAATGTGGTTCCATTTAAAGATATGTGCAACCTAAATTATCCAAATTCTTTTTATTACACTCCATCCATCTATTTCGTTGTAGCATTCCTAGTCCTTTAGTATTCAATTATAACTTTATAAAATCAAGATGGCCATCCATATTCAAAGGCTTCTACTTTTCTTTGTGTTATCTTCTAATAAGGATTTTTATTTCCAAGTAATTCAACTACCAAAGGTAGTACATGTGAGTAGAGAAGTAATTCAACTACCAGTTATTCTCCTACATAGTACATGCTTTGATAGATTATATCAAAAGTATTACCAATACAATAACATTGATTGTTGTATGTGGACATTTTTGTTCAGGATGGTCCATTACATAATCAAGATGAGGAGCTAGATCATGCAATTGCACTTTCTCTTTTTGAAGAACTAACCAAACCAGATGGTATATGATGGAAATTTCATTTTTTTACAGTTACTTTTAGTTTAATTATATCATTTAGCTTGATGCTTTTCATATATTCAACTAAAATTTTGTTGCTTAACAAGACTTTGTCATTTCCATGTTTTAGTGAAACTGTTTATGGTTTGATACTCTCATACAACCTTTATCAAGTTACATGCACCCTCATTAGAAAAAACAAGAGAATTTTACTTGCCATGACTATCTTTCTTTGTCATTATTGACTTAAGATAGTCTTTTAGCTAAGAAACTAGTTTCAAGGTTATGGCATAACTTGTCATATAAATTGAATAGAATTTATATCCAAAATGTTAACTTGTAAACTACTTAGCTAGTTTTAGGCTTTCCATTTAAAATCTACTTCAGTTTGAACTTTGAATGAGTTGTTCCATAGACTTGAATATTAAGAGATTTTGGTGTAAGGATTAAAAATTAGCCCGTAAGGCCTCTCAGTTATTCATTTATTTTATCTAATATAACATTTACTATTAAATTAGAAACACTCGGCACAAATACGTCATAGATCAAGATCATACTTTGTAGAGTGTCATAGAATAAAAATAGGAGCAAGGACACTGAGTTCTTTCAGTTTTCCTGGTTCTTATTCCTTTGGTGTATCTTTGCACCTTTAGGGGCAATCGCTAGTTTAAAGTCTAATTCTTTAGAGGGTGCTAGCTCAATGGAAGAGCACCTGCTTTACAAGCAGGAGGTTGGTGGTTCGATTCCATCGTGCCCTGATATTCATATATAGGGAATGACGAAGATCAGTTTTTGGTGATGGATGCTCTTTTGACCATCACCAATGAGTTTATGGTGACATTTTTCGACCCTCACCAAAATATGAAATGGTGACGGTCAACGAATGCCACCATATATACACATCAATAGTGACGACCATTAAAGGTCTGTCACCATAAATCATTGTTGTTGATATGAAATGGTGAGGGTCACTGTTTGTCATTATAGTCATTATTCGTGACGGACCTTGATGTCACCAATGAGTTTATGGTGACCCGCTAACACCATATATAAAATTCATTGTGTTGACGGCCATGAAAGGTCTATCACAAAAAATCGTTGTTATTCATATGAAATGGTGACGGTCACTATCCGTCATTATAATCAATATTCGTATGTACTCAATGTCACCATACACACATGCAACGCCACCTTTGTGACGTTTGATTTTGGTGATTTAGTTGTCCACACCATTGCTCATATGAAATGGTGACTGTCACTATCCGTCACTATAAATCATTATTGCGACTTAATTGAAGGTCATTGCCAACACTATTTTTTCTCTTTTACTGCCACCTTTGGTGACGTTCAGTTTTTTGGTGACGGAAGCTATTTTCCGTCACCATTGCTCATATGAAATGGTGACGGTCACTATTCGTCACTATAAATAATTATTGGTGACGGACCTTGAATGTCACCACAACACCTATACTTTCGGGGACGCCACCTTTGGTGACGTTCAGTTTTTGGTGACGAAGGCTATTTTGACCCTCACCAATGAGCTTATGGTGACCATTTTCGCCCCTCACCAATGTGCTTTTTTCTTGTAGTGCTCATATTGTTTTTATTGATTTCATTTATTTTATAATAAAATCCTAAATTATTACTTGATATTGCATATAAAAATGAAATGCCTTCAGACTAAGGGATCTTAAGGATGCCCAACATGTGGGCCTTGCACCTCATCCAGAAGATCGAGTCATTTGGGAAAGACTGTATATGATGAATACATAATGTTTCTAAAGCCTGATTATCCATATCATGTACAAGATAAGGATGATTTTGGTGGAAAGGAGTGCCTTCGTAGAGAACCTTCAAAGATTAATTTGAGGAGATGGTTGAATGCATATAGAATCACACATGGTAATTTTCATTCTCGCCTTTTAAATGATATGTGATTACATTCCTAAAACATTGATTTATTAAATTTATTATGATTCTTCTTTTCGGTAGGATCCCTTCTTCCAAGAATGACTTGAAAGACAATATTTTCAGACTTTCATATTATGAAAACCTACCTATTATTCACTTGTATGACACAATGCACATAGGGAAGGACGCATCTGTTTGTTTATACAATATGCTATTTGAGAAGAGTTCAATAAATGGGATGCAACTAAATAAGCTACAAGTGAGTATGGACCTCAAATAACTAGGAAGAATGTCTCATATTAGGCCAAATGACGATGGTAAATTTGGAGCTAATCCATGGTCTCTCACAAAGGAGGAGAAAGAGCACATTATTAAATCCATAAAATCAGTCAAAATCCCAACAGGTTTTGGAATAAATTTTAAGAATGCATTCTTAAAAGGAAATGAACTTGTTGGAATGAAGACCCATGATTGGCATAATTTCCTTAGGGTATGTGCACATTGATCGACATTAAATATATTATATATTACATAATTTTAAAATTATTTTATTTAAAAAATAATTATATATCATGATTAATTTATTAATTTTAACATTCTAATTGAAGTATGTATTACCTGCCAACCTTCCAAACAATTTCAATGACAACATTAGGAAGGGAAATATACAAGCTAAGTATATTTTTTAGGTATTATGCATGGCCTATATAAGGAAAAAGGTCTCTTCAAGTACAATGTAATATACTAGAAAATTGTTCATCTATTTTTTTTTTTTCTTTACACAAATCATGGGCCTAAATTAATTAATTCTATTCTAGGTGGGTCACTTCAATAGAGATACACAACAAACACTTAAATATGTGGAAGAAATAACTCCCCATTTTGATGTGTGACATGCAAAAATACTTCCCAACAAGTTTCTTCAATGCACCAAAACACTACATTGTGCACCTCTTACATAAAATAGAGTTGTGTGGACCAGTTCAAACAAGGAAAATGTTTCATATTGAGTGTTATTTAAATTTTTTGAAAATTTTCGTAAAGCAAAAGGCTTGTCCTCAAGGTTCCATGCTTCAAGGGTACATGTTGTTCAAATCCACAGTTCATCTCACTAAATTTTGTAAAGAATTAAATATTGAAGGGCCAAGACTATGGGACTCAAACTAAAGTGAAAATGTTGAAGGACATGTATTCACAGAATGAGAAAAAACTAGGGAAATCAAATATGATTAAACTTATATCTACATATGGTTCAAGATTTTTATTTGTGACTATGATGATATAATGTGTTTTATGTTTATGATTAGAGATTTTGTTGAATGGAGGCTTTATTATTATATGTTGCAAGAAACAGTGAACACACAAAAGTATGAAGGGAGGAATATCAAAGGCATCATGATGCCCAAAAAATGTGTTTTTTGTCATATGTATCTTGAGGTGGTAATAATTCATCTTCACATTCAGCAATAATGAGAAAATTTTAAAAGGATTGGCCTCCAGGTATGTGTTTAAAATATTTGAGGGATTGAGTAGCAAGGAAATGTATAAATAATGATGAAAAAATTACAAAACAATCGACAAACATTTCACTCTAGAATTTCTGCATATTTTACAGTAGATTTTTAGTCACACGTTCATGATGGAAACATAAAAACCAACACCTTGAGATTTTATGGAGCTTAACTTCATATCTTTCAAGGTTGTACTATTTGAAGCTAAGTGGTTTAGAAATATTGTAGTTGCAAATCATCCAACAACATATATGCATGAGAATGGTTTTTGCATCATCAATCATACCAGTTTTGAGCAAACATATGAACCATATGTTTTTCCTGACCAATGTGAGAAAATATTTTTATGTTGCCATACTACAGAACAATCAACGTCATTTGTCATTAAGTATAATCCTAAATATATAAGATTCTTCCAACCTTCACATGAAGATAAACCTATATCAACAGAAATGTCATCTAATGGTAGCTCAGATGATTAATTTAATGGGCAAGAAGACATGATTGAAATGTACAATTCCTATTCAAATTATTTTGATGGTTAGTGACCAATTTTATGAATAATTCTACTCAATAAAATGTAAATTTCTAGTAGTTCTATATTACAGTTGTATTTTAATTTAAATCTATTATATGGATTTGCTTAGAAGAATCAAACCTATCATAATCTAAAACTTAATAGTTTTTCAATGTTAAACATATTAGGGAACTATAACATGATAACAATGTTATATATACTATCATTATGTACATTTAGAAAAAACAATTTCTCATTATTTTCTTAGAAAACTTAATAATTAATGAATTTCTATCTTATAGAATTGAAAACTTATTTTTTACAAGGGAAAGTTAGATATTAGAGGATTTTTTAAGAAATATTTACCCTCCAAAATGATATTTTATGATTAAAATATTTTCAAAATGTTTCATTTGATTATGAGTTACTATTTTTTGTTGTTTCTTGTATGTATTTTAATTCATTTGTATACTTTTCATTTTATAATATAATCATTATTCCACTTCATATAATCAAAGATTCATGATTTTATGATATATATATATATATATATCACTTGTTTCATTATTGGACTAATGCAATGAAGTATATAAAATTAATTCTAACTTGGGAAATGTGTAATATTGAATGAGCTCTATTGATTCAATATGTGAACAAAAAAAGAGAGTAAATTCTATTATTCAAACAAAGGGTTTAAATGAATTTACGAGGGACACATGTTACGGAGTCATAGATATTAATGAGATACCTTTTAGAGGAATTAATGTATCTACAATTCCATATTCCCATTTAGATTTTACAGATGATGTATATGTCCCAGTAGTAACTGATACTTGCCATAATGTGGAGCCTACACTTGAAACTGGATTTCAAATTGATAGATTGCAATCATAAAGAGATTGGTTGATGAAGGATGATGTTGATCGATACATAAGAGATTCAATTCATGCGACATACAAAAAAACTCTCTGACATAGAGAATGAAACATATACAGAAACAATTGTTGATGATCTACTAAGGTAAATATTGATTAAACTTTAGGTTTGTAATCACATCACATATGATTATTAATAATATATCATATCTAAATTTTTAGGAGTAATATAATGTTCTCGAAGAAAAAATTAACACCAATGGACAATAAAATCAATCTCCTCCATCAGATGAAAAAACTATACCATCTATTAGTGCATATTTTCAACCTCTCTTAAAATGTCCAATTGAATATGTTAAAGGAGAGGAAACTAATGGTATTCCATTTACAATCACATTAAATGAAAAAGGGCAAGTGTTAAATGATGAAGTTGGGAGAACATGGAGAGACATAATTCACCGTGAAGCATTGAGATTATTTGGTCCTACAATTATTAAATATTTCCGTCATCAAAGTAAAACATATATACTATGTTTTTTCATAAATTGCATACTTAATTTATGTAGTATAAACTATATACTTAATGTTTCATGTTTCACACACACATATATATATATATATATATATAGATAGTGTTGAATTCCCTAAATTTCATTACTATCATACTAGAAACCTTAAGATTTTTTATATGTATTATTCACTTTGTATGTGTCTTTCACAAAGAGGTCTAAGAAGGACGAGTTATTATCTCATATGCATAAAGTATATGCAATTGTACCTCCAAAACAAATTCTTCATAGTGTTGCTCAATATATTAAAAATACCATGAATTCTTTGAGAGGAGAATTGGTCAGAAAAAATGTAGTCAAGCCGCACTTCATAGGAGAAGGAGAGTGGAAGAAGTTATTAGATGAGATGGCTATTAAGAAAAAAAGTAAAAATGGGACTTTGGTTGGAAAAGACAAATATGCACATACTGTACAATCCTCTAGGTTGACCACACATCATCGTTTGGGGAATGGTGGCATGTTATCCACAGAGGAAAAAAATGTAAGGTTAATACTATTATGCTTCTCAAGGAAATATTATTTTTTATATAATCAAATTTCTAACTATTTCATTGTAATTTAAAATATAGTTGCAGGTGTTCAATACTAAAATGTCCGAAGATGAAAAATATTTTTCTTCATGCTATGGTGTATCTTCTCTCATTTATCAAAATATTAAATATGGATTTCATCCTATTATAGATTAAGAGGTATTTTTTCACCTATAATTTTTTTTTTCTAGATAAAGTTTCATAATATGAAAGAAATATATGCAAATGAAAGTTTCAGTTAATACAATTTATAGTTGTGTTGATCTTATCTTATATGTGTCTTAGGTAACTGTTCAATATGATGAAAGAGAAAATGAAAGTGAACGTTGAATCATGCTTCAACCTTACCATACGCTTGGTTAGTTCACTTCAGTTATTTTTTAAATCAATAGGATACTTTAGTTATGAAATACCATTAAATGTATATATTTTTAATGTTTTATATCAATTCAATTCAAGTTATTGTTTGTGTTTTTCTCCATTTATTTCAGTTATGTATTTTTATTCACAAACGTATGTTTATAATTTTCTTTTTATGTTCCATGCAGGTGGCGACAAAATTTTGAAATTTTTTTAAGGATGAAAAATAAAGATGATTTCAAACGAATACTTAAAGTTTTATCATATGTAGATATTGCTATTCCTTTGTATTATTCATTTAATGTGAAAGTTATCCATTTAATATATTTTTCATAAGTAGAAAGATATATAATAGATTATAAAAAACAAAGGTTTTTGAAATATCATGCAATCTTGAAGTTTTCATTCAAACAAAATTCTTTGAGGCTTGGAATTGAAATGACACTCCTTAGAACTTTTATTTATTTATTTATTTTAATTTTCAAAGATTGAAATGATTCATCTACATCATCAATACCATGTTGACCAAAATTATCAGTAGTCATATTATGTATGAAAATTTATTATGCCTATCAACTTGGAATCATGTGAATGTTTCAATGGAGAGACTATTCCATTACTTGTAATTGATATTTTCCATAATGTATCCAAGCACAAAAAAAACTACAATAGTCTTATTATACACAATGAATTGAAATTTTTAGATGAAACTAGGGGATACTTCAATTGTGTAATACATTTGATACAAATTGAATATATTTATGGTAATTGGATTTAACCATATAAAGAGAAAATTTTTGACCATTTTCTTATGACCATTTCCTATTGATTTAAAAAATAACTTAAGTGAACTAACCAAGCATGTGGTAAGGTTGAAGCATGATTCAATGTTTAGTTTCATCTTCTCTTTCATCATATTTAATAGTTACCTAAGACACATATAAGATAAGATCAGCACAACTATAAATTGTATTAATTGAAACTTTCATTTGCATATATTTCTTTCATATTATAAAACTTTATCTAGAACAAAAAATTTATAGGTGAGAAAATACATCTTAATCTATAATAGGATGAAATCCATCTTTAATATTTTGATAAATGAGATAAGATACACCATAGCATGAAGAGAAATCTTTGTGATCTTCAGACATTTTAGTATTGAATAGCTGCAACTATATTTTAAATAACAATGAAATAGTTAGAAATTTGATTATATAAAAATTAAAATTTCCTTGAGAAGCATAATATTAAGCTTACATTTTTTGCCTCTGCGGATAACATGCCACCTTTCCCCAAACGATGGTGTGTGGACAACCTAGAGGCTTGTACATTATGTGCATATTTTTCTTTTCCAACCAAAGTCCAATTTTTACTTTTTTTCTTAATAGCCATCTCATCCAATAACTTCTTCCACTCTCCTTCTCCTATGAAGTGTGGCTTGACTACATTTTGTTTTCCAACCAATTCTCCTCTCAAAGAATTCCTGGTATTTTTAATATATTGAGAAACACTATGAAGAATTTGTTTTGGAGGTACAATTGCAGATACTTTATGCATATGAGATAATAACTCATCCTTCTTAGATCTCTCTATGAAAGACACGTAGAAAGTAAATAATCCATATAAAAAGTCTTAAGGTTTCTAGTATGATACTAATGAAATTTAGGGAATGCAACACTGAGTACAATATATATATATATATATATGAAACATGAAACATTAAGTATATAGTTTATACTACGTAAATTAAGTATGCAATTTATGAAAAAACATAGTATATGTGTTTTACCTTGATGATGAAAATATTTAGTAATTGTAGGACCAAATAATCTCAATGCTTCATGGTGAAGAATGTCACTCCATGTTCTCTCAAATTCATCATTTAACACTTTCCCTTTTTCATTTAATGTGATTTTGAATGGTACACCATTAGTTTCCTCTCCTTTAACATATTCATTTGGACGTTTTAAGAGAGGTTGAAAATATGCACCAATAGATGGTATAGTTTGTTCATTCGATGGAGGAGATTTATTTTATTGTCCATTGGTGTTAATGTATTCTTCGAGGAACATTGATATTACTCCTGAAAATTTAGATCTAATATATTATTAATAATCATATGTGATGTAATTACAAACCTAAATTTTAATGAATATTTACCTTAGTAGATCATCAAGAGTTGTTTCTGTATATGTTTCATTCTCTGTGTCAGAGATAGTTTTTTTTGTATGTTGCATGAATTGCATCTCTTATGAATTGATCAACATAATCCTTCATCAACCACTCTCTTTATGATTGCAATCTATCAATTTCAAATCCAGTTTCAAGTGTAGGCTCCACATTATGGCAAGTATCAGTTACTACTGGGACATATACATCATCTATAAAATATAAATGGGAATATGGAATTGTAGATAAATTACTTCCTCTAGAACGTATCTCATTAATATCTATGACTCCAGAAGGTGTGTCCCTCGTAAATTCATTTAAACCCTTTGTCCGAATAATAGACTTTACTCTCTTTTTTGTTCGAATATTGAATCAATAGAGCTAATTCAATATTACACATTTCCCAAGTTAGAATTAGTTTTATATACTTCATTGCATTAGTCCAATAATGAAACAAGTGCAATATATATATATATATATATATATATATATATATAATTAAAGCATCAAACTTTGATTATGTGAAGTGAAATAATGAGTATATTATAAATGAAAAGTATGCAAATGAATTAAAATACATACAACAAACAACAAAAAATAGTAACTCATAATCAAATGAAACATTTTGAAAATATTTTAATCATAAAATATCATTTTGGAGGGTAAAAAAATCTTAACAAATCCTCTAATATCTAACTTTCCCTTGTAAAAAATAATTTTTCAATTCTATAAGATAGAAATTCATTAATTATTAAGTTTTCTAAAAAAATAGTGAGAAAAAAATTTTAAATGTACATAATGATAATATATATAACATTGTTATCATGTTATAATTATCTGATATGTTTAACATTGAAATACTATTAATTTTTAGATTATGATAGGTTTTATTTTTCTAAACAAATCCATATAATAGATTGAAATGAAAATACAACTCTAATATAGAACTACTAGACATTTGCATTTTCTTTAGTAGAACTATTCATAGAATTTGTCATTAATCATCAAAATAATTTGAATAGCCATTGTAAATTTCAAGCATGTCTTCTTGCCCATTAAATTCATCATCTGAGCTACCATTAGATGACATTTCTGCTGAGATAGGTTGTTCTTCATGTGAAGGTTGGAAGACTCTTATTGATCTAGGATTATACTCAATGACAAATGACTTTGATCATTCTGTAGGATGGCAACATAAAAATATTTTCTCACATTGGTCAGGAAAAACATATGGTTCATATGTTTGCTCAAAACTGGTATGATTGATGATGAAAAAACCATTCTCATGCATATATGTTGTTGGATGATTTGCAACTACAATATTTCTAAACCACTTAGCTTAAAATAATACCACCTTGAAAGATATGAAGTTAAGCTCCATAGTATCTCGAGGTTTAGGTTTTTATGTTTCCATCACGAACGTGAGACCAAAATTATACTGTAAAATATGCAATAATTCTACAGTAAAATGTTTGTCGATTGTGTTGTAACTTTTTCATCATTATTTTTCTACATTTCCTTGCTGCTCTATCCCTCAAATATTTTAAACTCATACTTGGAGGCCAATCCTTTTCAAAATTTCTCATTATTGTTGAATGTGAAGACGAATTATGACCACCTCAAGATACATATGAAAAACAACACCTTTTTTGGGCATCATGATTCCTTTGATATTCCTTCCTTCATACTTTTTTGTGTTCGCTTTTTCTTGCAACATATAATAATAAAGCCTCCATTTCAACAACATCTCCAATCATAAACATAAAACACATTATACCATCATAGTCACAAATCAAAATCTTGAACCATATGTAGATATAAGTTTAATCATATTTGATTTCCCTAGTTTTTTCTCGTCCTATGAATACATGTCCTTCAACATTTTCACTTTAGTTTGAGTCCCATAGTCATGGCCCTTCAATATTTAATTCGTTGCACAATTCAGAGAGATGAACTGTGGATTTGAACAACATGTACATGATATAACCGAGATTTCATATACAAGTTGGCCGCACTAGATTTTGATAGGTCAGCTCACCATTATATATGGCAACACCTAAATGGTTTGTATACACTTTGACTTGTTCCTATTCAATGCCACTTTTTCTATCCTTTGCGGTTAAGTTCACTTGCAACTTTATTTTTGTTTTTGTATTCTCATTTAATAACGTTATGTTCATATAAATTGTGTGTTTGCAGTATATGCCTAGATCTTAACTATATTACCAACAATATTCCTATGGTGGGAATCAATTGTTGCATATATTTCACCAATTAGGCTACAAACTAGTATCATAAGCAAGGCACATGTCTTTAGGAAAAAGTACAGATTTCATGAAATCATTCTTGGTGGGTTTTTTGGTATAGAAACAAGCAAAAATACCACCTGTGGCAGTGCCCTCTTCAAGAAAGGATGAATATAAGATAAATGTCAGAAGAGCATTCAAAGAGAGTGCCCAAATCTTATCTATAACAACAATCAAATTTGCACCTTAGATCAGCATCTATGCCACTGAAATAGCCCATGAAAATCAGTTTCAAAGGCATCCAATAAAGTGCACCAGTTGTGACTAACGTATTGTACATAAAATCATGATGATTTTAAGGTAGGTACCCAAATAAATGTTATCTCAACCCAAAATATATCTTCAGAATTGCAAGGAAAAAAATTCCAAATATAAGGCACTTAACTTAGGCCTAGAATAGCACATGAAAACCCATCCATGGACCACAAATGCACCTAACTCTTCCCCTATATTGCCTTCATCCAAGCCACAAAGAACAATCATGATATTTCATTCAATCCAAACTCAAAAAAAGCTAAGATTTATGTTGATATTTGTGGCTTCAGAAAGTGTTTCTACATAGGCTAAGTGTCAAGCATGCAGAAGATGAAAATTGCCTCTTTAGGTGCTTGCTGAAGACGAGTAAGTGATTATTATGATTTCTTTCCTAATTTAACTTGTGAAAAACATATTAATTAATTCATTAATTGGTGTTGAAAGATCATGTCCAAGTTAAACTGTCGTCATGGCTAGAGAAAGAAGAACAAAAAACATGGCATGCTCAATTGGTTCAAACCACGGAAGTGAGAAAATGGTGGTAAAAATTAAAAAATATTGAATCTTGATAAAAAAACCTCTCCATGTTCATCATCTGTATCTTGCATCCCTTCATCATTACAAGCATATTTTACATTAGATACTAAGACTGGACAAAGAATATCTACCAGTCTCAGGGTTGATGATGTGGCACCAATTATCGATGTCTTTGCAGAAAGAACACGGGCTGGAGATCTATTCAATTCAACTATCTGTGGATGGAGGCCACCTCCAACACAGACAACAATGGTCGGCCAAATGGATCTACTTAGAGAACAAGTGAAGATGTTGGTTGAGGAAGTTGCTCTTTGTACAAGCTCCTTGAAATGGCTTCATTAGGGGAATTTTGGTCTAAAATGGGCCTCCTAAGGAAATTATAAAACAATAGTGGAAATAATAAAATAATGTTTCATTACATCATCAAGGTTTAGAGGGAAAAAAGAAAAAACTACTTTTTCAACTAGTATTTTCAACTTATCTCCCTAAGGTTTTACTCAAATTTCGAGCAGGAATACTCATTGGATGGAAAATTTAATTCACCATCCAAGAAGTACCCATTTTGCATATTTTTTATAGACTCTGCTACACAAAAAATGAGAAATACATGAAAAACATGATTGCAATCACGTTTTTTCATGTATTTCTCATTTTTCGTGTAGTAGGGCCCATCAAAAGTATGCAATGTGGGTACTACTTGGATGAGGAATTAAATTTTGCATCCAACGAGTAATCCCACTCGACATTTGAGTAAACCCTTAGGGCGATAAGTTGAAAATACGAGTTGAAAAAATAGTTTTATTATTTTATTATTTTTTAATCTTTTTACTTTTTTACTAGAAAATTGGTGAATCATCCCCCATGGTGGACATCATCATCTTGAATCCTATTGGTTCTCATAAATTTTATTTTGGTTGTACATTTTTCTTAGGATGCCCATTTTAGACCTCAAAGTTCCCCTAATGTCTGAGCAAGCTGCCAGCATTCCAGATTGTTTACAACTTCAAGCCTAGATGTAAAACTTGAAGGAGGAAGAGATCTAGGAAAAGAACGACAAATACAGGTTCATGAAATATGAACGGTTGGTTCAATTTAATCTTTTCCAAACACTGATATTATATTGTAAATATCACTAACCATCTCAAAAATTATAGCTTAATTGAATGTAAAGCCTTTTTGAACTTGAGATCATAACTATTGATAATAGAGTACTTCAAGAGCAGCTACAAGCTAAGATATCATAATTGAATGCCATGCAAGAAGAAATTCATTTTGTCATTCAACATATTAATTCTTCCATGTATAAAATATCTACTGAAGCCCAACCGATAGTCCATTCCAACATATCTAGTTACTTGAATCCTTGTAGCTTATGTGTAGAGCTTTAGAGTGTGGAGGATAACTTAGATGTGAACATACCAGTTTTGACTGAGAATTTATTAAAGGTATGCTTTAAAGGATTTTGAAGAGGAAACACCTCTGCAGTCACAAGTTCATATGCAGGCAACTGAGAATGAGAATCTAAAGAAGGACAAGGTTTGAACAAAAGGATGGACTTGAAGTTCACAGCCAGAAATTGGTAGAATAAGTATTGTCCAATGCACAATACAAGGAGCATTATATACATTACCAAGAAATGGTGGTCATGAATAGTGGAAATCAAGCAGATACAAAGAAATTTGATGCACAAATAGAAGAAACACATAATATTTCAAATACCATATAAATGCGAGAAACATCCACTAAAATCTTGAATACTTCCTCTTTATGTGTGATTCCTAGCTATGAAAGCATCAAATGTCTTGAGAAATGGTCAAACATACCTCTGTGTAGGATTTTTTGGCACTAAATTTTCTTCTTCCGAGTGCACCAGAATTTTCAAATAGCATATTTCAGTCAAATACATATAGCTAGCTCATCAATTTTGATGTATCAATGCCTGCTAAATCATATAGCGTATTGTTAGCAACTGCAATGGCATCGGTTACTAATAGGATCAGGACATATATGCGTTGGGGTTGCAGGGGCTCCATAGAGAAGTTGAAATAGGCCGAAATGAGTTGTGACTAAGAAGAAAGGTCTGATGTGAAAAGACTGGCAAATATGTAGTGAGGCAGATCTGAGGACCTGCTCTGATTCCATGTTAATTTTACTCACAAAAATAGACAACGTTAGATGAATGAAAGATTATTTTCTCATTTATATGATACACACTAATACAATCTGTATGATGCTTGGTTTCAAATTATGAATGAGTTCTCTTGGACTTATAATACTGTTGGCTTTCACCTGAGGCTTTTCGCCTTCCACTCAAGTGAATCTGCCAAATTCACATAACCTAAAAGGATTTTGTTTCCAATACCTATAAAAATCAATGTTGTTACAAAATATTTTAGAATCTGATGTTTAGTGATGGATTCAAAAGAATATTGAGATCAAACATCATTCCACCATAGACAAGGTGTGGAAATGGTTTTTCATGGCAATTCATATACATCAGTTGGTTGCAAATATCTTGATCAGACCTTTGGAAAATGGGGAGTTAAAGATGTTCATTGAGAGGCTTGGAGTGGTGGAAAGATATTTTTTGCAATGAGGAGTGCTAATTTTTTACCTGTGTAGCTTAGACTATGTTTAAGCTATGTTAGCTTCCTATTCTAGAGTAGACAATGACAACAATATTTATTTTTTCAACTATTTGCAGAGAAAATATGATGCACAAATAGAAGAAATGCACAAAAAATTCAAATGTAGTATATATGCGAGAAACAACCACTAAGATTTTGAATACTTCCTCTTTATGTGTGAAAGCATCAAATGATACCTAGCTCTGAAAGCATCAGCTTAATTTTGCAAATTGGTGGAGCTTTATTCACTTATATTGTACAAGGAAGGACACTAATCACAACAAAAAATCAATCAAGGCAGCAGATCCCACTAATAACATCTTATCAATTGGGTTCCTTCATCTTTCAACCTTCTTCTCTCTCTTTCCTCATTACTTTTCCACCCATTTTGATAATTACATAGTTTGAGTTTTCTAATCATGGAAATGGATTTGGCAGAGTGTTTTTGGCAGTAGTGAGAAAACAAAGATCCTACAATTGCATACCCCAACTACACGCAATCTTGTACTATTCACAGAGAAGCAGCCCTAGAGGTCTTCTCATTGCAGAAGTTGCTGGCATACACTCACAAGAACAACATAGTGCAACAAGGAAGAGTTATTTTGGAAATTTCTATTATGATGAGGGAATCAAGTGGAATGAAAAGGTTTGTAGAGAATCCCTAGAGTGGTGCCAAGAACCTAGAGCAGAGTACTCTTGAACCATTTTCTTTTGGTTCAGAGGAACTAATATTTGTTCCTAATGAGTCTCATAAAGAAATGGTGATATTTGAGGAAAATGGTGGTCATGATCCATAAAATAGCCCAACCAAGCCTAAAAGGACTTACAATGTCCATAATTCTAACCTCAGTGTGGCTCATACCTTATGCTTTCACAATTTCCTAGATTCAAAAGACAAGAATAACAACATTGGCCTGAATTCCAACATTGTACATAGTTCAACAAATACAAATCAGTGTTCCTTTGTAGTTTTTTCTAAAGCTCTCAATTTGTCTTCCAAATCTTCTCATGAATCTACTTACTCCATGAACTCCTCCATGGTCAAAGGAAACTAGCAATTAAGATTATACATATATCTCGTCAAAGAAACTAGTTTATCCCCACAATCGATCCAAAGGTTGATAGGGTTGTAATAAAAAATGGACGCATCCCATAAAACTGAAATAGGAAAAATTAAAACTCTATAGAAAATAGAGCTCTATCCTATCTTATTTTCCTTTCCTTGAATTAGAAGAAAGGGGAATTTTTGTCTCCTCCCTTTTGTTATGATTGGAAAGAGAAATTTCAATCTAAATCCAAACCATGTAGATCTCTTGGGCTGACACCATCTTAATCACAAGCTTCCACCCTTATCTTCTATGTTATCAACCATATTTAAATTTTAAGTCCCACAAAATTAGCAAAGACAACAAATAATATTGCATGGTAAAATAGCTCATCTCAAAGTAATTGGTTGTTATGGATAAAGGTCATGCTTTTACAGAGCAGAAGAAAAATGACAGATAAATCATCAACCCATTGAAACAAAAATTTAAACGTGGTTAGAATGGTATACCACTTAAAAAAAAAAAACGTGAAATCTACAATATCGTGGTAAAGTCATCAACTGTCTCATCAGAGAAATGAAGCAAGAATTTTATAGTACAACTGGGCTACTATTTTAAGAACATATAATTCACAATATTCTTTTGTTGAAACCCATTACTTGGTTTGTTTTTGTAAGGACAAGGATAAGATATTTGTTGATGAGAAAAACATGACTTTAGAGACATTCTAGACTCTAAATTTTGTTCGATAAAATAGCAAACTTCCCAAGTGAATGCAGAAATTCAAGATATATAACAAAATTTATTGAGTTAATAACAAATCAATACCTATAAATATGTTATTTTTGTTTCTAGTGGTGGCAGGATTATCAGAACAAGAACAGAGCTGGCTAAACCAGCCAAGCAAAACAGTTCTGGGGTTTTCTAGGCAGAATTGGCCACTTAAACTAGTTTTGGTCTAAATTGATCCAAACCCCATCCTGATTTTGTCTGGAAATTTGTATATTTGAATGGTTTAGATGTGTGTGTCAACTAATTTTTGTTGTTTTTTCACAGATTCTAGTTTTTCAAATTCAACCGGTTCTCAAGACCAGTCCAGTTCTCGTAAAAATTGTTGGTATAAAATATGTCATTATGCATAAAAAGGAAACGGGGACCAATAACGAGGGTGAGTTGTCCCTTGAATTGAAAATAATAAAGAAACTTTGTCATAAATGTTAACTAGCAGCTATGTGACTTTGACATTTAAAACAACATTTTTTCACTCTTCTATTGCCAAATAAAAATAACTACTCTAGAGTGGAGCCTTTGCCATCGTTTCTCTAACCCAAAAAAAAAATAGTGCAATGAAAATTTCATATTGAAATTCGAACGAACTGGCGAACTCTCACATCTCAGTCTTTGTGAATGTTTTTTATTGAGACACATTCAATGCAGATTTATTTTTTTCTAGGAAAATATTATTTTATTTATATATAATAAGTTACATGTATATGTACAGCTTACAAATATGGGATTCCAAAATCTCTGCTCTGGCAGTGTTCCTACTATCTAGTACAGTTTATAGTGTTCCTAGAGGCAAATTCATCCATACAAGAAGCATTAATCCATTATAACTTACAGCAAATTTAATTCTGAAACACTTAGACATAGATTATATAGTACAAAGTTCACATTCATTTGATATGGGCGATTTCTCACCAACAAGTTTTCTCCTGCAAGTTGATTATTAACAATGCTATCTGCAGTTCAGTTCCATGGCATCATCTAATAGAATCATTGCATTCATGAGTGACTTTCTCCACCTTTGATTCATTGTGTGCTCCCTTTTCCACGGTCAGCTCTCCAGCTTTCATGTAGTGGTCCGCGACATCTAGCCTAGGTCCTACATCTGACCCAGTTCATGACTCCTCGTCAATGCTCAACTTTCCATCTTTCGCCCAGTGGTAAATATCTCATAGAACCAAGGATTCAGAATTCTTATTAACATATTTCTCCAAGAATTGTTCTTCTATTAACCGAAAATATCGAAGAAAAATCATCTATGTTTTCAATGCCTACATTACTCTAAGCCGGGGAATTATTCTCTTCTTCATGATCTATGTAAGGACATCTGAATACTCCAAAAGATCATCCAACTTAAACCCTGCATATTTGACTAGAAAATCCACATGTTGTTTCAAATTTTTCTCTGAATTCAGAAGAATCCATGGATATCGTCTTGATATCTATGAACTTTTTCTTTCTGACAAACCTAAACATTTCAAATATCCCTTCTATCGATATGTTCTCTCCCTAACCACAATATTGAAGACATGGAAGCCACAAGCCCCTTTGATCCCTTATTAAACCCCAAACTCTCAACCTGTTTAAATTAGTCCACAAACTTTTCCTCTGAAGTCGTAAGCAACCTAGGTTACCTCGTCACTAACTCTGATAATGTCGAACCCTCAACACCCAACCGTTGCAAAAGTGAAATTGTAGATTTAACCTTATCCTCGTTGCTACAAAATAGTTGTGCATCCCTAATGCATAGTTTGCATATATCTTCTTCCTTCATGACAATCCAAAGGAGAGCGAGCTTACACTTTATGTTTCTTTGGGCAATATGGAATAAAAATTTTGGGTTGGAAAGTATGAACGTTAGAATCTAGGCAAGGTTGGTCAAACCACAACCATTTAGCAACTTCAAAGCTTCTTCCATACTTTGACTTCATTTGGCATGAAGCAATTCTTATTGTGTCTAAAAGCTTTTGCGATATCTTCCAGTGATAAACCACATCTATTGATGAGAAATTTTGTGGCAACATCACTCTCTGGTGGTGTTGTCAACGAAGATGCTATTTGGGTGCATAAATTGAGGAGTATTATGTGGGATTTGATAGTAAATGTAGATGAATGAGGTGGCTTTGGGGTCAATAATCATTTCCATATCTTCATTTCAATCATCATGAGTGCAGAAGGAAGAAGTCGAGAGCAGTTGCAAGGAATTGAAGAAACTATGGAGGCATCATTCAGGCATGTGCAGTCAATGATGGAGACCTGAAATTTGAAGAAGATTGGACAAGGAAGCACTTAATATTTTTGGAGAAAATTGAAGCATTGAAAAATGCATAATTTGGAAATTCATTGAAGACACCTTGGGGCATCATTAAAGATATTTTGGAGTTTTCTTGACACATCACCAAGAATTTTTGAAGACTCTTTGAATTTTGGAGGGCAGATTTATTGAGGACAATGCTTTATGGAGCTTATGTTTTTGGATCTGTTTGATGGGCATCATATTTGGAGCAGTGATTGGAAACTGTTGATTTTGGAAAAATAGGTCCAGACTCCATGTTTCACTGCTCATATGACGATGGTCATATTTTTGTTGGATTCCTCTTTCAGAGGGGTGCAAGATTGATCTAAAGATCATCTTGATCGGATGAGAAGAAAATTGATTTTGAATTTATTTTCCACATGTGCAAGGTTGGCCAGATTCATCCCACATGCCTAAGAGATGTGTCACACACCCTCATTGATGGATATAAATTAGAGAGACTTGGAGGCAATTTTATCATCATATCATCACACATTCTCTCTTTGTGATCTGATTGGTTCGATAGCCTTTGGAGGCCTTTTTCTTCTCACACATGTGGAGAATTGCGGATGTTTTCTGCGCTGATATGTTTAGGGCTTACTGTTGTTTTTTGTGTTGATCTGTTTAGGGCTTGCTACTATTTTCTGTGATGATCTATTTAGGGCTTGCTATTGTTTTTTTCACTCATCTATTTATGGCTTGTTGTTTTTTTTGCAATTTTATATTTATGGATTTTCTATTGCATTGTTGACCATGGTCAACCCTTGTTCGATTGACCTCAATCTTCTGCAGAAATTTTGATTTTAGGAGGTCGTACAGCTGGGCACTAAAATAGAGGAATTTCAGGTTGTTTGACTGAAGCCCTAGTTTTCTTCATTGAATTTTCTGAAGCTACATGTGTTGAGTTTTCTACAATGTCCTTGGTTTGACTTGCATTAACTTCTGACGAGTTATCTTTGAGGGTTGTGGGTGTAACACATGGAAGTGTTGGCTGACCAAGAAATACTTTGTTGGTTGATGCATCTTGTTGACTTTCGTAATGCAACAATATCTCATATCTTTGCTGGACATAAGGAATTGAAAATCTAATCTATATTTGGCTTGTCTTCTATTGATCTATTATTGTGTTTTATTATCATTTTACTTCAAATTTTATGTGATTGATATTTTATTGGGCCTATGAAAGATTGAAGTAAAAGTGCATCAAGCATAGAACACCATTGTTAACTAAATTTAACATGGTATGAGAGCTGAGGTGAAGATAAAGTCCAAGAGTCCAAGCTGGTGTTAGAAGCTATCTTTGAAGGAAGAAATCCTATCAAGGACAAATGGCCTCCTCAACCTACAAGGGTTTCAAGGCTGATGATAAATTGACTGATAAGTCTGATTATCATGCATGGAAGATGTCCTTAGATTTGGCGCTAGAATATCAAGGTGTCATGGACTATGTACAAGGGAATATTCAGGAGCCTCCATCAAATGCAGCAGCTGCCACAAAGACAAAGTATAGAAAAGGGGAAATCAAAGCAAATATTATTATCCAGGATTCTATTCATAAGAAATTGGTTGCTTACATTTCTGAGCTGAAGACATCTAAGGAGATGTATTGTAAGATGGTGAGCATGTTCAGGGCTAGTAATGCTAATCAAATCCTCTTCTTCAAGAACCAATTGAACAATATCAAGAAGGGTAAGGATGAATCTATTCAATCCTATTTTATGAGGCTCACTGAAATCAGGAATAACCTCCTAGCTATTGGGGAAGAAATATCTAATCAAGAGATGGTTATTATTGCACTTGGAGGTCTCCCTCGTGATTATCATGTATTCAATACCACTATTCTCAATAATAATGTGATTCATGATTTTGATGAAATATTGACGATATGCACTCAAGAGGAAACAAGAATGATGGAGTATGCCTCTAATGGTAATGGAAGTGACCCTACTACCTTCGTTGCTCGTGCAAAGAAGAAGAACCATGGTGGACCGAGAAATCAAAACCATGCTAGAGTGGGGCCGAAAGGAAGGAAGGGAAGATATTACACTTGTAACAAGACTAGTCACTATGCAAGAGAGTGCCCTAATAGAAGGGACTCTCCCAGGGATGATGACAACAACAACTCGACAAGGAATGGTAGGAACAACAGGGTCCAAGGAAAAAGGAAGGCTCCCTCTGATCATAGTGGAAATGGGAAATCTTTCAAGAGGTCAAGAAATTCTAGGTATGATGAGTCTAATGTTGTTGATAATAAGAGAAATTAATTTATTCTTGTATCTAACCTCTCTGCTGCATCTCCACGCGACACCCTGGATGTTTGGTTGATTGATAGTGGTGCTTCAAGGCACCTCACTGGTTTTAAATAAGCCCTTTCTGATTTGGTTGAGAAGGATACTAATCTGGAAATTATCCTTGCAGATAATGCCACCTATCCCATGAAAGGTACAGGGACTGTGACCCTCCATCTATCTCAAGGTCAAGTCCTTTTATTATAAGATGTGTTGTATGTACCTGATTCGAAGAAGAACCTGGTTTCCATTTCGGTAATGGAAGACAAAGGGTTAAGGATGGCATTCGTTGATGGAAAGGTACTTATCTGGAAGAAGAACTTCAAGGAAGATATTTATATTAGGTTTAGGGTTGGTACACTCTACAAGGTTGGAGGAAGCCCATTGGGGGCTATGACATGTGATACAACTCTTCAAACAAAGTTATGGCCCCGAAGTTTTTCACACCCTCAGCAAGGAAGGTGATGACAGGGATGCCCAAATTTAAAAATTAATTCGAATACTCTTGTAGAGAAGATGGCATTAAGAGGGAGACCACAACTGCGTACACTCCTGAGAAAAATGGTGTTGTTGAAATAAAGAACATGACCATTGTGGAAGCTTCCCTCGCCATGCTATGTGACCAAGGTATTCTGAAGCTTCTATGGGGAGAAGCTACGAACATTGGTGTGTATGTTCAAAATAGATGTCTGCATTCCTCTTTGGACTCCAAAACTCTTGAAGAAGACTTCTCTGGTAAGAAACCTGATGTTTCTCATTTTAGAGTTTTTGGTTGTCTTGTTTACTTTCATGTGCTGAAAGAAAATAAAAGCAAGTTGTATGCTTCTGGAAAGAAGGGAATATTTGTGGGCTACAATGAAACTTAGAAGCCATATAGAATCTATGTGTCTGGTCAAAGACAAGTGGAGATATACCACGATGTCACCTTCGATGAAGATGTTTCCCTCAAGAAATTAAGAAATCTTCCTAGCTCCAAGACAAAGAAGATGAAGAAGCAGGGAAGCTCGAAGAGCTAAAGGATGACCTGATGCCCGATGTTGAAGGACCTATGGATCACATTGATCCACCTCCTTCAAATAATAGAAGACCCTCATGGCTTAGGGATGCTCTCGAAGATGCCGAGAGACATATCTCCCCAAGGGGGACATTCCGTGAAAGCAAGAAGCCGAAGAGATACCAAGGGTATCTAGAAGCCATGAGTACGATAGTAGAATCTAAGCCTGGAACATTTGAAGAATTCGTAAAGCGTCAATTTTGCAAGGATGCTAAGCATGAAAAATATCAGTCCATTATGAATAATGATGTCTGGGAAGTGGTCCCGAGACCAGAGGACAAATATGTTGTCACCTCCAAATGGCTCAATAAGATCAAGCATGGATTTGATGGAAGTGTTGAAAAGTACAGGGAAAGATTAGTTTCCTGAGGCTTCTCTCAAAAGGAAGGCATAATGATATATGTGCACCTGTGGCCTGATATACCATCATCTAATCTATTATTACCCTTGTTGCTACAAAAGGATGGAGCCTACATTAGATGGATGTGAATATAGCTTTTCTGGATGGATCTATAAAGGAAGAGGTGTATGTGGAGCAACCTTTGGGGTTCGAAGTCCAAGATAGAGACACCAATGTATGCAGGTTGAAGGAATCCCTCTATGGGTTGAAGCAAGCCCCCAGGGCTTGGTACGAGAGTATAGATATCTACTTGATGAAGTTGGGCTTCAGTCGAAGTAATCTTGATCCAAACATTTATTTTAAGGTTGATAGAGAAATGCCTCTCATTTTCATTCTCTATGTGGACAATCTCTTCCTCACAGGTGCTGACCTTCTCATTCATCAGTGTATAAGAGGGATATAGCTTCCAATTTTGAGATGAAAGACCTAGGACTCATGCACTACTTCCTAGGCTTGGAGGTCTGGCATAGGCTAGGCGATATTTTCCTTTCTCAAGGAAAATATGTCGTGAAGTTGTTGAAGAGATTTGGTATGGTGGACTATAAGTCTGTGTCAACACTGATGGAACTCAACTTTAAAAATTTGAGTGGAAATGTTGTTGGGCTCATGCTAGCAAATCCTATCAAGTATCGACAACTCGTGGGGGCCCTGATGTTCTTATTGAAATCTCGTCCACGCGTATTTTTTGCAGTGAACACTTTGAGTCAAAATATGGTTGATCCTCATCACATTCACTGGATTGGTGCCAAGAATATATTGAGATATATTTGGGGCACAATCAACCATGGGCTAAGATACACTGACGAGATTTTGAGACTCCATGGATATACTGATGTTGATTGGGCTAGTAGTGTGGCAGATCACAAGAGCACATCTGGATGTTTCTTCACCTTTGGTTCTGCTTCGATATTTTAGAATAGCAGGAAGAAAAAGTTAGTGGCTTTGAGCACGACTGAGGCCGAATACATTGCAGCAACTATGACCTGTTGTGAATTTGTTTGGTTGCGACAGCTCTTCAATGAGTTGCTCGAGCATGTGCTAGATACCACCGTTATCCTTTGTGATAACCAGAGTGGGATTCCTCCTTTTTAGAATCCCATGTTCCACGATTGATCCAAGCATATTGATATCAAGTACCACTTTGTCTCGGACATGGTACAGCGAGGCACCGTAAGGCTCGATCATATAGAAACTAATGAGCAGGTCATAGATATTCTCATGCAACCCCTGGGGAAGGTCAAGTTCCTAACCTTCCGTGAGAAGCTTGGAATCGTGGAAAGACCTTATTCTGAGGTTCCTACTTGAGTTGTAATATGAGCTATGGGAGCTCCAGGGGACTTGCGGATAGCTTCTCGGAGCTAAGCTTGTCAAACCTTGTTGTGCTTCTGCCCCATCGTTATGATATTGAGTTGGTCTGCCTCTCTCTGATCTGTGCCCCGCACGCATCCTACCCATGGAGTTTCAGACTCATGGGAAGTACCTCTCATTTGTCCAATGAGGTGGGAGATGTGGATAGAGACCATAGCAAAACTGATGGACGCATCGGAGATTGTAGTACTCTTTATGTCTAGGATGACACGTTTCCAACACCTAGATCTAGGATAAAATATGATGAGGTTCTTACCTCCAAATTGACTTTGGGTATGTAAAATAACTTCGGGTTAGTGTGTGACTTTTCTGAGTCTATTGAGGTTTTATCCTCTAAACTAACTTAGGTTCAGTAAACTAACTTCGGGTTAGTAGGAGACTCTTTTGAGTCCAAGACAGGTTTTTACCTCTAAGTTGACTTCAGGTCAGCTGTGTGTGATGTCTTTGTGACTCAAATTTCTTCTATCTAAAATAAAGAGCCAACAAAGAAAGTTACGGCAAGATGACGCACAATGTTTGGTTTGGTACATGATGGATGGCACTTGCGGATAGATGGAGTTCTCCCTAGTTGAGAGGGAATGTTAATTTTGGGCAACTAGGTCCAACCTCCATGTTGCACTGCTTATATGATGATGTTCATATTTTTGTTGGGTTCCTCTTTCGGAGAGGTGCAAGATTGATCTAAAGATCATCTTGATCGGATGAGAAGAAAATTGATTTTGAATTTATTTTCCACATGTGCAAGGTTGGCCAGATTTATCCCACATGCCTAAGATATGTGTCACACACCCTTATTGATGGATATAAATTGGAGAGACTTGGAGGTCATTTTCTCATCATCTCATCACACATTTTCTCTTTGTGATATGATTGGTTTGGTAGGCTTTGGAGGGTTTTTTCTTCTCACGTGTGGAGAATTGCTATTGTTTTCTGTGCTGATTTGTTTAGGGTTTGATGTTGTTTTCTGTGCTGATTTGTTTAGGGCTTTCTGTTGTTTTCTGCGTTGATCTGTTTAGGGCTTGTTGCTATTTTTTTTGCTGATTTGTTTAGGGATTCTTGTTGTTTTCTCGCTGATCTGTTTAGGGATTTTCTACTGCAGCGTTGACCAACGTTGACTGTGGTCAACCATTGGTCATTTGACCTCAATCTTCTGCAGAAATTTCGATTTTAGGAGGCCATATAGTTGGGCACCATTGGTCATTTGACCTCAATCTTCTGCAGAAATTTCGATTTTAGGAGGCCATATAGTTGGGCACTAACATCGAGGGATTCTAAGTTTTTTTACTGAAGCCCTAGTTTGTTGCGTTGAATTTTCTAAAGCTGCCTACATTTAATTTTTTTTGTTGTCCCTCGTTTGACTGGCGCTGACTTGTGATGAGCTATCTTTGAGGGTTGTGGGTGTGACACATGAAAGTGTTGGCTAACCAAGAAAGATTTTGTTGGTTGAAGCATCTTGCTGACAGCCGTAACGCAACAATATCTCATATCTTTGCTGGACATAAGGAATTGTAAATCTGATCTATATTTGGCTTGTCTTCTATTAATCTATTATTGTGTTCTATCAACATTTTACTTTAAAGTTTATGTAATTGCTATCTTGCATTGGGCCTATGAAAGATTGAAGTAAAAGTGCATCAAGCATTGAACATCATGTTTATCTAAATTTAACAAAAAACTTTGTAGACCTCTTTGAAACATTTGTTAAGTATTGTTGAAAGATGGTTGATGACTTAAGAAGTTTGGAGCATCCCTAATTTTGTTGAAGATCCCTTAAAGTCTAGTGTGCAGACGTTGTGAGGATTTGTTGATTTGTGAAGACATAAAGATGTAATAAATTCATGTATAAGTCACTCGAATCTAATCCTTGCTTAAGGTAATACATTAGTTTTGTTTACGTATGCATAGTTTTTATGCGCATTAGACTATGAATCAAACTATCAAGCATTCATCCATCACCTAAATTTTGCAAATTGGTGGAGGTTTGTTAACTTGTACATGGACACCAATCATGAGGGAAAATCAATCAAAGCAACAGATCCCACTGATAACAACTTATCAGCTGGGTCCCTTAAGCTTTCAACCACATAACCACATTAGCACCACATAACATAAGTGGTGCTAACTTATGGTGCTAGAAGAGAGGGTTTTTCTTATTTTGTCAATCTACAACACTATGGTGGAAACTCATACCGTAGTTGGCACATGCCCTTTATCGATTATATGGTGGAAAGTCATACTATATTTGGCACATAGTATTCAGAAATTTTCTGAGGAATATCCATCGAATAGAGAAGCCGACACGAAGTAATGGTATAAGGAGCTGACTTAGTTAATGCGGGAACTGACTTCTAAAGCATAACCCTAGTTGTGGAATCCTTTAGAAAAAAAAAAAAAAACCCTAGCTGTGGATTCCGTAACCCTAGTTGTGGAATCCTTTAGAAAAAAAACCCTAGCTGTGGATTCCGTAACCATAGTTGTGGAATAATTTAGCAAAAAAACCCTAGTTGCCCTAGTTGTGGATTCCTTTAGAAAAAATAACAAAAAACTGCGGCGTTACTAGATAGAAACAACCATCTTATAGAGTAAGTAGAAATAATCAGGAGACCTTGAATAAAGACCTTTCACTTGAGAAAACAATCTAGCAGCAAATTAAAATTTATATTCTGCCCTGTTTCAATTTCTGGGGTGCCTGATATGGGCATGCATTCTTATACAAAGATGTCAACCAGTTTCACTCCCATGCATCTATTTCGAAACACTCGCGGCAATCGATAGCCCAAATGATGCAATGCAAAAAATTTATAAATGATCCGCAAAACAATGCAAGAAACTGCAGGGCACCTTTACATTTGCTGAAAATAAAATGGATGCTTACCCGTTTCCTTTCGGCGTCAAATGATAGGAGAATACCTCCACTGGAATGCGCACTAATTCCTTGTGGTCGTCGGCATCTTCTCAGAAGCATCGCCGTGCTCCTGTCTTGGAGCATCCTCTCTCGAAACAAAAGTCATTCAATCTACCGATGAGAAGCACGATCTGGAACAGCGTTACAAAAAGGGTATCTAATTAGGGCACTTCCGTAGCTGAACAAATGTGCATCTGTTTAAAAAAAATATTATTGGGCATTTAAAATCAAGTGCTACAACGTAACCCTAATTGCGATACAAACAGTTGGGTATCTCAAACTTGACTCTAGGTTCGAATATTTAAATAGTATCCAAAGAGTTACTCTGACTTAATCAAAGTGATTTTAATTTAATATTAATCAGTATAAAATATGTTTTTTAAAAATAACTTTGACCAAATCTTAACTTTAATTGGGATCCGAAGAGTTACTGATTTAGTCTAACTTTGACTTAATCTTAACTTTAATTGGGATCCAAAGAATTATTAATTTAGTGTAACTTTAACTTGACTCTCAATGATATTTAAATAGTTATGAAGTTAAAAAGTTTAATTGGTATTTAAAGTTAATATTAAAAAAATAAAAATAATTTTTATTTTAATTTAATATTAATAAATATTTTAAAATTTGTTACTTTACAAATAATTTTCATTTGAGTAGTGTTGAATGGAGTTTTTCCAATTTTAATTTAATTATTAATAAATAAATGATAGGAATATAATTTTTATAGAATATTTTTAATAGTAAAGATAAAGGGTGGAGATTTAACTCAAATGTAATTAAGTTTTTTTGGTTTTTCAATTTAATTAAAAAATTGCTATAAAATTGATAGATATAATTGATTTATGGTTTTTTTTTTATTTGGTATTGATAAGTTATGGTATTGACCCATGGTATTATAACCAAGAATATATATAGGTAAACTATCTCCATGGTGAAGTGAACGTGAATTTCTAGGGTTAAAAATCTTCGGACATGTTTCTTAAAATGTATATAAGTTTAACTCATATTTTAATTTTTTATAACTACTAATAATAACCAACCTAAATCCATGTTAGCTCCCATTTACTAACCTCTAAGAAGAATCAAATACCTTTTGACCTTAAAAGAGGTTTGCATCACAAAATATTTGATCCCTTGGTAAATCTAGGGTGGTTTTATTATTAATTATAATGATAATTTTTTATTTTTAGTTTTAGTTTTATGTAATTGTTTTAGATAATTAACATTATTAATAATTTTATTTTATTTTGTTATAAAGTTGTAATTTTAATTCTATTTTTCTTTTTATTTCATTTTATTTTGAATGAGTCAAAATGTTTACATGACATTACAACATCTCTACAATTTTAACTTTTAACTTTTTATTAGTTTTTAATTGAGTTCAGATATAAATATTTACAAACATTTACACCCTTAGAACATCTCTCATAGCTTTTTGCTTTTATATTTAATTCAAAAATATTATAAAATTAAAATAAAATAAAATATTTATAAAGTATTTTGGTCCATTGAATCTAGATGGTGATGTCAAGTCACTGGTTCTCCTTGATGTCAAGTCATCGGTTCAATTCCCTGCCCCTCCTTGATGTCAAGCCATTGGTTCAATTCTTTGCCTGGATCAAGTTGATATATTGGATATGATGAAGATGTACTCCTCCCAAGCTTACAAAAAAAATTTTATAAAGTATTTTGATTTTGAAATGAGTTATGGTTTTTAGGTAGGTTGTATTGATAAGCCATGGTACTAGCCCATGGTAGTGTCACAAAGCCTATTTGCAAGTTAATGATATCCATGAAAAATGGGTGAGTATCCATGGTTAAGAATTTTGTTATATTGTAAGTATTAAATCTTGATTTCAAAAATGTTATAAAATCGAATTAAAATAATACATTTATAAAATATTTTGATTTTGAAATGAGTTATGGTTTTTGGACATGTCATACTGATAAGCATAATATTGGCCTATAAAAATAATATACAATAAAGATAAAATGAATTTTAATATATAACTTATTTTTATACCATGTATATATTTTAATGTAATGTGTATACTTTCTTTTATGGTGGATGCCTTGTGGTATACAATGGAAAACCATCACTTCTGTCAATAGTTAACCCCTAGATAGAACCCTCGATGATAGTTGCCGAGATGGTATGGTGCGAGAGCAGTGTGAGAATTTCGTGAGTGGGCTCGGGAGGGAGGCGGCCACCCTTAATCGCTTGGCCCCAGTCCGAAACATTCGATCAAAACTCCAATCTTGGATGGTTAGGATTCAGCTACATGTTTCGAGAGTAAAATTACAACACGATTGGATGAGCGGCTGAGATTGTCAGATCTTTCACCATATCGGATAAACATTACAGAAACCATTCTCAATGCATGTAAAGGACGTGTCAAGTTTATTGCACAGGTGATAAGTGTCAAAGGATTTGATGAAGGTGGCGATGAACCATTCCATTATCATTTGTGGTAGAACTATAATATAACTCATTAGAACTTAATGAAACCAAACGTGGAAACCATGTAGATGCAGTACAAAAATTAATGAAGGAGTATGACGTGTACCTTGTTACAATGTAAGGGTAATACAAAATTAAATCACCACCCTAAAGAGTTGTTGGCTTCAATACAAGTGGCACCCGAAGGAAGGCCGGATTAGGGTCGACTTCATTAGTGTAAAAAATGACTGTGTATACCGATGATCAACCATCTCGATTTCTTTTATGACTTTCATAAGGCATAGCATAGTTGATAAATAAAATTCTTTTATTGAAGTGATAATTAATTATGACCTCACTCAAATATTTTGTAACATATATTTATGTACTTATTGTTGATACGGTGGAACCCTTGTAAATAATTTAAATACAATTCTTAATAAGGTTATATTTTTAATTAAAAAAAATTGTCGATATTTGTTACAAGTTGTAAGGTTGAAAAAATTGAGGTTTATTGGAAGGCTGATTAACAAATGCATATTATAATGAGATGACAATGTCTTCTAATACTTCATTTGGCTTAACCTTAGACCTATCAACTAATTCTAACATGGTAGGAGTGGGTAATAAGTCAAAGGATCTTATATGAGATAAAGTCTCCATAATCATCACATTAATGGTTGCACCTAAATCAATCGAAGTGTTCTTTATGGGATACCCATTGATAAATGTGGTAACCATGGGGATTCTTGGGTCCGGTGGACATTAAACTTGCAAGCTTTCCACCTACTTGAATTGTGGAGGGTTCTTTCTTTTGTCTTCTTCGCTTATTGGTACATAGTTCCTTCACTGTTTTGGCATATATTGTGATATCCTTGATTTCTTGCAGTAATGGGATCTTAATGCACATATTTCTCAGTTCAGACACAAGATCAAACTCAGGTTGTTTTGATTTTATTTCCATTGAGTTGTTTTGATTTTATTTCCATTTCCAACCTCTCTGGAAAAGGAGGCTGGATCGTATGGGATGAGGAAGATTCGTGTGGCCTAGATGATTTTGCTGGTTCAAGTGTGGTTTCATCTTTAGGTATTTCCAGGCTATGTTCCATTACAGTCTCTTCAATTCTTTTAGCCTGAGTCACCACTTTTCCCGATCTATGTTTAATTTCTTGTAGTGGCATAGGGAATTCCTGCAGCATAGGAACAGAAATTTCTTGCAGCGGTTGCGGTGCAATACAATAGGTAGGAAAAGTGGGATAAATGATCAATCCAATATTCTAAGAGGATTGGATGGTTTGATTTTTGGGGTTAGACACTGGTTGAGCAGATAGCTGTGTTGGACGAGGTTGATTTGGTGGGGAAGTCAATTGAAGCTGATGTTGCGGTTGTACCATTTGTTGTGGTGTGGGCTGCAAAGGATAAAATTTTTGAGTTGGGAAACTTTGTGTAGCAGGGTAAGAATAGTTCTCGTGCCAAGGTCCTTGAGGGGCCCAAGGCTTCTAGGGAATTAGAATATTCCACATCTAATTTTGAGCATAAGGAAATTAAAATGTGATTGTGACATACCTACAGGACATGGCTGCCATGGCTTTTGAGGTGCCATTGCATAAAGTGCACTGACAGCTCCTTGATCTACTATATATGTTGCTTTGATTTCAGGAAGAGAAGGACATTGATCAGTGGAATGCCCAACTTCGTAAATTCGACATACCTCTATACTATCAGCAGGGCATTCCCTTAGAGCATGTTTCTTCCTTCATTTGGAACAGAACACAGCCAAATATTTCTCCAGTTCATCATGTTTTTCATGTTTCTTCTTAGTCTGCAAAACATCCAATTGTGAAGACAAGGTGCTAAGAATATCAGTTTTAAAATTTTCAAATAAATTACCCATTTTAACTCGGGTTAATCCAGCTCTGACAACTGATTTAACAAGCCTGGAAGAAGTGTCTCTTGACCCTCCTCCAACCTTCGAATTTCCTCTGAAATATCTTCTACAAATCTCACACACATCATCATAGCTCAGCTTTGATGCATCACCTACAACCATTAAATTTAAGACCTCTAGATACTCTGATATGATTGCCCTAAGAAAAACGGTTCTCTTGGTCTCTTGATATAATTGATTCATCTTAGATCTTTGTAAGCTATATTGGAATATTTCCACCAAATCTTCAAGGCTCTCCCATTCCTTCTTATTCATGCCAAAGATTTCTTCCCTGAGATCCCTAGTCTTACAATAGTCTTGCTACTTTTTCAGGAACACCTTCTTCATTTCATCCCAAGTTGTAATGGAGTTTGATGCCAACACCATAAACCACCTGAGAGTTGCATTCTTCAATGTAGCAGAGAATAATTTTAGCTTCTGAGCATTGGAAGAATAGTCATAGCTTCTGCATAGTACATCGAATTCAAGTAGGAAGGCATTAGGGTCTTCACTAGAGGCACCACGAAATTTAGGCAAGGCCGAGGGAGGAATGTTTTACATCTGAGTAGCTCCAACAGAATCTTTGATAGGAAATCCAAATGTGACTAGTTTCTCCTCATTCTCATTAGTGCCTTCTAGATGAGCCATATCAGTCCAAGAAAAAGTGGGACCTTGGAAGGCTATAGATTCTTCGGAATCAATGGTCTAGAGTTTTGGTTCTATGACAGGATTCACAAGGAATTCCTCTTTAGGATGACCATTGAGTAGAGATGTTGTCTTTCTTGTAAAGGGAGACTCAAGATGGGCAGTAATAGAAGATTTTCCAACAGAGGATTCTGCTGTAGAATTATTAACCTGCTCAGGACCACGGACCTCCTGTTCGGATTCTTCTTTCTTTGATACCTTATTTCTTGCAGACTTCCTTGTTCTAGCCAGTGTATTAGTAAATGAAGTGGTGCTCACACCACCACGAATTTGAAAATATTGGACCCTATTCATATATTATACAAACAAATTCAAAAAACTATACTTACCAAAAAATCAAGACATGCCTTTGGCGAATTTCTGACCTCTGTGGGTGCGTGGGCTTTGCCCTTCATCTTATCACTTCGCCTCCCCCAGTCCTGCAAAAACAAAATCGAAAAAACCATCCTAAAACTCTTTTAGTAACATCCCTTAGCACCTTCACGGCAATGGCACCAAAATTTTGAGTCAAATTATACACTTATAATTTTCCAATCATAAATTTTCAACCCAGGGTAGGTAAGCTTATGAGATATTGTTGGAGCAAGGTCCTCCAAAGGCTACGAATTGGGACATTTTTGAGTATTTTTATATATTTTTGGCATATTTTAGTCTAGCGCAGGGGTTTTGGGTTGTTCAAAGCCCCAAAAAGCATTGTAATGGGTCAAAGGGTAGACCTAGAGTCTGCAAACCATGGTTTGTGGACCACAGGAAAGCTTAGGCTAAATCATTATAAATAGAAAGACATTTTGAGTCATAAGGTAGGCATGAATAGAGATTAATGCGAATTTCAAATTAGTAGATATGTTTGGGGTTGTTAGGGGAAGGACTCATGTTGGCTGTGTGAGTGGATATCCTCAGTTCGACTGTGTGTGTACCCTACTGGTTATGTGCACAGGTTGGGTTTTAGGTATTGTAAGTACATTTGAAAGGCTAATAAATGTGGAAGATTGTTGGAACATCTGGATTTTTGGAATTTACTGTTGATGCAAGTCTTTGGTATCTGTTTATGTTATGCATGCTTCTGTGTTAAGCAACTGTGTTATTGGCTTATGCTGCATTGAATTTTGATCTAAATCTGTAAGAATATCTGTGATAGCTGTGGAAGTACCTTTGTTACTGTTCTATGAGTTTATGATCTACTAGTTACTGTGATTATATTTATTGCACATGTGGATATAGATCTGGTAATTACGAAGCTAAACGCATCTCTACTTGACTTACCTGCCCTCTCCCACGGTGCAGAAACCTAGTTCCAACACCGTCCGATACTGCTTTGGGTGAGACTTTTGCTTGTGCAAGCAGGTCACTGCCAAAAGGGCCAATAGTATAAGGGTTTGTTGGCAAACTTTCACCTCCGAACCTGGGTCAAAACCCTTGGGCCAAAAAATGGTTCCATTACCGAGACCAGGAGCATTTTGAGAGAGGGATTGGGTAATTCCAAGAGAGTACTGAAAACCTAAGAAGAAAGAAATTGAAGAGTGGTTTGAAAGGTAGATTTAGAAATTTGCGATAAAAGAGAATCACAACACAAGGTTGACGATGGAGGAGTGGAAGAATAGGTACGTTTTTACAGAGATCTATGAAATTTTCTTTATAACATTTGCAACCAAGCTTCAGGAGCGGCTGGCGAGACTCATAGAATTCCAAAAGTGTTGGAAAGATGAAAGGGTAACGTAGTGGATGCCAGAGTTGATCCAGCAGTTGGAGAAGACTGATAACACCATCACTCACACGATAGATCACTGAGCGGACAGTGTGCTAGGAGGGTTTGTAACAGAATTTGCCATCAATCAAGTCATCTACTATTATGAAGTAGAGTGAAGATTCTTCAAGGGCTTTCAGGGTAAGTTTCTAAAGACCTTACCATTGTTGATTAAGATATTACTATGCGAAAAGAGCATTATGTGCAGCCACACCGAGTGAATGACCTATGATCTGGATGGAAGTACAACGTGAAGTGGTAAATACTATTGAACCAACCCTGAAGAAGATAGATTTTTTTATAGTCTGATAAGAGAACCAACTACGCAAGGCCCCCCCGGCTACACTACCGTCGAGGCCACGTAAGGGTAAGAACTCACCCATACCTCCATCCCCACTAGAGGACGATATGGCTGCGCACTTAAAACTACCGACCTTCAAAGGTGTGGGAGATGAGGACATGGACCGATTCTGGTTTGTTGCAGATTTCGTATGGACTATGAAAAATGTGGCTAATGATACCATGAAGAGGGCACAACTATTTCTCGCCTTCAAAGAAAGAGCCTTGGACTGGTATAGGGGATACATAGCTCAACATGGTAATGAAACTATTCAAGATATTAAGGACACCCTAAAACAACAGTTCCAGAAGCCTAAGTCCTACTCTCAAATAGTGGTTGACGTAAATATTTTTAAGCAAGGGCCCAATGAGTTGGTGTGGGAGGCTGATCAACGATTAAAAAAAGCAATCATAGAAGGAGGATTTCAGTATGATGATAGGCAGCACACAAAATGGTTCATCGCTATGTTTCTGCCTCACCTACGCATACCTATGGGTCACCAAAATTTTGAATCATAGGAAAAAGCCTTGGAATTCGCTATGAAGTTAGAAGTTGAGCCAAGAGATGACACCCAATTAGGAGTATAGCAAATCCAAGAGCAGCTAGGGGAAATGCACATGGAAATTTAGAACATGGGAAAGGAACGAGGAAGGGAAGCTAGTCTGGACATAGGGTGCATACGATGTTGGGTATCTGGGCATACAAAGGATTAGTTCCCACTGTCGACAGACTACCTACAGGTGGGAGGACCCTATCTGTTGCAGCTAGGATCAAGCGGACCTATGTTATGGTGCGATGATTGCCACGTAGCCAGCCTGCATGATACTAACCATTGCCCCAGTTTGGGTGCGTATGTCCCAGAACTGAAGTAGCAATGGTACAGGTTTTGTCAGTCAATAAGGCATGATGAGCAGAACTTTCGCACATATGATCTAATGATAGACAGAGGAAATCTATATCAAGTACAGTCTAATCCATCCTCATCGAGATCCCCCATAGGTATAGGTGGCTCCCCAGCTAGGGGCAAGGGAGGGGGTCGAGGTAGCAGCGCAGGTGCGGACGAGGACAGCTAATATGTTATAACTGTGGAGAAGCAGGACACTTTGCAAGAGACTGCCCAAATCCCACAAGGCAATCCTACAAATATTGTAGACAGTTGAACCACATGCTTGAAGACTGCCCAATATTGATCAATAGAATGCAGGAAAAGCAGGTAACATCTACGCAGAATGTGCAGTGAGTTACGACTGAACTGCAGGATGAAGACCCGAGCATAAATATCATAACACACAATGGAATGGCCACTAGAGCACTTGAGAAGAAGGCTGCGACTTAACCTCTTATCCAAAGAGCTGTTATCAAGCAAGAAGGGTTGGAGCTAAAATAGGAAAAGGAAACCTTTGTCACAGCTCAAAAAGACCTTGGTGAGAAAGAGGCATCTAATTCTTAGGCACCTACGAACCCCAGAATAGATGATGAGTTCAAATCATTTCTGCAAGCATGTATGAAGCTGTTGTGCAACAAAAGGGTTGTAGAAAACCTCCAAGTATTAATATATAGCTGTGCATCATGGCCTAACCTACCTTTGGAATTCAAGGATGTGCACAAACTGTACATATATAAGAAACATATCGGTACGGAAATGAGACTGACGACACAGATCGGTGAGTACGAAATGGATCAGGTTATTTTTGACCTGGGGTCAGATGCGAATGTATTACCTAAGAAGACTTTGCAATGAATGGCAGAACCAAAGTTGGAGTGGTCCACCATCCAGCTACGCATGGCCAATCAGCAAAAGATCATAACCTTGGGGAGAATGTCGAAGATTGTGGTAGATATAGCAAGGGTCAAGGTCCGGGCTGATTTTGAAGTAATTCAGATTGTAGAAGATGTGGACCCCTACCCTGCACTCCTAGGGTTGGATTGGGCCATAGATATGGGAGGCATCATTAACTTGAAGAGGAGAAGCATGGTGTTCAAACATGATGGTACACGGGTAATTGTACCACTAGATCCTGTAGAGGGAGAACGATATACAGAGCCAGTGCGCAGCGAGGAGGATGTAGATCACATTTATAAGCTAATTGTGTGGGATGAAGATGGATCAATCCCATGACGGAAAGTGTACTATGTTGGGAAAAGGACATTGAATGCTTCTACGACTCTGATGGAGAGATCGAAAATTGGCTGAACCGATTACATGATGTCTCTGCGCTGCGATGTCTTCGGGTCACAAAGGATTTCTGCTAGATTTTGTTAGAGGTAAGAGACCTACCCTATTTTGATGGTTCTCGTAATATTAAGGAATTTTTGTGAGCATTTGAAGCTAAGGTCCCACGAGAATGAAGGCTAGGAACCCTTAATCTCGCCATGTGTGAAACACCTGTGTGGTGGTGGGACATGCATAAGGAGGCGTTCCAGGACCGAGAAGAATGTTGGGGTATGATGATCCTACGATTTGAATCACCCGCTCACTGGCGTGTCGAAACATACCTTGGCTCAGGAGACCCATGCGATTATCTGCTCGCTTGGATGGAAAAATGGTGCGACACGACTATGGAAGAGTGAGTTCATCTATTTATTCATGCCTTGGGACCGCTTCCCACCACATGGTATTTAGATGCGAAGCTACATTAGCGCACCCGCCATTGGGAGACCTTGAAAGATGAATTCCTGGGGACATTTGGGTTAGTAGGTGGAAATGAGGCGCTTGACGCAACTCTACAGGACATTGACACTATCGTATGGGGTGAATCGTATCTGTGTCTCACATCTGAGGTGCCAACAGGGGAAACGTAGATACTGGACATGATCAATTACCACAGCCCAGTCCTAAAGGAGTGTGAGGGTGACCCACGAGCCATTTCTATTATAGAATTAGAGGATATGCGCATAGTTACGAAGTCGCTCAAGCTCCGAACAGGTAGCATTGAGATGCACCCTATGTTGACTACGAATGGGGATGCGAGTCCAATACGCAAGGTTATCATAAATCTGGAAATTCCTACAACAAGGAAACAATTGTGTTCAATCCTCATCCACACAGGATATTACAGGAAGTTCTTTCAAATGTATGTAGTGATAACAACACCTCTGAGAAACTTGCTTACGAAGGATGTCCTTCTGGGATGATGAATGTCAGACGAACATGTCTCTAGATGCGAAGTACCTAGTGAACAATCCTGTGTTGGGGGAGGATGCATAGGAGGCATACGTGTTTAGTCCAAGCACAACAGGTACGCGGAGCACATAGGAGGAGTGAAAAATAGCCGTTGGAATAGTAAAATCTAGTAAAAATTAAAAGTTACAGTTAAAAGGAGCGGGTGGCTAGAAATTAATGAGCCAAATTCTCAAGATTTTTTATCGTTTACCTGATGGTAAGTTCTATGTGAAGTTGGCCCTACTGTTGGATGACCGCAGGCACTATAAAAAGGGCAGGATAGCTTAGACAAGGGTTCCGTCTTACTTGCATAGCTTATACTTATCATCTTTGTCTCAGACGAAATTGAACTGTAATATTTTCTGGACCTACAGTGTTCTTTTCATGTTTGATTAACCTACCCTTTATAGCAGTAGCCACCCAGAGTTGGGATTCCTTTTTCGCGCTAGGATGACGGCCACAAACCCTACTGAAACCTCGGCACCAACATAACTAGAAATTGAGGAAGTAATGGAGATTGGGTCTAAATGAAGAAGTGCTCTCTACACCGGTCACAAGGAAGGGAAAAGAGAAATCACAGGGCTTGGGGAAACCCCCGAAACATGTGAAATGGGCTGCAGGGAAGCCCCAGACTTCCCCAAGGAATGTCAAGACCCCGCGAGCAATGCCCCAAGCTCAAGTTGTGCAGGAGGAAGCCCAGCCTGCCAACCCGATCAACTAGTTACCCCCCTTTATCCAACTGTTCAGGCCCTCGACACGCACACCGAAGAACCTCAATGACCTGATCACCTATCTGTAGACACCACTGACCTCAAGAGAGGTCCCTGTCCTTAACGACCCTTGTGGTAGGCTCCATGAGGTCAAATTTGAAGATCAGGACTTGGAAAAATATGAATCCTTTCTAGAGCTGGCACCTGAGCTATACCTCGAAAAAATTCAAGAGAATGAGGGGGTCACAATTATTCCCCAATGCTGGGTATGTGGATTGGCCAGATCCGGGCACCTCAACCTCCTATGAATGCCACACTTCAACAACTACAACATCACGGATAGGCTGGCCCGACAGTTACTCGCCCTGATTCGCAATGGGTTCCTATGGATTCAGGATAGAATTCCCATCAATGTTGCGCTGGTTCACAGAATTACTGTCCTTCCCATGAAAGGGCCACACCCTCTGGAGCGCATGGGTAAGAATTATGAGGGAGAGACCACTGAATATGTGCACCAAACCTACCATGTGAAGAGAAATACCTAAGGCTTCATCATCAAGTCTATCAGTGACCCGGGTATGCAGCTGGGTACCATGTTATTAGCATGTAAGATAATGTAGAAATGCCAGGTTGCAATCGTCCCTTCTTATGTCATTCGGTCAGCAGGCCAGTGTGCAAAGGAGGTTTGCCTCAATTGGGCCCAATATTTGTGCGATGAATTCTTGACCAGCGTCTGCGAATCTCAGGAGTAGGGAAATTCCTTTTCCTATTATTGGTTGTTGTTCCTCATAGCACTGGTCACCTGTGAAGCCCCTGCGGAGTCGATCCTCCCTGAGCTCACTCCAGACATGTGAGAAGGGGCTCATTATTCCCATTTGTGGGACTCCAAGGACACATAGTACGTAGAATATAACCAAGTCTTCTGGGTCCTCTTCCAGAACAGCTTGGTAGCATCCATCAATTCTCAACTCCGGTTGTCCCCAACAGCATATAACAGATACAAGGGCATTGAATCATTCTAGGTTACCCTGCACAAAATCCAGATCAAAGCTCACAAGGATAAAACCTGGACCTTGCTTCCTTATATGGTAGCAAACGAAGAGATTGCTAGTGTAGTTTCACTCTGGCCTCCTCCCTGGAGGATTGGCTTCAAAATTGGCGCGAGGGGCACTGAAGGAACCAGCACGATGAAGGTCATCCCCCCTGTCATCATCAAGGAGACTGGAGGCTCAAGCACGAATACAGGAAAGGACTCGGGCATAGCAGCGAGAAAGGATACACAGCCAAAGTAGACCACCGAGGAGGATGTTGAAGCTGAGACTCAGGTTGATTTACAGCTAGATATGGGCACTAAAGTGCTAAACATCAGAGGTACCACCTCCTGTTAGGGCACGAAGCGTATAGGCGAGCCTGTCAAAAGGCCCTGAAAGAAGCAGTGCTCTCAATGGACGGAACGTGATGAGATGTTTATGCTGGCTGATGGAGACCTCGAACAAATTGTGGACGTAGTCACTTTGGCCACAGAAGACAAATGGGTAGCCCTGGAGGAACAACAGAAGGCTGCGATAGGCACCATCCATGCTGAGCTCCACGCCCTGTAGATGAAAATAGAAATGTTGTAGACCAACGTGAGTAAGGTACGGACTCCCTTAGCAACCAGCAGTGCAGCAATAGTTATGGAGGAAAGTCGTATCTGCTCCTTACCTAGCGCCACCCTTGTGATTAGTTCGCCTGACCAGGGAATACAACTCCAAGCAGGAGCAGGGGTGCAGTTGAATCTAGCCCAGCTACACCACAAAGCATTCAGGGCCTCCACACCACTGTGTTTTAGGAGATTTACCATCAGGACCAGCAAGTGCACCAAAAGCTCAGTGTGGACGAGCATACCATTGCAGCACAGAACGCAGAAGTGTTCCTTGTTGTTGCGCAGCAAGAGGAGCTCGAAACCTTGATTCACCAAATCTGCATGGAGGTTATAGAAGAGATCCCAGCCGGAGCCACCCCCCAGGCTAAATTTTAATGACTAGTCGTAGCATTGAAGGCTTCCATGATAGAAATTCAGGTCATAAAAACACAGATGGAGCAGCAAATCACTGAGTTACAGGCCAAATTGCAACATGAAACACCTCTGGAGGTACGGGCCCAGCGAGCTGCGCTAGTGACCACGGCTAGAAACACCATTACAGGGCAGATTGCGTAGGGCACCCAGTTACTAGAGACAGCCATGCAGCTATGGACCAAGGTCCAATGCGATCCGATCCTATGGGAGATAAATTAGGACCTACGCTAGAAGGAGGAAGCTTTCGAGTAGATAAAGGCTACATTTCCCACCTTGGTTCCTGCACAGCATTTGGCAGGGTTAAGGACTAGCCACACCCTCCAAGATGAGATTGAGGAACTATGACATAAGAAGCACGTCATCAGTGAATGCCTAAATCCTTGGGCTATCGTAGCCCTCAAACTCTCATAGGATGTTGATGTTGTTGTTAAGCAACTAAACTAGAATCTAGAAAGTGTCGCTGCTGTAACAGAAGGACCAACATAAAAAAAAGCTCATGGATATAATGCAGAGCACTACTGCTCAGAGTGAAGGAGTTCTACCCCCACTGATCATGGCAGTCAATCAACTATGGGCATAGGTGGAGACCCCACCACCACAGTGACTCGGGACAAGTCACAAGATTGTGTTGGGGGACTGTTGGAGCAAGGTCCTCCAAAGGCTATGAATTGGGACAGTTTTGAGTATTTTTGTATACTTTTGGGATATTTTAGTCTAGCGTAGGGGTTTTGGGTGGGTCAAAGCCCCAAAAAGCATTTTAATGGGTCAAAGTGTAGACCTAGTGTCCACAAACCACGATTTGCAGACCACAGGAAAGCTTAGGCTAAATCATTATAAATAAAAGGACATTTTGAGTCAGAAAGTAGGTATGAATAAAGATTAATGCGAATTGAAAATTAGTAGCTCTATTTGGGGTTGTTAGGGGGAAGGACTCCTATTGGTTGTGTGCCCAGAGATCCTCAGTCCTACTGTGTGCGGACCCTGTTAGCTGTGTGTGCAGGTCAGGTTTTCGGTATTGTAAGTACATTTGAAAGGCTAATGAATGTGGAATATTGTTAGAACATCTGGATCTGTGGAACTTACTGTTGATGCAAGTCTTTGGTATATGTTTATGTTATGCATGCTTATGTGTTAAGTAACTATGTTATTGGCTTATGCTGTGTTGACTTCTAATCTAAATCTTCTCTGTATACCTTATGCGAACATGAATTAGCTGTAAGAATATCTTTGATAGTTGCGGAAGTACCTTTGTTACCGTTCCATGAGTCTATGATTTGCTGGTTACTATGATTATAGTTATTATGCACGTGGATATAGATCTGGTAATTAAGAAGTTGAATGCAGCTCTTCTTGACTTACCTGCCCTCTCCGAAGGTGAGGAAACCTAGTTCCAGCACCCTCCCATACTGCTTCGGGTGAGACTTTGGCCTGCGCAAGCAGGTCATTGCAGAAAGGGCCAGTAGTATAGGGGTTTGTTGGAAAACCTTCACCTCCAAACCTGGGTTAGGACCCCTCAGGCCAATAGATACTATGCAAAATGTATGTAGGCTTATTACTCAGAGTGTTCATAAATTAACTATTCATACACACACAAAATAATTCCTCATTCCTTCATCAATACTTAGTAGCAAAGGCTATGGAGTGGACTACAACATCCCTCTACAGCTCTTGGTATTATTTATATTGACCATGAAAAGGTAAAAGATCAAATTACAACAATCAAGAAACCAACTTGGACAATCGTAAATCCAAGATTTGATAAAATGAAATTAACACATTAACATAAGAAAATTAACCAGTTAATCAATTAGCAATATTTTGTTGGAACTTGAGAAAAAATGCATTAGTTGTGTAAAAAAATTATTGTTGCATAAAAAATAATTAAACACACACACACACACTACGCTACAAGTGTTATGAGCGAAGGGGGGCCGCCCTCACTCACAACCCCTTCAAAACTCGAAGATGTTGCTTAGCAAAGTAGACAGAACATAAGATATTGTATTAATATTAAAATATACAACCAAGTACAATCTCATATATTGCTTATCAGCTGAAATCCCAACCCAACAACCCTTTACAATATGAAATACACCTACTTTTATATAGTCTATAAATTCCATATTTGGCTCGAAAAAGGAAAATGACTAATCTAAACTATCAGCCAACAATACATGTCTAGATTATCAAAATTAGCTTATGTTAATTCTAATCCACGACTGAAAACATGGATTAGATGATTTCTGTTACATCACTGAAGCTGCCTCCTCATGTGGTCACGAGAAGAAATTTGTTGGTTCGGGTTATTTCAAAATGAGGTTCGAAGCAGACAATAAGATAGCCTTCATGTTCAATGAATTCCGTAAAAACCCCATATTCTTGTTCAATATAGAAATACATATACCATAGTCAACCATTGATGTCGCCGCAGGAAATTAGCGACTGTAGGAAATCGAGGCTTTTGCAGGAAATCTGGAGACACTGCAGGAAATTTGGATCTTTTGCAGGAAATCTAGAGCTTCTGCAGTAAATGTGGCTACACGAGTTGTCTTCAAGATTTTTCAGAGCTGCTTTCAATCAAATAAAATCTGCACGAGTTCTAGATCAGTTGGAGTGGTAATTCAATAAAGATACAGCTAGATCAAAGAATACTTCAAGTTTAAGGCAAAATGACACTTATTATACTAATTTGACATACCTTAAGCTTATAGCACCCTTTTAGCAAAAAATAAACAATATAGTCAAAGTAAGCATAATTAAGGGCGGAAGGAGTTCAAAAATAGGGGAGGTAAGGCATGGAAAGGGTGTGAAAAATAGGCAAAATTGAGATTTAACAATAATTTCTTCCAATTCATTTTTTGTTACTCTTTTTGAGATTGAAATTTGTTGCACTTGGTCTCGTAACTTTGATATATCATGTTGCATTTCTTCCTCTTCTTCATGCATCATACTAGAGATTTTTGGTTGCTTACTATGTGTGTCCATTTTTTTTTCTTTGAGGCATATTGGAATGAAATAATGATATTGTTTCTTCTCTATGCCCTTTGAATCACTTCAAACTGATTTTTCTTGTTTTTGGAGCTACATATTGAAACTATTGTATCTCTGTAATTTCGGATCTACAATGTCCGAATTTTCTTGTTGTGGTATCCCTTTGAGTCTTCTTTCCAATGCCACAAGTCTGAACAATATTGGATTCTTCAAGAAATATTTATGTCCAATATCCCACAATGACTGAATTATAGATTAGTTCAATAGAGAAAACTTATATGGAGTGCCATGTGTCATGGTTTCAACCTTTGGCCCTGAAAATTATACACAAAAAAATACATTCCATGAAATTTTTACAAAATTCAAATCCAATGCACAGATAAAAAGTTATGATGATTTTACCTAGGCCACCTATTTGAGATTAAATTTAGACCATATATCGGAAATTATGCCGAACCAAGATCTGAAAATTTGACACAAAATTAACCAAGATTTTGGCTCTACATGGGTTGAATTTCATCTTTTGAGACCTTTTTGAAAACAATTTATAGCAAAAGTACTAATATGACCTGTTTGATGCAGTGAAACCTTAGAATCTGAAGCTCTAATACCAAAAGTTATGCAATCATCTTACAAAATAGAAGAAACCATAGATCAATGACTTAAGAAATAAAATCTTCGAGGGTTAAACCTACTTTACATCACATAAATGAAAAATTCTTGTATGAAACAATTAAAATACTTTCTTGGTATATATAGGAGTCTAAGGGGTCACAATATAATGAGAGCCTATATAAAAATAATAATTTAAGGGCACAACTGTAACAATAGTGGGATTCTATTGGTAAAAAAAATAACAATATGGGGGATACATGGGCACAAAATTAACAATAGGAAGCTACACTAACAATAAAAATAAGGGGGGTACACTAATATTATAGGGACCTAGCATAGCAGGCCCAAAAACCTTAGAGAACTAGATATTGAAGCTCAAGTTACCTCAGTTATGTGGATGCCTTGAGAGGAGATATTAATTGTGTATATCATTGTTGAGGTGTATGTGAGAAGGTATGTACAATAGAGGTGTTATTAGGTAGTAGTTTGAGGGCTGAAGTACAGTAATCTAAGGAGAAAATTCACAATGTTGCATAGCATATTTTCAAGGCTATGTATATTCACCTTGGAGCATGAAATGGGAATGAAAATTGCAATAATATTTGATTCCCTATGTATAATGATATTGGAGAAGCAACTATCTTGTTAGAAGGTAGACTTTTTGGTCCTATGGTCAATGACTTTAGAGAAATATAGATAATTTTATGAACGAATATTGTGGAGTTCGTTGTGCAAGTGTATTTGCAGTAGCAAAAGATCTTGTGAGTAGCTAAGGCAATGGTATTTGAGCAATAGTATTCTTTGTGTGTGTAGGAGGAAAAGAAACAGCCATGTGTTAAAGATAAGTGGATTTAAATTCCTGGTGTTAAGATTTTCTTCATCAAGTAATTAATTTTTTTTCCTGTTCTTGGGCAGATTGATAATCAATTATTATTAACATCAAGCCCTAGTTTTCCTTGTATTAGGTCTAATTGTAAGGGCCATGATACCTAGTATTAGAGCCTTATGTTTGATTCGTTAAAGTTATAATAAAATCAAGCTTTTGGTTGTAAATTTTTTGTGAACTTCGTTGATTCACTATTTTTACATATATGTTATGCAAGGTGGTTGGAGTTGTGGTATTTCAGTTTATTTGTGATCGAATTTTAGACATAGAGCTTATTTTGAAGTGTAAAGGAAAAAACAACAGTTGGTTTCCTTTTCTTTTAAGGACTATCATCATGGAGAAGTTGGTCACTAGTTTGAGGTACGAGGACAAATTGGATGGCTTGTCCAACTATAGACCTTGGAAGAAAAGGATAGAGGTTGTCTTATTGGTGAACAACATAAGGGAGTATGTTGAAAAGGAGATTAAAAATATAATGGACCCTAAAAATTTGGAATCATATGATGATTTGGCTGCAAAGGCTAAACTCATAATCTTATATTATGCCAAATATCACTTGATACCTCTTCTGATCGAGATCAACACTACATGAGAGATGTGGAGCACTCTTTAGGAATTGTTTGAAAATAAGAATGGGAACTATTTTTTGGTGTTGAGAGATAAATTGAAGAGCATAAACATGTCAGATGGTGAAAGTGTTGCTCCATATATGATGATACCTTCTCAAGTTTGTGATGATATAGTTTCCATTGCGGATAACATTACAAAGTTAGGGACAGTGAGGACTTCTCTTAAGGGCCTCTCTAAGGAATGGAAGCCATTTATCAAAGGTATTATTGCTCAAGATAAGATGAATTGAAATAGGTTATGGGATGACTTCATCTAAGAATAACTATGGGATGAGTACCTTCACAAGAAGAAAAAGTATGTGAAAGATAATGTGGCTCTTATAGGAAAGATGAAGGGAAAATAGAAGAAGCATGTGATCAAGTTGAAGTTGTATACATGTGGCGAGTATAGTTTTTATGAAAGTAAGTGTCTAGGAAAGAAAAATGGAGAAAATGATAAGAAGGAGAGGATAGTTATGGATGATATATGTTTAGGTGAGTTGGATGACTTCTTAAGAAGGTTTTAGGAGGGATTTGCTCTACTTTCTCATTTCTCCAAGGGTACCATTGTTGAGGGTGCATGGTACATATATAGTGAAGTGTCGGAGCATATGATAGGTTCATGTGAAGTATTTGAGACTCTAACTGAATGGGACATGAAGATGAACATGGAGGTTGGTGACAGGCATTAACAAGCTATCAGAGTGCCAGGTTTTGTGCCTTTGGTGATGGATTTAGGTGGGATACTATGCATTTAAGATGCATTTTTGGTACCAGAGCTTAAGTACAATGTCTTTTCTATCTCAGTAATCTAGTTTAAGGGGTTTGAAGTGATATTCCAAGATGGGAAAGTGATGATTTGGCTTAGAGGCTCTAACTTTGTTGGAGATATCATTGGATTTAAGGAGCATGGTTTATAGAATATGAAAAGTAAGCCTATATATCATGGGAAGAAAAATGTTCCTGAGACTCATACAAAATCAAGTTCGAGTAGGAGTATGTAGGTTTAGAGGGAGAATCTACAATTAAAGAAGAGTGCATGGTTAGTGGGGAGTAAGGAGACTTATATAACTAGAAATAAGGAACCATGGAATGGGTTTATGGCCTATCACGAGAAGAAGAAGAAATAGAATTTTAGTGGCAGAGAACCTACTAATGATAGCTTTTTCCTTTATATAGTGTATGTTACAGTGGCGGATGCCAGAGCCTAGGCTAATGTCACTGAAAAGTTACTTCCAAGTAGTGTAAATACCTTCCTCACTAAGAGGGAGTGATGAGAAGTGTATCTTGGGAGGTTCTCTCACAACCTTGTGGGTATTGGGTTTGTGTAGATTTTACCCATGAAAAAAAAAATTGTGGTAAATGTACCCAGCTGGTGGGAATTTGGCACAAGTTGGTGGACTAAAGACCCAAAATAAAGTATAGTTTATTCTAATTGTGATGTGAGGGAACTCTAATGGAATCAATAATCCTTAAGATAATTATTATAGAAGTTATTTATCCTAAGAGGAGGTTAAAATTAGAACATAGAAATCATTCCTGTGTTGATTAAAAAAGAAGGGGACTAAAGACCCTCAAGAAAGAATGAACCTTGGTACCTTTTCTATGTTGGAAATTGTTTCTGTCAAGGAGAAAGACGTTGAATAGCTCCCTTTTTTTTGGGAGGATATTGATGTGTAAGAGGGAGTTTTTTTGGTGTCTAGAAAGGAGGATGAAGCCCTAATAAGTAAAGTAGTAATCTTATCTCAATTATTTTTTATTAAGGGAGGAGGGAAACATCCCTAGCATGGCCATAAGAGCTTATTTTGTTGATTCATCGAGGACTATAACCTTGATGAAAGATAGTTGATTCTTGGAGGAGGTAATCTATGGTATAGAAAGGGATCCGAGTGGACTATGATTAGGTTGCAAGCCTAATAGGAGGTAAAAAAAACCTTAGAGAATCGGATAGTCAAACCCAAGTTACCTAAATTTTGTGGATGTCTTATGAGGAGTTGCTAATCATGTAGATGATTGTTGAGATGTATGAGGGAAGGTTAATCAAGAAAATGTGTGATTGGGAGGAATTTTTAGGGCTTAAGTATACGAATCTAAGGAGTAGATAGATTATTTTGTGGACCTTATTTTGAAGGCTATGTGAAATAATCTTGTAGCGATCAAAGGGACTATGTGCTGTAAGAATATTTTATTCATTTTCTATAGTTATATTGGAGAAGAAATTACATTGCTAGAAGGCTGACTTGTTGGGCCTATGGTTAGTGACTTTGGAGCACTATAGATCAATGTAAGAAGGAAAATTGTGGGGATATTTTTGCAAGTGTATCTGAAGTAGAAAAAGATCTTATCAGTAATTGAGGTAATGGTATTATAGAAACCTTATTCTTTGTGTGTATAGGTGGAAAATTTCCTACCAGGTGTTCAATACAAGTGGGATTAAAGGGCTAGAGTCAATTGCTTCTTCAAAAATTATGTCAAGGTTTTTCTTGTTCTTTGGTAGATTGATAGTCAAGTGTTGTTGACATCAAGCCTAGGTTTTCCTTATATCAGAGCTAATTGTAAGGGCCATGATCCTTGGTATGGGATCCCTATGTTTGATTTGTTAAAGTTGTAATAAAACAAGTTTTAGGTTAAAAAAAATATTGTCCACATTTTTTATTCACTATTGTTACATCTCCATCATGAAAATGATTGGAATTGTGGCATTTCAGTGTGTTTGTGATCATGTTTTATAAATAGAGGTGATTATAAAGTGCCAAGGAAAAAAACACATAAGATAGCAAAATAATTTGTTTTTAACGAAATGAAAGTTGGTTGTTGAATAAGTCATCAAGTTGGAGTAGTTGTAATATCTTAAATATTAGCAAAGAAAAGGACAATATTGATTATATAATCCAAAGTGTAGTGGAAGAAGAAGAGAAATATGATCTAATACGTCCCAAGACTACATAAAATAATTCTTAAGAAAATAAATAATGACTAACACATAAAATAAGAAAAGGGAAAGGATCCATGTGCTCAGAAGAAGCAGGTAAAATATTTGATGATGTTTCCAGGGGGAGAATCATTCTTTAGTCATATCATAGAAGTTGCAGTCAAGAAGGGAAGGATGTTCAGGTATAACAAAATGCAAGAGACACCTCAAAAAGAAAAAATAAATGAAAACACAAGCACTAGGGGAGTAGCCTCAAAATAAAAGTAGAAAAGGATAAAATTTTGCATGCTAAGACAAATATAAATATCATAATCTGAGGGGATGTAGTCTATTAGTGAGACAAAAGTGTAAAAAAAATATTTTCTAGTGAAGAGAATCATTTTTCTAATCATGGGAATCTTGTTGCAATCAAAAGGATAAATTTCAGATAGAAGAAGAGTTATAGATCAAGATAAGAATAGGTAAAAGAAAGCATAATAATAATGGGAGCCTAGATGCATTCAAAGGAGAAGCATGCAATCAAAGGAATTAAATGTCATGCTATCTCAGTAAAATATATTATAGCTATAAGGACAATAAATCTATATCAACTAACATTAGAGAGGGAGAATATGTAGATAATATCCATAAATAAGGAGAGACCATAGAAAAGGGGATTCCTCCACCTAAATAATATGTGGAGAAGTTGCAACTATATTTGTTGTATAAATATATCTAAATGGATTCAATATAATCATGTAATGTACTAAAACAAAATAATAAATCCTTCTACAATTTGCGGAAACCAAATATGATTGCATAATTGCATAACAGGTAAGAGAAAGAAATTATCAATCACACAACACAAGATCTATCTGGGGAAAGAAACTGCTCAAAACTCTACTATCTATATATTTCATAAAGTCAATACCATGAAAAAATACAATGTTAATTCCCTCACTGAGAAACCTTTTCACTCTACTACCTATTTCACTCTAATTTAGGAAAAATTAGTCAAATACTTAACCAATTCTCACCCTTTGTCTGGCTAGCCTTGCTCATGCATTCTTGGAGGAATTTTTGTTCTATTAAATAGGAGATTCCAAAGAATTTATTACGCAATTAATCCAAGGCTTCCCGATGAACTCATACAAGACCTATACAATTTCCTAATTATGCAACTGGTAGTTATATTCCCTTTAACCTTAGTCTCAATTAGGCCTTCCTTAGAAATAACATGCAACAACTATTTATAGTGAATTATCAGTTAACTGATTAATCAGTAATTGTGGATTAAATCAGATTTAATTCACTAGACCTATTACTAGCTCATCTCTCAGTTAGAACTAATTAAACTGATTTTAACTCAATTAATTGAGTAACTAATTACAACTCACAAATAACTGTATATGGATCCCCTAAAATCATGGGAGAAATCTACGTACCTCCTATCTAACCCTAAAATAGAATTTCCTATGCTAAATAAGTCTTCTTGACTCCTAATACAAGTTTTCATGAGATGAAATTACAATTTTGCTTCCAATTCAATTAAGGGAAAATTAAATCAAAAGGCCCCTTGGGTGCCATTTCAACACTCCCTCTCAACAAGAAAGGGATTATCTGCTACCCTGATCCTATCTCTGTGGAATTAGAATTTGATTCTTGTCAACACCTTTGCAAGATATCTGCATTGTGCTCTTCCATGGGAATGTACTCTAATGACATTATCTTCCTCTGCACACAATCTCTGAGATGGTGATATCAAATATCAATATGCTTGGATCTATCATGAAAAACTGGATTAACTAAGAGTTTGACATAACTCTGCTTATCACAATGTATCGTTGTCGGATCCATTTGTCGACCAAAAAAACCAAAAAGTATCTTCCTCATCGATATGACCTCAAATCCTTCTTGACTAGCCGCCATGTACTCTTCCTCTTCTTAACTGAGGGAAAATGATCTCTTTTTCCTGTTGTACCAAAAAAATCTTATAGATCCTATGTTTAAGATTCCTCTTGATGTTCTCTTCTTGTCAGAGTACTCCCTACCCAATTTTCAATGGTGAATCCTTGAAGCTTCATTCCTGTTGTCCGTCTCTACCATATCCCATACTCTATAGCTCCTCCGAGGTATCTAAACACATTATTTCTTGCCTTCCAAAATATCTTGGTAGGTTTGACAATAGATTAAATAATTCAATTAACTGCGTAGCATATGTCTGGTCCTGTGTTCACCAAATACATGAGTGAACCCACAAGCTTCCTATAAATAGTAGCATCCACTACTTCGCCTAAAGTAGCATCCTCCTTCCTCTAGTTTGCTGCTAGAGGAGTCTCCATGGGTTTTCTGCCCTCCATGTGGAACTTCCTCATAATATCATTGGAATACTTTCCTTGAGATACAAATAGCTCCCCTCCTCTTTTCCATATTTTCAATCCCAAGAAATAGTGCAAGAGGCCCATGTCCTTCATATCAAATTCTCTTGAAAGGTCCTCTTTACAAGACTTGATGAGTTTCTCATCACCTCTCGGTATCAAATCATAGACATAAAGTAAAATAATCAAAATCTTACCATCTAGGACAATCTGATATAGGTTTGCATCTGCTTCACTCTTGGTGAAGCCCGACCTGGTGAAATAGTTGTCGATCCTGATGTACCAAGCACAAGGTGCTTGCTTCAGCCCACACAGTGCTCTCTTGAGTCTGCACACATGTGATTCCCTATCTAAGGTCTCAAAATCTTTTGGTTTTTCAATGTATAATTATTCCTCAATAACTCCATTGGGAAAGGTTGTCTTTACATCTATCCGATGCATCTTCCATCTCATCTATGCTAAGGGTGCAAGGATGGATCTGATAGATGAGTAGCTTGCATCTGGTGCAAACGTATCATCATACTCAATCCCCTCCACCTAAGAGAACCCTATGGCCACAAAACCAACCTCATGCTTCTCCACACTCCCATATGTTGCCTGCTTCACCTTGTAGACCCACCTAGATCCTACAACATACTTCCCAACTGGTCTTGGGACAAATTCCCATGCATTTATTCTGATAATGTATTCATACTCCTCAACCATGGAATCAACCCACACTGGCTTCTTCATTGCTTCCTCAAAATAGGATGGTTCTATCTCAATATCTTCGCTCATAAGAGACATGTATCCAATGTACCTCTCTAGGGACATTCTCTTCATGCGTTGTGATGTGGGTGCCCCCATATTTTCTCTCACATCTAGAAACAATATATCAGCCTCTCTAATGTGCTTCCTTCCATCTCTGGTGGATGAATCTGCATGAGTGGTTTCTACCACTCTCTATTCCTCTAATTGTCATTGCTAACATCCTGAGGTTCTTCTTTTGGAGCTAAGAGCTCGTCAAATTCATGCAACTCGAGCTCCCTCTTAAGGGACAATCACATGTCTTTCTCTTCATCAAATTTCACATCTCTTCTAACCATTTTCATCCTCTGTGCTGGAAAGTACACCCGATAGTTGTGAGGTGTATTAGTGTAATCCACAAATATCCCTAACAATGATGTTAGCTCTAGATTCTTCTTGGAATCTTTTTTCACATGGAAATAAAAAAATGAACCAAAAATTTTAAAATACAACACATCTTGTCTCTTACCTAAAAAATCCTCCTCTGGTGTACTCATCCCAAGTATCCCATGAGGACCTCTATTCTACACAAATATTGTTGTATTGCATGCTTATGTCCACAGATGCAATGGTAAGCCCTGATCATACAACATAGCTCATGATGCTCCCACAATAGTTATGTTCTTTCTTTCTACAACCCCATTTTGTTCTGGGTTATGAGGTGCTACCAATTCTCTTCGAATTCCTTTTGAGGCACATAGGTTCTTGAATTCCTTAGATATGTATTCTCCACCATTGATGCTCCTCAAAGCCTTCACCTTCTTCCTTGTATCTTTCTCGACAAGTGCCTTGAACTCACAAGACTTGGAGAATGTCTAATCTTTCTTCTGCATGAATAAAATCCAACACTTTCTTAAAAAATCATCAACAAAAATGACGTAATACCTATGTTTTTCTATGGAATTTGTCGAGAACGGTCCACACACGTCTCAGTGAACTCTCTCAAGGATCATCTTTGCTTGACTTTCCTTATCATGAAAGGTGGCTTTGGTATAGTTCCCCAATGTACACCCTTTGCATGTATCTCTCTACGGAAGTGCACCTTTGGAAGTCCTATAGAAATATGTTGCATGATCTTCAAAGAGCTATGGTGTATATGGCCCAATATCACATGACATAGCTCACTGATGTCTTGTAATCTCCACCTTCTTTGATTTCTTGCTCAAGGAAACACAATATTCTACATCCAATTTGTGAGGTTATTTAGTTGAACCCAAATATTTTTCACCTGTCTTGTGGCTTTTGACAAAGGAGAACCTTTCCTTCATTGAAGATCACATCATATCCATGATCTTCCAACATAGCAATGGAAACAAAATTCTTCTTTAAACTAGGAACATACATGACATCTTTTAATGTGAGTGGATTAACTGACTCCCTCCAAAAGGTAATTGTACCTACACTGGTAGTGCTATACCTTCCGTAATCACCCATTTGGATGTGCATCTAGAGATCCTTCTCCTCCAAGCTACCAAAGAATTATTTGTTTTTGGTCATATGGAATGAAGCTTGACTATCCAATTACCACACACAACCCATTGCCAATGACACTGTGCATTTGATGAGAGTGAAATCCAACTCAAATTTTGAAGCAAGTGCTTCACCTGCTGCTCCTCGTGAGGCCTTCTTGTTGGTCTTCTTTTGTGGACAATTTGTGGCATAGTTTCCATGCTCATGATAGTAAAAAGATTTCACCTTTTAAAAGTCTTGCTTATTTCCTGCCTTGCCGAACTTCGATTTGGAATGGGACGCCTTCCCTTTCCATTTATTCACATTTCCATCCAAGACATAGTTCTCCTCATCATCAGTCTTTTATGAGGATCCATCTCTGGTGCTCTGTCGAATATCTTCTTGTACCAAGTCAGACCATAATTGCACCCATTCTGGTAGCTTCTCCCTCCCATTCAAAGAGTCATGATAGCTATGATAGCTCTTGGGAAGGCCTAGAAGAGTTAGGCTCACCAAATCATCCTGGGAACTATTATCCCAACACTTACAAGCTCATATCGACATTGATTGAACGTCATCAAGTATTTTTGGATCGTGTCGCCCTTCTCCATATTGATATTTATGAGCTTGTATTTCAACGCAAGCTTCCTATGGGTGTTGTTATTCTGAAACAGATCTATAAAGGCCTTCCACATAGCATATGGAGTCACCTTCACATGGATACTCGAGACAATATGATCTAGAACTACCTCTAATAAGATCCTTCTCACCTTTGCTGCATTTGTCTTCCATGCATCAAGTTGTTGAGCATGTACTATTGCAAGCTGGAGAATATCATTGTCTATGAATGCATTAGGGGAATTTTGAGGTCTAAAATGGACCTCCTAAGGAAATTATAAAATAATAGTGGAATTAATAAAATAAAATTTGATTACATCATCACATTTTAGAGGGAAAAAAGAAAACAAAACTATTTTTTCAACTCGTATTTTCAACTTATCTCCCGATGGGTCTACTCAAATTTCGAGCGGAAACACTCGTTGGATGGAAAATTTGATTCCTCGTTCAAGAAAAACCCATGTTTCATACTTTCTATGGACCCTACTACACGAAAAATGAGAAGTACATGAAAAATGGGATTGCAATCACGTTTTTCCTGTATTTCTCATTTTTCATGTAGCAGAGTACATCGAAAGTATGTAACATGGGTACTCCTTGGATGAGGAATTGAATTTTTCATCCAACGAGTACTTCCGCTGAAAATTTGAGTAAATCCTTAGAGAGATAAGTTGAAAATACGACATGAAAAAGTAGTTGTATTACTTTATTATTTTTTATTATTTTTACTTTTCTACTCCAAAAATGGTGAATCTACCCCATGGTTTACATCATCATCTTGAATCCTATTGGTTCTTATAAAGTTTATTTTGGTTGTACATTTTTCTTAGGAGGCCCATTTAGACATCAAAATTCCCCTAATGGCCTTCAGTCTGTTTTCCTTGAGCATTGTCTCCATCCTGTCCTTCCATGCTATGTAATTCGAATTACCCTCAAGCACATATTTGAGTCTCAAGCCATTGAAAGGCATCTTGATCTACTGTTGGTATTGAAGAATAAATCTACAAATTAGATGTACCTATTCAAAATAAAATTTGGTTCTTCCCTTCTATTGTAATTCCCAGCTCTCTGATACCATGTAGAAATTTATCCAAAGGGATTCAATATGATCTTGTAATTTACTAAAACAAAACACTGAATCCTTCTACAATTTGTGCAAACCAAATATGATCGCACAATCACATAACAAGTAAGAGAAAGAAATTATCAATTTCACAACACAGGATGTATCTCGAGAAAGCAACTTCTTAAAACATCGGTATTTTTATATTTCATAAATTCAAGACCTTGAAACAATACAATGTTATTTTGCTCACTGAGAAACCTCTACACTCTACTGACTGTCTCACTCTGATCTAGGAAAAATCAGTCAAATACTTAACCAATTATCATCCTCTTTCTGACAAGCCTTTCTCACGCATTCTTGGAGAAATTGCGGCTGTATTAAATAGAAAATTCCCAATAATTTATTTTGAAATTCATCCAAGCATTTTTGATGACCTAATACATGACCTACATAATTTTTTAATTATTCAATTGGTAGTTATCCTCCCTTTAACCTTAGTCTCAACCAGGCCTTCCTTAAAATTGACATGCAACAACTATTTATAGTGAATTATTAGTTAAATCATAGATCACTAATTGTGATTTAAATCATATTTAATTCACAGTACCTCTCACTAGTTCATATCTTATTTAGAACTATTTAAATTGATTTTAACTCAAGTAATTGAGTTAGCTAATTACAACTCACAAATAATTGTAACTAGACCCCCTAAAATCATGGGAGAACTCTACCTGCCTCCTCTCTAACACTCAACTCAAATTTCCGAAGCTAACTAAGTATTCCTGACTCAGTTAACTAATACAAGTTGTCCTGAGATGAAATTACAATTCCTCTTCCAATTTAAGTAAAGGAAATTTAAATCAGAAGCCCCCTTGGGTTCCATTTCAACATTTAGTTCTTCTCAATTGATGTGAAAGGGGGTATAGTGTTGACATCAATGCTAAAGGGGGGGATTATTGGAAATTTATTGTCATTGATGTCAAAGGAAGTGTTGTGAAGGTCCTTGTTATGAACCCGCTGGCATTGATTATCAAAGGAAGTATTGTGTTACTTTATAGTGTTATTTATGTCTAACAAAGTGTATATGTTTTCAGTAACATACAACGAAGCTTAAATGGATACCTACCCAAGATAGCACAATAAATAACCAAGAAAGAAACCAAGGTATAAAATCAAAATTTCAAATTAAAGGTGGCAAACCCAAAATTTATTAAGGATCACAAGTTTGCAGGTGCATCACCAATGAGTCAATATCAACAACCATGGATCACATCTATGCCTTGAACATGATATTTACTTAATGATAAATACTAGTTTGGATATGATGATACTATACATTATTTTAATGTTTATGGAATGAAGTAATAGTGTAGTGTCGATATATAAATATTGAAGAAACCTAAAAACTAAAATCATAAGATCTTTCTAGAAAAACTGTTTTTTCACAATAATATGTGAATAAACCATGGTTATGTTAATAAAATGGTTCTTAGAAGGTACTAGTTAGGTTTTATGTGTTAATTCATATTAGTACTGGATGGGATGATACTGGGGTTCTAGGCACAAAACGTTATGTTGTACGAACATTGAAAATAATAAGCTAGTATTCAATATGACATGGTATAAATATGACGTGGTAAGGAGATGGCATAGCATGTCCATGTGGATGAAAAGTGGTAGATGGAATGATGTGGTTGCAATAGTGGTGACATGTGGTAAGAGAAAATGATGTTTTTTACTAGAAAATAGGGTCGTGGAAAGTGACCAAAATGATTTACATGAAGAATGGAAATAAACTAGCTCATGTGATGGTAGCTTATCTCTGAGAAGCGATGTGGTGGCTACATGTCTTTGAAATATGTTACAATGAGGCTCAAGGGACTTTTTATTATTTAAAAATAAGGGAAAACTCCAAAGAACTAAAACCATAACCTTAGGAGATGGAACGCTAAGATTTTGTGGGTGTTTGTTGAGGTTAGTTGGACAACCAACTTCCTGAGGTCATAACTTAGTCATATAATCTTCATTTGGGGTGTATGATACCTTATTAGAAAGGTCCCCTGGAATAATACAACATTTTTGGAAGACACCTAACTATGGATATGGGTCTGTTGTGGACCTAAAAATTGTCTTTTATGGGGTTAAAATAGCTCCAGAAGTTCAAGGCCTGAAAAATGACTAAAAATAGTAAATTGTGTTATAATCAAGGAAATTGATGAAACCAACTGGAAATCCACATGGAATATATGGGTGGACACCAATATTCACCTTGATCCTAAGGGTGACTTTAATAATATATATACGCACAATTTCTCAAGGATAACTAACCTCGAAGACGTTGGCAAAAAAAACTTTATCATTGATCTGGTAATCTAAATTTTCATTGAATAGAGAGAGGGTAAAAGAAAATATTCCTCCAACTCCTTTCAACGTGGGTTCCTGTCTTCAATAAACTTTAAATTTGAGAAAAAATTGGAATTATATTGAATAGTTAGCATTTGACTCAATGATCGGGTGCTAACCTAGGTAACTTCATGCTAAATTCAATTGCTGGGTGCAATCACAATATATCTAAGATGGGTGCATTCACATGTTTATGATTCTCCATGATCTAAGAAATATTTTGTCTACAATTTGTTTCCTTCCACAAAATTTCCCCTTCCTTCAATAATTTATAATGGAAATTCACATCTCATGCAATCAACAATGAAATATTTAGATTTCATAAATAGATCTCTCTCCAACCCTATCAGACTTTGGCTAGGATCTATTGCATTTCCTTTTAGATGTTTAATATGGAATTTCAACATAGAATAACACTCAATGAAGCTTATCTCCAACAATTAATAAAAATACAATTTGAATGCACTAAAAATACTAGATTAACAATTATACTTAATAGAGAATACACAATCTAAAAGGAATATATGAATGATATTCATTAATCACACTCTCAAATACACATCATATGGGCATGATTTATATTATGTTTGGGAACTCACAAGGCCCTGGACATCCTCTCATTACTCATACACGCTTTCTAATTATAATCCCCCCTCATGGATTTCACTTTGCATTCTTAAATCAAAAGGATTTTTAACAATAATTAGTTCAGGTACATAATTTACTCAACTAACCCACATCTCTAGGATCCTTTAGATCCACAAAATCCTTAAAAAACCCTATAATTTCTCTCTATCCATATTATTCCTCCGAGATAAAATCAAATATTTTTACATAATTATCAATATCTAATGATTTTCTTGAATAAATAAATCTCAAACAAAATCCATCCATGCCCACTGATTCTAGATAGTTAAAGAATTATTACAATTTCGAAAAAAAAAATAATAATAATTGATGGAAATCAATTAAAATCAATTTTCACTAGATTCCCTTTCATCATACTCCCAAGGAGCCAAGATTGTTCATGGAATCCTGTCCATGAGGTCTTAGTTGAACTGCTACTTTTATGTAATATTCCAGTAGTTTACAAGTGTTATTTGCGGATATATCTACTTTGATCATGCACATAATTTTGTTGTTGAGCATCCCTCTAGCTATGTTTTTTTTATGCTTCTACTTTTCAAACTTCACCATAATTCCATACTTTTTTTTCTTGCTTCTTACAAATTTACAAGACATTTTTCTTCATCTATGTACCACTCACCATACTTATGCTCACCATTTCAAGTGGAATTTTTCCATCCAGGAAAACAATCAAAATTAAAATATACAACCAAACGAGTATACATGCATCACTTGTTTATAGAGTTGTTTCTTGAACTATTTATTTTTTTTCAATTTGTTGATTGAACTTTGTTCCCATGTTGTATTCAAGCTTTGGATTTACTAAATCCTCCTTTATAAGAACTTTTGGAAGTTTTCTATCCTTAGTTTTTGTTTCTCCTACATATAGATAATGAGTTTGAGAGCTGAAAATTATTTCTACCTCTGATTTATCACCCCTTATGAGTATGCCATTCAAGTATTGTTGTTCATCGTTGCTTAGCAAAAAAATTGGATTTTTTCCCCCTCCATATTCCTCTCTCTTCACTACAGTTTCAAAAGACTTTCCATCATCTGCAATAACACCTAAAACCATAAATGAATCATTAGAAAACACATAACGGTCTGTAGCCTCATTTTATGTCTCAAACATCAAATGTATATCAACATCATAAACATCCTCTCCAAGGATTTCTCCTTGCTCAATTTCACCCTAGAAACTATTTCCTTAGACTCAGTTTCCCTGAGTTCTTCCTTTAACCCACATTTCAAATTCTGTATTTTCTTCCTTGCAAATAATTTCTTAATAGGCCATTAGAGCCTTTTACTCATATTCCATCTACTTCTTTGGTTCTCCTCATCTTGTTGTCAAAGATACATAAGCACATTCAATTGTTCCTTCTCGTAAAAAATTTCCTTTTGAAACTCATTATCACTCATCTTCTCATGCCAGGTGTTATGTCATATTTATGGCTTCCATTTTAAATATAAAAATGACTATCCATAGTCATATTCATCTCTTCATCTTCCTCTGTTAACCTCCCACTTCCCACTATGAACTACAAATAACCTCTATGGTAATAGGTCACCTTCTTGCTCCAAAATGTTGCACTTGTTAAAAATTGTAACTAGGTTTGGTCTTCATTATGATGTAATTGCGATAATGGAATTTTATATTGTTTATAAATAAAGAAAAATTAAATAAAAATAAATTATATTTTATTTTGGAGAATGGGTTCCATACTCCAGTTTGATTCAAAAGCATGTTCTTCATGATTTTACGTCTTTTAAGTATTTTTAGGTCTTTCTCGGATAAAGAATAATATTTTTCATGTGTCATAGTCTCATTTGGACTCATTTTAATGGAGGAAAATATATATTTTATCTTGTAAAATCCATGGATTATCCGAAGACCAAGTTGGCCTAATCGAGGGATATTAGACCCTCAAGAAAGGCTATAAATAGAAGGGATATTGACCTCATTTGTACACTCATCTCATGCTAGTTAGATCTGCAATAGGGAAGGTGAAAGAAGAGTAGATGGAGGATGAATAAGAAGAGTGTAAGTCAATTTTTTTTAAGTATTATATTTCTCTCTACCTCGTGAGGGTTTGTGAAGCTACAAGCTACAATATGATAAAATTATTAAGGAATTACAGGGGGTCAAAATTGTAGGGCCGAAATTTTGCTGTAGGGGTCGAAGTTGCAGTAGAAGTGTAGCAATATCAAATTACTGGAAGCTATCTAAAGGAAGCAGTATCAAAGTACTAGAATCCAAGTGTGAATCATATTCATACGTTTGGGTGTCTAGTTTATATTCATGTACCCAGAGATAAAATAAATAATTTATATCATACAAGACTAAGGGGAATATTTGTTGGGTATGGTTCTTCATCTAAAGCATACAAGATCTATATCAAGGAGTATCATTGAATTGAGGTAAGAAGAGATGTCATATTTGATGAAAACATAGCTTACAAGAAATGGAAGGATGTTCCAATTGAATCTAATGAAGAAGTCCCTATATTTGAGGATATATCTAGAGACAATGATGGTAAAGAACTAGGACCTACTCAAGAAGATGTTGAAGGTCCTTGTTAGCATGTACAACAAGTAATTGTTCTAGAAAATTGGAAGAGGATTGTTTGGTTGAAAACTACTCTTCAAGAGGCCGAAGGACCTACAACGTTAGGGACATACATGGAAAACAAGAGACCAAAGATGTATTATGGATATGCTTCATACATGACAAATCTGATTGAGGCATAACATTCCTCCTATGATGATGAAACTAAGAATCAAGAATGGACGAGTGTTATGCATGAGTAATACAAATCCATAATGAAGAATGATGTATGGGAGTTTGTCCCTAGATCTAGTCACAACTAAATAGTCACCTCAAAATGGATTTATAAGATAAAGCATGTTATGGATGGTAGCATCGATGAATAAAAAGAAAGGCTTGTAGAAAGGGGATTTCTAGAGAAAGAAGGAATTTATTATGAAGAAAAATTTGCTCCCATAGCTATGTATACTACACTGAGATCACTTGTTTTGTTGCATGCCTCTATGGATGGAACATCCATCAAATGGATGTCAACAAAACTTTCCTGAATGGGACCATTGATGAATAGGTATACATTGAGACACCTCAAGGATTTGAAATAAATAAAAGGGAAAATCATGTATGTAGATTAAATAAGGATTTGTATGGCTTAAAACAAGAAATTAGTGCATGTGGATGACTTACTCTCCACAGGAGTAGAGAATCATATTTGGGAATGCAATAAGCAATTGAAAGATGAGTTTTAAATGAAGGATATTGGGATAATGCATTATCATTTGGGACTAGAATTGTGCAAGAAGGCAGAAGAGATATGTCTTGGTGTTGGTTTTAGGGGTCCTAACCCAGGTTCAGAGCTTATCGCGCAACCAACAAACCCTCCAACTAATCTCCCTTTCGGAAATGACCTGCTTGCGTAGATCAAAGTATCACCCGAAGCAGTATGGGAGGCTGTTGGAACCAAGTTTCCACCCCCTAAGGAAGAAAATAATGTAGTGGCCCTAAACAGATTGATTTCAAAACTTATAGATATCTTAACAGATATGTAAAAGTACATATTACTTATCATAATCGCAGATCACTTTGTAACAGATATGTCATAACATAACCAGATATAGATCTATGTAATGCGCAATTACTTAGGCAGATTCATCCACGTATTCAATAATTAATATAACTTCATGCATAAATAACATATGTATTCACGCAGATACGAATAAGCATAATATAAGTAAAGCAATCTAAGACAGAACAGTAAACAAATAACTCATATAATTAACACAATGTTTCCACCAAAATCGTTCCTTGTATTAATTTAGAGAAATTTAGTACATCATAATTTCCCTTACACTTAATCCTTTTGTGCACACATCCAGCAGAGTCCACACATAGCTAGGACTAGGTCTCCATGCACACAACCAGCATGAGCCTTTCTACCCAACCCAGACTGAAACCCTTACAAAATTATCACAGACGCATAAACTTAGATCAAAACATCACATCAATTTATATTTTACTTAGACTCAATCTATCTATTTATATCCAATATAGCACGCAGATACTATGGTCTCAAACCATGGTTTGAGGCCCATACTTTACCCTTAAAACCCTTTTACATCAAAAGAGGGACTTTGACCCGCCCCAAATCCCCTCTCCCTATTCGTGCAACGCGCATATACAAAACTTATACAAAAAGATACCAAAAAGTATACCCCAAGAGACCCCGCTCCAACATGCCCCCAACACAAACATGTGACTCATCCTGAGTCACTGTGGTGTTTATTCCTTCATCTTAGCTTGGAGCACACTGATAGAAGATTTGAGAGGGAGCACCATTTCCAGACTCTGTGCAATAGCTCCCTACACCTGAAGAACCAATTTCTAATTGGTGGGCCCTTACGTGGCTAGCTCGATAATTCGCTTTATCTATTGAATGGCCTTCAATATATTGCCCAAAGTCTATGATAGTTGGAGAGCCTTTTTAGCCCATCGTTGCGTGCGTGCCTCTAGCAACTGCTCTTTAAAACGCAGGTCCTCAATCACTGTGTGGATAATCCAACCCTCCTGTAGCCGGGGAGGCACTGTATAAGAACAAGAGTAGGCGTCATTGTCCTGATCTAAGCAAATTTTTGCTCCTTTATGTGCAACTCATTGTGAATTTTCTGTACCATACGGTCATTTTGAACCGAAGTCTAGACACCCATAGCCTCATCCAAAAGCTGAACACACTGCATGAATGCAACATAAATACTGTCAGTGGCCTACTTTACTTCAGTAGCTTGCTTTGCTCTGACTTTAGGTGGGGTTTTAGGCTACAACTTCATTTTCAGATCGAAAATTTGATGTTCAAACTTGGCTTGGACAGTCTTCACTTCGGTGCGCGAGGCTTTCAAGGTGGTAGCTAGTCCTTCCAATTTTTCTTCTGGGGCAACTGTGGAAAGGATTGCAGGTACTTATCTACATACTTGGTGGATATTTTCTTTGAGCGCAGTGCGTTGGGCTTCAGCTACATGGAAGGCTTCCTCCGTTGCTTGTTTTTTCTATTGTGCTTATGCACCTTACTTATTTGATTCTACCACAATTGTGTGAGCATGGGCCTCATGAAACTGAAGTTGATCGGAAATCATACTATGCATCAGGTGCAAATTTCCTGGAGGTAAAACAAACAAGTTAATATTAATATCACCTACACCACTAAAATGGGCGTGCCAGATAGGGTGTACATGGATGTCCAGTGTAGGTATTTCCACAAGATGAACATCTTCAGTCACTGGCGCTACGCGCTGGCTATATGTGTGATGGTTTGTGTCTGGCTCGCTTGCATATATGGAACTTTCATATCCGTCCATCGATCCTCAGTTGCATACGTGACTTTGTTTTAAATTTCATCAATTCATCCTCAGTCAACGTCAGGACCTCCTCTCAAATGTATTTAGAGACTTTTCTCTTCTTCCTCGATCCTCCAGTGGTTTGAGAATCGCACTTTGTACCTTTGGAACTCTACGCTTCAACTTGTTCCACTGTGTCTTTTGAGGGAGTACCATTTTTCTCTAGTTCAGTATATTTCTCCAAGTCAATAGTTTCACCGGTTGTAGTTGGCGTGGCTTCTTTCTCTTTCGGCTTCTCAATTGTTTTCTTTGTCATCTTCTCTGGCTGGGTACCAGTGCGAGGCTTCATCGGCATTTTAGGAATGTATGTGGACACACCAAGCTCTAACCACGATGGTGGCCATTATGTAGTGATGCAGATCAGTTCATCTTCCGTGACTAGGTATGGTAATTCATACTAGACTCCCTCCACTAGGCCTTTCATGCGGATATTCATATTATGGAAAGTGGATTGGAATCTTCTATCATCTTGTATTGGTCATACAATGTCGGAGATAGCCTTGGATTAGACTATACTGCCTAATAAAGTGAGGCATCGAACAACACCCATAAAATCTTATTCTCCATAATGTGTGCGGTGTCTAATGAATTCCAGGGTGTAGCATACCACGCGGCCTCACACATTTTTGTCTCTATCTCAGGAAACTCGGTTTCTTCAGGGGTCTTCCACCCAATTAATGTAATCATTAACAACATCCAAGCATAATGAAATTTCTTTCCCTCTTCCCATGCTTCGCGCATATTCTCCAAAAACTCCTTGCACAAATAATGTGACCAGTTATCGATCACTCCCTTTTCACATCGCTCAACGAGAGAAATCAACTGTGTAGTAAACTCCTTCAGTCTACATTTTCACATCATTTTGCAGGCCAAGATGAGCATTCCAAACTGAATATTAGGGTTGTTTATGTCACTCACAATGAATCCTCTGCTCTTGCATGAGACTTGTTATTTAGCATTGATCTTTCCCATGGCAACATTGTCTTGCGATTTTCCTCTGAAGTTAACCATTGGATCTACACGCTGATCAGGTAGGCCATTGATCCTATGGACCAACACAACATCAATGGGAATGTGCTCTGCTAATTTAATATCCCGAATGGAAATAAACAACAATATAAAGCACATAAACAAATAACTACAACAACTAGAGAGACATCATAAGAAAAACAAACAATATGGATAATGTTGAGCCATTTTATTAATACTGAAAGATGAAAGAGTACAAAGGTGATCAGAATTATGGCACCTTGGCTTTCCCTAGGCAAGCATAGAATATACTCTCAGAAGATAACCCGGAATGGTTGCTCCCTCAAAGACTGTGTAATCTCCAGTGTTGTTGGTGGTGCTACAATGTTGCTACTACTGCTGGAAATGAATTGACAAATTGGGGCTCCTCCCCATATTGGAAAATTGTGAAACTTTGGGAATGGCCTCTCCACCCAATACCCATAAAAGCCCAGAGAGCTTTCCTGAAATGGCTCACCTCCGAAAATGACCTCCCTTGAGGCATTACACTATACCAAAGAGAAACGATGGCCCTAAATGATCTAATGCAAATAATGGCCTCCAGCTCTACCAAAATGCTGGAATAGGGAAGGGTTGACCCCTTTCCAACTCTCTTGGGCTGACTCCCCTCATAAACCCTCAATCCAAAATCACCTCCTCCCAAGACTGTGTCCTCCCTCTCACTGATTGCGTTGTCTCTCTGAGTGAATGCTCATTAGAGTGGTTGCTACAACTACCTCCAGCAAAACAAATATGGAACTCCTCACCCGAGCAGGCACTCGAATTCCCCTAGGTTTGAGGTTGGGATCTCTGCATGGAGACACCCGATGTAATGAACAGGATGTGCAGGCTTTTCTCAACAGCAAGCATGCTCAATGTCAAAAGAATAATAACAAATATGCATAATAAGAATGAATCCAAAGGAGGAGACCCTCTCCCTTTTTATGTTTGGAGAGCCTTTCTCTCACCTAGGCCCCACCATCAACTACACTGTCTCCTTGAGCCACACTATCCCTCTATCTCTCCACTGGCTTGGCCCCACACTGCCCATGTTGTCCACTTCCCCACGCTTCCACTTTGACCTCTAGGCCCCACACTACCAATTAATCATGTGCCTCAAATGACTTTAGGAAATTCTTTTATCCTAAGTGTGAGTTAAGTGTCCCTCTTCACCCACTTTATTTCTAACTTAACTTTATTAAAGTAAAGTAATCAAAAATTAATATTTCAATTAGCTATTGCTAATTGGGAATATTACAGTCCTCCCCAGAAAAACATTGCTTGTCCTCAAGAAACTATAATGATGGATGTTGCAAAATATTCTCACACTCCCAAGTGGCATCCTCATCTGGTAGGTTCCTCCATCTCACCAGGTACTCCCTGACTGTCCTGCTTCATAGCTACCTCTCCCTAGTGTCAATAATGGCCTCCGGTTGTAGCACCAAGTGCCGCTTATCATCAGTGGGCCAAAGCTCCTCGGTTGCAGTCACCTGCTGTCCCAGTGCCTTCTTTAGGCATGACACATGAAAAATATTATGAATCATACTACCTGTGGGTAGCTCCAAGTCATATGCAACCTCCCCAATCCTGCGTGTCACCCTGTATGGTCCATAGAAGCAAGGCTTTAGATTTTTAGCCCCCTTCTGCTTCAGCGTGGATTGCCGATATGGCTGCAAACATAGTTAGACCAAGTCCCCTACCTCAAACTGTCTCTCAACATGTCCCCTATTGGCATACAGCTTCTGTTGATTCTGTTTTGTAGCTATGTTATCCTTAAGAGCTTGGAGTATATCCTGACTCTCTTGGATCCAATCCTTGGCACTAGGGGCCTTGCTAACACCAAAAATCACATCATAAAAAGATAAAGCATAAAATGGAGACATACCGATAGACATATGATGAGTGGTGTTGTAAAAATACTCTCCCAAGTGCAACAATCATAACCATGCCTTCTACTGTCCTCTAACATAGTTACGCAAGTAGCCTTCCATCCACTTGTTCACTGTCTCGGTCTGTCCATTCGTCTATGTGTGGTAACTAGTACTCGAGGTCGGCTTAGTGCCCACCAAACAGAAAATTTCTTGCCAAAACCCGCCCATGAAGCGGCTATCCCTGTCACTGACAATGGTCTTTGGGAGACCATGTAATATTAAAACATCCCTGAAAAATAACTCCGCCACCTGTGCTGCAGTGTAACATGCTAATATGGGGAAGAAATTTGTATACTTTGTCAACCGATCAAAGACTACAAATATGCAATCCTTTCCCTGTACAGTGGGCAACCTTATGACCAAATCCATCGAAATACTCTCCCATTCCCCCTCAAGTATGGGAAGAGGCTACAGTAACCCTACTAGATGGTTCTTATCCCCCTTGTTGCGCTGGCAAAATTCGCACTCCCTGACATGTTGGAGTACGTCCTCCTTGAGGCCCTTCCATGAGAACCTCTCTATGATGGCCCTGTAGGTCTTGGTGCTGGTGGCCTGATAATGGTGAGTCATGTGAGGCGTGCAATATCTTCTCCTTGAGCTTGGAGCTCTTAGTTAATAAGACCATGTCCCTGAAGTATATCATCTCATCCATCACCCTGTACCTATCATCTGTAACCTGTCCGTCCAACACCTCATAGGAAAAACGGTCCTTGGAGTAATCTACCAGAAGTTGAGCCCTCTAGTCCATGTCCAAACTCATCAAGGACAATGCTGTTGGTCTGCGTGAAAATGCATCGGCTACCACGTTATTCTTCCCCTTGACATAATCGATGTCAAAATCATATTCTTGGATCTTGCTAACCCACTTCTAGTGCCTCTCCTACAACTGCGTCTACTCTTGAAAGAATCAGAGGTTGTTGTGATCTATCCTCACTCTGATTTTGTTCCCCACCAGGTACTGCCGAAGCTTGGCCAATGCGTTCATGATGGCTAACATCTCCTTTTCATATATAGAATACAACCTCTCATGTTGCTTTAGCTTCTGGCTCTAGAAATATATGGGGTGGCCTCCCTACATCAAAACTTTTCCTATCCCCTCCCCTGATGCATCACACTCTAGGACAAAGGGCTGCATAAAATCTGGCAATGCCAAACCGGACAATTGCTCATCACCTCCTTAAGCCTGTCGAAAGCCCTCTGCGTTGTATCAGTCCAACTAAATGCCCCCTTTTTGGTAAGGTTTGTAAGGGGTGTAGGAAGTTGTGAAAACCCCTTGATGAACTTTCGGTAGTAGGTACAGATACCTACAAACCCCCGAAGCTTCGTCACATTCTTCGACTCTGGCTAATCCCTGATGGCCCTGATCTTCTCCTCATGGACCCTCACTCCGTCCACCCCAATGATGTGCCCTAAGTAGAGCATCTATGTCAGCCCAAACTCGCATTTGGAGAGTTTGGCATAAAACCGATGCTCCTCCAGTATGCACAATACGGCCTCCAGATGTTGTAGGTGCTCCTCCCATGTCCTGTTGTAAATCAAGATGTCATCGAAAAACACTAACACAAACTTACTCAAGTGACTATGGAAGATGTGATTCATGCATGACCGAAAAGTGGTCGAATCATTGGTCAGCCCAAAGGGCATCACCAAGAACTCAAAGTGACCGTAATGACATCTAAAAGCGGTCTTGGGAATATCTTGCTCCCTCAACCAAATCTGATGGTACCTGGATCTCAAGTAAATCTTCGAGAAGAACTTCGAACCTCTCAGCTCACCATCAACCCATCTATCCATGGGATGGGGTACCTATTCTTCATGGTATTCTTATTTAGGGCCCGGTAGTCAATGCACATCCTTAGTGTGCCATCCTTCTTCTTCACCAATACTACTGAAGAAGAAAAGGGGCTAGTGCTAGGATGAATGTGCCCAAGGGCTAAGAGCTCATGAATGGCCCTCTCAATATCATCCCGATAGGCCTTAGGATGCCTATAGGGTGTAGTGATGACAGGCTGGATGCCCTACTCTAGCTCAATTGTGTGCTCAAATCCCTGATCAAGTGGCTGTCCTAGTGGTATCTCTCCAAAAATTGTGGCATATCTATCTAAAATGGACTACACATCTAGGTTTACGACCTTCCCTATAGCTCCTGCCTCTAAAACACACATATCCATTACCCACTCTATGTCTCCCTTTCAGAAATATGCCTCCATCCAGTGTGTTGAAACCATCTGTGGTGGGTAGGTGTACATACCCCAAATATTCTTGTGCCTCCCACTCTTCTTATCTGTCCACTCTATCTCCAAGGTCTCCCAATCAGTGGTGACCTTCCCTAGCATGATCAACCACTACACCCCCAATGTCACGTTGGTGTCCAGGATGTCTACCACGAAGAAGTGATCTATCAGGGTGTAAGTCCCCATAGTCACTACCAAGGCCGGCACATACCTGGCACACTGCATGGTCCTATCACCTGGAAGCTGTACTAAAAATCCGTCAAAGCTCTCTGTTGGTATGCCCCTCCGCTCTACCAACTGGGCATCAATAAAATTGTGGGTAGCCCCACTGTCCATTAATACTGAAACATGTTGTCCCCGCAGAGTTCCTCGGACACACAGTGTCAAGTATTTGCAAACCCCTCAAAAAGAAACAAGGGCTCCCACGGTAGGTGAAAATGCTGCATCTCCTGCTCTTGGTGGTCGAGATGGCAGATGATCTTCCCTCTGTGCTGTGTTGCTGCCTCCTACCTCTATCTCCTCATACTCCTCCTTTTCCCCGCTACTATCAAAGAAAACCTTGATGTAGTGTGCCTTCGTTGCGGCACAATGGTGTCCTGGTGCCCATGGCTCCTGGAATGTAAAAAATAGCCTCTTCCGCCTTAGATCTCTCTAGGTATCATCATCCAAGGGCCTTTTTCTCTGGTTCCCCTTTCGAGGCAGAACCCTATTGTCCTTACCATTCGGCTAAAATGTCAGTCTTTGGGGGAAAGGAGCTCTAGTCTGGGGTAGTGCATCCTGCAAATGCCGAGTCCTCCCAACTGCATCATGGAGTGTAGCTAGCCTTGTTGATTTTAATAGCCCTGGTAGAGGCTCTACCAATCTATCGATGAACATATAGATCATCCGAGCAATGGATAAATTAGGCACCATCACGGAGAGTTTTAAAAACTCTAAGATGTATGTGTCCGAGCTCACGATCCACTTGAGCTTAGTCATCTCAACAAAGTGCTCCTCTGGATCCCTCTGATCAAAACGATTTACCAGCCTCCATGTAAACTCAGCGTATGTTGTCACTCCTGAGTACCCCAGCGTAGCCATCCTGTGAAACCACCAGTCCTAGGCCTCACCCTCCAAGTGCAGCGCTGCCACCTTGATGGCCTCTAGCTCTGCCATCTGATTAAGCTGGAATATATATCCAACTTATCCACCCAAGCTTTTGCTGAACACTTGGATGACTCGTCAAATGTTGGTAGATGGAATCTACCTACAGTGCGTTGTACATCCTCATCATGTGAATGCCTATTTCCCCTGTGATGGTTGTGGAGTCTGTTGTCCTACTTGAGCTGAATGAAGTCATGGAATGTGAGGGAATCTCTGAACTCCTGACCATAGGACTAATACTTGGCAAAGTAATCTCCCATATGAGTCAGCTCCTGCCCCAATGTCTGTGGCAAGAAATGTGGGCATCGTGGACCGTGGAGGTGTATGTGATGCCATCTGTTGTGCTGTGAGGTGATCCTACAAATGATGGGATGTGATTGATCCATATTTTATATAGAAACCCCTTGGGGTTTCACATTTTCTAGATTCTGCAGTGAACCTTTTCCCCATCTCTTCTATCTGCCTTGACAAATCCTGCACTGATTTGAGGAGAAGTTCACCGAAATCCTTCCCGACATCTCTTCCCTCTACCATTGGTTCCTCCTCCTCTGCATCCACTAGCGGAACACAGTCACCTTCCACAAAAGTGATCTCTAATATTCGCTCTTCGTCTTTATACTTCCTCCCTCGGTAACATATGTATGGTTTTCCTACTGGTGTCATAGACAATCTGCTCCATGGGCTGAGCTAAGTCTATGAGCTCTGATACCACTGTAATATCCCGGATGGAAATAAATAGCAATATAAAGCACATAAACAAAGAACTACAACAACTAGAGAGATATCATAAGAAAAAAAGACAATATGGATAACGATGAGCCATTTTATTAATACTGAAAGTTGAAAGAGTACAAAGGTGATCAGAATGATGGCGCCTTGGCTTGCCCTAGGAAAGCGTAGAAAATACTCTCAGAAGATAACCCGAAATGGATTCTCCCTCAAAGACTGTGTAATCACCAGTGCTGCTGGTGCTGCTACTGCTAGAAATGAACTGACAAATTGGGGTTGCTCCCCACCTCAAAAAATTATGAAACTTTGGGAATGGCCTCTCCACCCAATACCTAGAAAATTTCAGAGAGCTTTCCAAAAATGGTTGACCTTCGAAAAATGACCTCCCTTGAGGCACTACGCTATACCAAAGAAAAACGTTGGCCCTAAATGATCTGCTGCAAATAATGGCCTCTGACTCTACCAAAATGATAGAATAGGGAAGGGTTGACCTCTTTCCAACTCTGCTGAGCTGAATCCCCTAGTAAACCGTCAATCTGAAATCAGCTCCTCCCAACACTACATCCTCCCTCTCACTGACTATGATGTCACTATGAGTGAATGCTCCTGACTTTGGTTGCTGCAACTAACTCTGGAAAAAAAAATATGGAACTCCTCACCAAAGCAGGCACTCGAGACACTCGGTGTACTGAACAGTGCGTGTAGACTTTGCTCAAGAGCAAGTGTGCTCAATGTTAAAATAAAAATAACAAAGATGCATAATCTGAATTAATACAAATGAGGAGACCTTCTCCCTTTTTATGTTTGGAGAGCCTTTCTCTCACCTAGGCCCCACCATCAACTATGTTGTCTCCTTGAGCCACGTTGTCCCTCTATCTCTGCACTGGCTTGGCCTCACACTACCCACACTATCCACTTCCCCACACTGCCACTTTGACCTTTAGGCCCCATGTTTCCAATTAATCATGTGCCTCAAGTGACTTTAGGAAATGCTTTTATCCTAAGTGTGACTTAAATGTCCCTCTTCACCCACTTTATTTCTAACTTAACTTTATTAAAGTAAAGTAGTCAAAAATTAATATTTCCAATTAGCTATTACTAATTGGGAATATTACACCTAACCACAGTGCATCATCATGTACGAGCGTGAGAAATTGTCAGACACATATATTTTTTTTTGAGCTACACCCAAAGTGAGGGATCTATAGTAAATTCAACGGACTTTCCTTGTGCAAACCCAGCACCCATCTCTTTGGATCTAGGTGCATGATTCCCCATTCATAATGGACATGGTATAGGTAGATCTATGGCACAAGTTCAATAAATTTATCCACATATATGATGTCCCAATACTCCATTCTTATTTGTGGCACTTTTGCAAACATGTCACCTTCCAGTGCGACGTTTTCAGGGATCAAAGGCATATTTATGCTCAATCGCACCTTGTCGAGATCTTTGGGAACTCTGACTGATGGTTTTCACGATGCAACATAGGTTGGCAACCATGATAATGGGAACACTTCGAACACATCCTCCTCTTCCTCCATAATTATCTCGAGGAGCTTCGTCATTGGTATTTTCAGGCACTCAGCCATAGTGGAGCATGGCTTTAGAGTCTTTTCCCTCAGGGATTTCCTTGTTCTAGTTGTTTTCCCCTTCTTATGCTTCGTGGGTGCAGGTGTTTCAACAATCAGCGCAACAAAAACCTCTGGCGCAGCAGGGTCATCTCCAAGTCGTGTAGTTGTCATACTCGATGGAATTGCGTAACCCAAACCTCTGTGGCACAAATCTTCCTCGAATATCAGATCCAAACCATACATATACAAGGATTATGCAGCAAAAATAAAAAATATTAGGGAAAATAAATCATGTGGAAAGAAAAGGGAAGTATTGTGACCCCATAGGTTATATTTATACTTTTGGCACATCTTCAAGGATTACTTTTGCATTAATGTGTCTCCATAAATGAAAAAATGGTCCCAAATCTGTCAAAATCCCATCATTAAATTCTACCTAGATGCTCCCATAAATGGTAATAAAGTTGTCTTTTCCAGATTTACTATTCCAACGGCTAGTTTTTGGCACCTATGCAACCCAGTCAACCTCCTACGCGCATGTTGCACCTTTATGCGCATCCGCCATCCCATCTGCTCAGATATTATACTTCAACCATATATTTATTTGGTGCACACATGGTCATCCCTGTATGGATTCAATCGGCTCCCATTGACATACCTAGGAAGATATTCTACGCTCAATGTGGCCAGGCACACTACACCTCCATCATTGATTTCCTTAACAACATATGGCCCTAGCCAATGAATCTTCAACTTCCCTCGGTGGCACGCAAAATTTCTGTCATACAACTAAACCAAATATTCTTACTTGAACACTTTTTTCCTGATGTGCCTATCATGCAATGCTTTTTTAGGAACCTTATGAACTTGCTGGTGATAATTGGCAATAATGTGATCTTCTTCCAGTGCAATCAATTGCGAAAATTATTCCTCCATAACATCTGCTTCTTCCATATTTTTTAATGTTGTAATGCGTAGACTAGGAACAATGAACTCCATCGACAACACATCTTCTTTCCCATATATCATCCTAAAAGGTGTCCTACTAGTCAACTTCTTACATGTGGTTTGATATTTCCAGAGAACTGTAGGTACACGTTCATCCCAATCATTCTGGTTATCATTTCACACCTTGGTAAGCGCAATCTCCAATATCATATTGAATGCTTCAACTGCACCATTCACCTAGGGATGATAAGGAGAGCTCTTTTGATGTTGCATCTCGAATTCATCTATTAATGCTTCAATGGTTTCATTCACAAAATGTGTACCCTGATTGCTTATGAGAATCTTAGGGCATCCAAAGTGAGTCACAATATTCTCAAATATGTATTGCGCAGTTGTATCTATAGTATAATCCTTCACAAGCTTAGCTTCAACCAACCTGGTTACATATTCCATTGCAATGATTATGTAACGTGCACCACTCTTATTTCCTGGAGGATTGATAGTTTCAACAAATTCTATAGCCCATTTCTCAAATGCTTGGAACGCCATCTGTGGATGGAAGGGAATCTCATCTCTGTGCTATGGCTTTCCAGTTCTTTGGAATACATCACATGCATGGCAATGCACATAAGCATCATTGTGCAATGTGGGCCACCATAACCCAGCTCGAAAAATCTTTTGTGCGTTTTTCTTACATGCATAATGACTACCAGCAACCCCCCCATGAGATTCATCTAGGATTTCACATCTTTCATAATCCAAAACATATCTTCGCAGAACTTCACCTACACCCATCTTGTACAACTATACAGAAATAATAGTGAAGTCTGTTGCATGCCCCATGAGCTCTTTATTCTGTTGAACTGCATATTATTTAGGCGCAAGTCCAGAAGTCAGAAACTGAATAATATCAAGGAAATGATCATCAACTAACTTAATTGTAAACAAATACACATCTAGAAATCCATCCTCAAATTTCATAGGTTCTTCACCAGTCCTAATGCATGACACATGGTCTGGCCCCGCATTCAATCTTCTGCATTTTACAATAATCTCAAAGTCATATTCCTAGAATAACAAAGACCACCTGCAAATATCCCCCCCCTAACACAGGCTTATTGATGAGCTACTTCAAAAAAAAATGATCAGTAAACATCTTAAAATGGCCTCCTAATAGATAGTGGTGGAATTTTTGTAGTGCGTACACCACTGCTAATCCTTTTCTTTTTGTGGTTGAGTAATTCCATTCTATGCTTGAGATTTTTTAGCTTGCATAGGAAATAGGGTGATCAATCTCTCCCACTCCTAGATATGTTAAAATAGCTCCAAGCGCAATACAGGAGGCATAAACATGCACATGAAATACCTTTTACCAATTTGGAAAGACTAGTATGGGCGCAGTGACCATCTTTTCCGTCAAAAATTCAAATCTCTTCTGACATTCATCTCCTAGCAGAATTTCACATCCTTTTTGAGAATCTTCTCCATGGGCACAATTATTAGCACATAACCCTGAATGAACTTTTGATAATAGACAGTGTGCCCCAGTATTGAGCGTAATTTTTTGATATTCTTAGGTATCACTAGATTAACAATCATTATGATCTTCTCAGGATCTACCATCAACCCTTGCTGGCAGAAAATGTGTCCTAGTAGTATCCCAAATGGCACATAGAATATACATTTCTTCAAATTTAATGAGATCTGGTATTTTCTACAGGTATCAAGCATTAAGCACATGTTTGAAACATGCTTCTTCAACAACCCAAACATAATCTAATCATCGAAGTATACCTCCAAGAACTTGTGGATAAATTATTTGGAAGCAGCTACTACTACGCGCGAGAAGATGGCAGGCGCATTCTTCAAGCCCAAGGGCATGACTATATATTGGAAAGATCCCCATTTAGTCGCAAAGGTGGTCCTACTATGATCTTTTGGCGCAATCCCGATCCGATGATACCCTCAGAATCCATCTGTGAATGAATAATCTTCTTGGCCTCCAACATTATCCAGGATTTCATAAGAGAATGGAGTTCGGAATGGATCATGCACACAAACATCATTCAGTTTGTACAGATCTACACAGTTCCTAATTTTTCCTTTGGCATTATTATCTTGTACTGCCATTGGACTTACCCAATCATAATCTTCTACTAGTTCTATGATGCTTGCAACTTTTCCTACTGTATCATCATTCTAGTAGTATCCAATCTTTGCCAACTTAGGTTGCTCTTGAGGCCCAATATTAACCTGTTGGATCTTTAGGGGTTTTGTCACATCTAGTGAAGTGATGAAGGGTCCAGCCACTGCACGTTGCCCCTCAGATTCCAGAATCATGATGTTCCTTGTATTTTCTTCAATCTCTTCAACCGTTAGATTTCTACAATTCACAACATCCTTCATCTATGCATCCCATGCTGGTGGAGCACACTCGATTGCAGGATTTTTTGTATCAAATATAAATCCTTTAATATTATGCAAATATTTACCAATCTTAACAAATCAACTTTCAAAGCTGAATATCAGAATGAATATCTTTGTCAGTGAAGACCATTCACTAGTACCTCGGCGCAACTCTGTTTCCAAATACCAATCAATAGTTACCTTCCCCAATGTGTGAATAAACATGTGGACCCATTCAGGTCTTGGTTCTATGCCCCATACCTGATTCCATTTAGCTAAATGTCTTCACGGATCATCGTTTCTAGAGTAGAATTCTTCTATTCAAATAGTTCGACATTCAAAACGTAACCTCATAAAGTGTGCACACTCATCCCAATTTCCCATGTTTTCCTTATGAGCTTCCCACCATCTCGATAGAGTAGCACACAATTTGAGATCCAAAGCATGGAATATCTGTCCTTCTAGTACAGTTATTTCAAGCTCTCTTAGAAAATTTTTTACATCAGTTAAATGATCATAATGCGGTAATTCATGTACCTCAGATTTTATACATCAAATATATCTGGTCACATGATTACAATGCAACGCAGATACTTCATTGAACAGGTTCTGCCAGTTTTCCAATTCTTCATCAGAATATTAGAAACAAGATATGTCCTTCTCCCAATCAATATTTCCATTTGTCGTTGGGTTAATCCAATATTCCTCGTGCAAAGTTAGCTTATATATTTGATCAATATCATCATCAGTGCGCACAGGGTATGTGTATCTTTGTCCTTCTATAGGATCTAGAGGAATGATGACTCTGATTCCATTGATTTCAAAATCATTTCTTATTTTCTTTAGGTTTATGACACCATACATATCAATAGCCCAGCATAATCCCAATAGCGCACGATAAGGATCAATATCATCTAAAATTTGTATAAATTCAAAGTTTTCCATTGCCTCAACGCCCTCAATACTAACTACAACTTGCGACAACCTTCCTAAAGGAATGATCTTCTAATGATTTTCCATGCACTATTGAATGGTAGACCACTTAGCTTGGGTTCTCCCATACGTTGCTAGGTTTTCTTAGGTTTTCCTTCTGTACATTCTTTCCATGCTTCAACGAAAGTCTCCTTTTCCCGATGCAATTCAAATCCATCTCTATTCTCGGGGGCCTTACGGATCCACAAGTCAATAGCTAGTTTCTTTCCCTTATCTTCATTCGTGGTTGCACCGCTCCTAGTGACCACATTCATGCTAGGATCTTCTTCATGGGTTTTTTCTCCAACCATCTGGAGATTTGTGTTGGAGTCTACATATTTTTCCTGCATCTTAGCAATCAAAACAGGGAAATATTCTATCACATTATTAAACTATCTACAATACTTGCATGATTGTCTCACTGGATTTGTATAGTCACACGCATAGTGATGAGCATCTCCCTAGTTGTATAAAATAACTTGTCATCTTCCTCAACTAGTTGATCCACCTCCTCATCCTCTTCCTCTACCCTAAAATCCACCATGCCTATAGGGGGATGACAGTGAGGTAGGCTTGGCTTGCATTCTATATATTTCATCTTTTTCCAACATCATATCATAAGTGCGACAATGTTGTCATGTCCGAGTTATGAAAAAAATCTACACAATAGCTTCTTCAACTCAGGTTGATACTTTCCAACCATTGGACATAAATATGTTTCATGCAATCCAAAAACTTGATAGATTGTGAACCATACTGTGCTCTATAGTGGACTAGGACCTAAGGTGTTGAGTTAATTGTTGAAGACAAGACATTGATCCTTATGGTGCCCAGTAGCTTTACATTTTATGCATAATAACTCTGTGAAAACCTCCTTGCCCATGTCTTTGCGCAGGCTTTGAATCTCTAAATGCATGGCTTCCAACTGAGTCTGAATATGTTGATTTCCAAGCGCAATGGGTGTTGGGGTAGCTTCTTGTTTCATTGCAATCTCCATAGCCTCAGCCTGTGTGGAAATATTCTATTGGCCAAAGGGTTGGCATACATGCTCGAGTAGCATAACAATGAACCATTTCTTATGTTGAGCATCGTTGATGGTAAATCCACCATCTCTGATAGTGCGGTTTAGCCTCTGATCTGTCTCGCACACAAATACATTAACCTTCTGATGAATCTCTTTCATTTCTGTAACCAACTGCGTGTATGGCTTAGGCTTCTTGAACTGCTCTTTTAGGGCATCTTTTATTTGGTCCAAGGTGGCATTATGGTTTTCTTGAACATATCTAATATAACAATCTAATGTGTGATCTTGGAAAGCAGTGGGTAGTTTTTCTTTCTTAATAGCATCATTATTAACTTGCTGAGCCTTCCATACAGCATCAGTCACAAACCAAAAGTGCTCAGTATCTTCATTCCCAATACCCATGAGATTAGGTAGCTTTTTGGTTTGAGGGGTCTTGACCCAGGTTCATAGTTAAGGTTTACCAAAAAACCCTTGTACTACTGGCCCTTTCGGCAATGGCCTGCTGGCGCAGGCCAAGGTCTCACCCGAAGTTGTATGGGAGGGTGCTAGAACCAGGTTTCCACACTGTGAGATAGAGAGAGAGAGAGAAATAATTGAAGTGGGCACCTTTAGATCTAATAGGCCTGCTCTAAATAAGCCCTAACCAGAAACCCTTAGCAATATACTTGACTGAATAACTTGTGCGAAGATCGTAAATCATAAGGTAGCCAGTTAACAGAAGCAATATGACCAAACATAAATAGATTTATGCATTCATTACTCTTTCACGTATCGCATCCATGTTCACATCAATTAACTAACTAGTATTTAGTATACATACATATATTGGAAATCAACCTATAGCACAACTCATAACAGAACACAGAGATATTCCACTATCAGCAAAATTTCTTCTCATTCATTAGTGCTTGAGATTCCACTGACAAATTTTTTCATACACCCGTGCACACAGCCAACATGGTCCACACACAGCAGGACTTAAGGTCTTTGCACACACAGCCAGTAGGAGCCCTTACCTAGACAAATCTGCACAACAAGTATCACAGATCCAACCTTCACATCCAAACTTAATCAATACTTACTTCTAGGCTCAATCTATTAATCCATTTATACTATATTAGCCTGTGCTACTCTATGGTCTGAAAACCATGGTTTGTGACCCCTTGGTCTACCCTTTAACCCATTACAATTCATTAGGGGCTTTGACCCACCCCAAAGCCCCTGAACCAGACTAAAATATTACAAAATATTAAAAAATTGCATCAAAATTGTTGTTAGGGGACCCTGCTCCAATAGGCCCCCAACACAATCTTGTGACTCGTCCTGAGTCATAGAGCAGTGGAGTTTTCATCTTGGCTTGGAGCTTCTCGACGATGGAAGAAAATGGTGGAAGGATGCCTTCAATTTTCACAGTTGTGTTTTGTGTGATCTTGACTAGCTTTTGTGAAGTTGGCCCCTCAGTAGCTGCAGTGACACAATCCAATGTCTGATTCAACTGTTTGACTATCGCATCTAGATCCTGTGAGAGTTTCAGTGCTTCATCTGCCAAGGGCTTTAGGTGATCACTGAGGACTTGTTTCTTGTGCTAGAGCACCTCGATCTTATCCCTCAGAGCATGGATGGTGTGAAGGCGTGCTAGGCGTTGGGTTGCAACTAGGGTTGGTGTGGTGACTTCCATTTTCTTAACTTCCTGTTCCTTTTGGCGTAGCTCCTAAGTGGACTACCAGAGAAGAGGTTCACGTTGTAATTTCGACCGTAGCTCCATTGTAGTGTCCAAAAAATAAATGCCCTTGGAGATATGTGCATATATATTCTCATTTTCTTCTTTTACCAGCACAGCTCGCTGGGCTCGCACCTCCGGAGGGGTTTCTGGCTACATCTTGGCCTGCAGTGCAGCAATCTGTTACTCCAGGTCTAATTTGACAGTCTGTGTTTCAGTTCTAGATGCCTTCAACATAGCCACCAAGCTCCCAGTCTTGGCCTATGGTGCAGCAGAGGTAGGATTTACTTCTAGCATGTCTCCACATAACTGGTCAATAAGGTGCTCTAACTCTTCTTGTTGTGTGACTACCACAAGCTGTGTTGCCTATGCTTGGGTAGATTCGGGAGCCTTGGTAGAAATGTTTTCTCGACCTCACTTAGCTGTTGTTGCGGCTGCATTTCCCTGTTCTGGATTTCGGCGGAGATGAACAAGTGGAGAGCATGTAGCCTCCCACCCATTCATTTTGTAATATTGAGGCTGACCTCGGGACATGCTCAGACTTGCGCACATAGGGCTGGTGGGTCTACTATCAATGCTACACCCAGGAAATGGAAAATCCTCTTCTTAGTTGCTGTGACGATGGTTGTGGTTGGTAAGCTCGCTTGAATCAACCTTACCTGGTTCAGGTTCGCTTGAAGGGTGTCTTATTTTAGCTAGAGCACTTGCAATCTGGACTAGAAAGCCTCCACAATGGCCTTCTATTGATCTTCAAGGACATTCCATCTATCTTCAGATGCAGTGGTGGAAAAATTTGCAATATTTTCTAGATCTTCCTTAGTCAAGGTAACTTTCGTGTCACCCCCAAACTTTTCACCCTTGCGCTTCTTTCGCTTCCCTTTGGGAGGCTTGCAAGTACACTTTGTTCCGCAAGGGAGATATGCACCCTCCCCACCAACGCTGTCGATCTCAACATTTTTTTGCGGATCTTGCTCCACCCCCTTGGTGGCATCCTTGGGGGTCTTCTTGGTGGTCGTCTTTTCTACAGAGCGCAGCTCAGTTTCCTTCGTTATATTCGGCGAGACGGTGTCCTTTGGCACTGAATCCTTTCCATATGTGCCCGCTATGACTGAGGCAGAGGATTTGAAGCCAATATTCCATGTAGGCAGCCATGTTGTGACAACTTGATCAACCTCTGCCTCAATGTCCATATACGGGAGGTTGTACCACACAGGATCTTTGTAGGCCCTGATCTTCACGTTGTACATGGTGACATGAAATTCAAAAATACACTTATATTCTCATACACAACAGGTGACAAGTGTGGCCTAGAATGTATCACCACTGCCAACGCACCATCAAATAACACCCAAAATACTTTGTTCTCCTTGATACACTGCGAACCCTTGGAGTCCCATAGGTTCATGTAGCGTGCTCCTTCAGAGACATCAGGTTAGAGCTCAGGGAGCACCGCATCATCATGTGTTTTCCACATGACCAGGTAAATCAAGATTAATAACCAAGAGTAATAGAAAGGCTTACCTTGGTCCTGTGCCTCGCACACGTTGTCCAAAAATTCTTCACATAAGTGTTGTGACCAGTTGTAGCAGACCCTCTTGTCGCACTTCCCTACCAACTGAATAGCATATGCAGGGACAACTGATGGCCTACATTTGCGAATTATCTTACACCCAAGAATAAAAGTGCCCATGCGCACTACGGGGTCAATAATGCTCTCTACTAGGAACCCTCACTTATCACAGTCCACCTTGTATTTTCCCGAATGTCATCAGCTACCTTCTTCTCGTACTTCTTCCTGAATCCCTTCACGGGATGGGACTCCTTCATAGATAGGTTGGTGATCCTATGAATCAATGTAGCGTCAATAGGGATGTGGCCTTTTATCCACAAGCATCCATCATTGATTAGCGCAAGTAGCTGTCGAACGACTAAACTGGTGATAGCATATCGCCTGAAGTAGGGGATGCATAGCAAATTCAAATTTCCTGAGGCCTGCAGCCCACACGCCCACGACATTGGTTCCACCTTTGGTACGTTTTCATACAATACTCACTCAAGATACAATTCTGGGACCAGATCCAGGAAGGTGTATTCATTGGCTAAATCATGGTCATCAAATTTAATGGTTGGAATGCTGCAAAACATTTTCCCGATGAAAGGAACCTCCTATGGCAACATCTACATTTTTTGGGTGTGCACCATTGAATTTCTTGGCTTAACATACTCTGGTAACAATGAGAGTGGAGACACAAGCAGAGATTCTTCCTCGGCCGACATAGGTCACTTGGATGGATTGGGTGAGCATTCCTAGGGCACTTGCCTGGGGGAGTGCACAATCCTAGGGGAGGTGTGTGTCTTCACCGAATCTCACTTCGTGGTTTTCCCCTTCCCTTTCTCCTTACCTTGTTCTTTCCATTTTTCCTTCCCCTTTCCATTTCTCTTTCCTTTGGTCGGCGTGGACACAACCTCTTAAACGTTAAGGGTTACTTCAAAAACATCTTTAGACACTATCTCATCAGAGGTCGTAATGGGTGACGACTCGATGGGATTAGAGGTGGTCATCCTTACCTGGAATATGAATTCGGGGTTGCTGCTATCAGAAGGGGTAGCTCGCCTAGACATATAGATGGCGTAGTTACAAGAAACATAGAATTCAGAGAAAAACACATGACATAAGATCTTCAGAGAGAAAAGGAAACGATTATGACATGCTCCCCTTCTTTTATAGGCCAACATGGGTAAAAATGGTCGGATTATCATTAAATAAAACTTACCATCGAGACAACAGTAAAAGATCCTCCAACATTGCTGCATTAAATGCTAGATACCCACTCCATCCAATGGTAAAATCGCTTTTTCACCTAGTTTTATTGTTCCAACGACTATCTTTTTTTGCTATGCACTACCCTTATGCCTCCCTTGCACCTTCCCGTGTCTACTTATCTGCGTACTATAGTTGCGCTCCCATCGCACATGCCTGCGCCTTCCCTTCCTATTGCATGCGGTATCTTTAATGCAAATACTTCAGCCATATAGTCATTTGGTATGCATCGAGTGTCCCTGTAAGGTTTCATACAGCTTCGATTAATGTACCCGGGCAGGAAGTCTCCATGCAGCGTAGCAAAATGCATCACACCACCATCTGTAATTTATTTTACTATATACGTACCCAACCAGTGCTTCCGGAACTTCCCTAGATGGCGTACAAAATATCTGTCACAGAGAAACATGAACTCTTCTTCCTTAAACACCTTCTGTCGGATGTGCCAGTCATGCCAAGCTTTCTCTTGAGCCTTCTGAACTTGCTGGTGAAAATTGGCAATAAACCGATCTTCTTCCAAGGCAACCAGTTGCGCCAAACATTCCTCCATGATGTCAAGTTCCACCATATTTTTAAAATATGTAATGCACAGGCTAGGGACAATATATTCCATGGGCATGATGGCCTCCTGTCCATAGACCATCCTGAAAGGAGTCTTCCTGGTCATTTTCTTGCATGTAGTCCTATAGGCCCATAGAATTGAAGGGAAGAGCATGTCCAAGTCACTCTGATTGGCATTACAGACCTTAGTTAGTGCATTCTCCAAAATTTTGTTGAAAGCCTCTATTGCGCCATTAGCTTGTGGGTGATATGGGGTGCTTTTCACATGGTGGACCTGAAATTCTTCTGTCAAGGCTTCAATAATTTCATTAACAAAATTTGTACCTCTATCACTCATTAATATCTTTGGGCAACCAAACCTAGTCCAAATATGCTCAAAGATGAAGTGCACAACCGTGTATGCAATACAATCCTTCATAACCTTTGCCTCTGCCCATCCGGTGACATAATCAGTGGCAACAATGATGTAACTTGCGTCAGTATTCTTTCCTAGGGGATTGATTGGGCCTACAAAGTATATATCCCATTTTTTGAATGCCTGCAAAGCCATCTGAGGTTGTAGGTGAATTTCATCTCTGCATGAGGGCTTCCCATTTCATTGATAGGAATCACAGGCTCGACAATACGCATGAGTATCGCTATGAAATGTGGGCCACCACAACCCAGCCCTCATCACCTTCTGTGCAGTGGCTTTCCCTGCGTGGTGGCCTCCTACCACCCCTCCATGGGCCTCAGCCAAGATAGATGGTCTCTCATGTTCTAATAAATACCTCTGAAATACCTCATCTGCTCCCAACTTGTATAATTGACCAGAAATTAGAGTGAAATCAGCTATGCGAGTCGCCAGCTCCTTTTTCTATTGCACTGAATTGTCTGTAGGTGCCCTCCTAGTGGTTAAAAAGTGAATAATTTCTACAAATTTCTCATCAATAACCTTGATAGAAAAAAACTTCACATCAGGTAACTCTTCTTCCAAGCTATTTGGATCTTCCCCACTCTCCATCCCAGACAAATAATTAGGTCCTACGTTCAGTCTCCTGGGATTCATAATAATTTCAAAATCATACTCTTGAAATAATAGAAACCATCTACAAATATTACCCCCCAACACAGGCTTACTGACCAGGTATTTTAAAGCTGAATGGTCAGTGAACATTTTAAAGTGTCCTTGCAATAGATAGTGCATGTATTTCTGCAGGGTATACACCAATTCCAGTCCTTCTCGTTTGGTAGTAGAATAGTTGCGCTCTGTGCTAGAGAGTTTCCTACTAGCAAAAGAAATTGGATGGTCAATGTCTCCTTCTCCTAGCTATGCTAAGACAGCTCCTAGGCCTATTCCTAGCCACATGCACATGAAAGAACTTCACCCAACCTGGAAAGATTAGAACAGGTGCAGTGACCATCTTTTCATTCAGCAGCTCAAAAATTTTATGACACTCCTCATCCCAGAAAAATGATACATCCTTCTTTAGCAGTGTTTCCATTGGTGCAGTGATCAAGGCGTATCCTTGAATAAACTTCCTGTAGTAACATGTGTGTCCTAAGATGGAGCACAAATATTTCTTTGTGGTGGGGACTGCTAAATTGATGATAACCATGATCTTAGTTGGGTCAACCATCAAACCCTGGGGACATTCGATGTGTCCCAAAAAAATCCCAAATGGTACACAGAATATGCACTTCTTCAGGTTCAGTGAGATTTGGTGTTTTTTACAGGTATCCAACATCATGCGCAGATTTGACACATGCTTCTTCACCAATCCAAATACTGTCCAATCATCAAAATAAAACTCTAGAAACTTATAGATGAATTCTTTGAATACTGCTACAACTACACGTGAGAAAATGGCAGGGGAGTTCTTTAGTCCGAATGGCATTACAGTGTATTGGAAGGAGCCCCATTCGGTTGTGAAGGTTTTCTTGCTGTGGTCTTGAGGTGAAATTCTGATTTGATGATACCCTGAAAACCCATCAATGAATGAGTATGCTTCTTGAACTCCCACATTATCCAGGATTTCATCAGAGAATGGCGTAGGGAAGGGATCATGCACGTACACATCATTCAGTTTGCATAGATCTACACAGATCCTTATTTCTCCTTTGGTTTTATTTTCTCGAACCACCATTGGGCTTACCAAATCAGACTGTTCTACCAACTCACTGATACGTGTGGCCACCATCTTATCTATTTCCTCCTTGAATTTTTTCTTATACTTAGGGTTCAGCCGATAGGTCCACTGCTTATCGGGACATGCATCCGGATTCAAGGTGATTTTCATGACACCCAAATCTCCTACGATTCCCTTGAGCTCAGATATATTTGTAGGGAATAGGTCCTGATATTCGGTCAGCAGCTCCAGAATCTTCCCAATAATATCATCGTCCTAGTAATCCCCAATTTTGGCCAACATGGGTTGCTCGTTTGTCCCAATGTTGACTTACTTCAACTTTAATGGTTTGGTAACAGCCACTACCTACAACGAGGGTCCTGTGACTACATGTTCTCCTTTAGATTTTGGGATTATAATGTTCCTCGGCTCTTTTTCACTATATTCTACTCACAAATTTCTACAGTTGACAATATATTGCATTTGCGGATCCCAAGCTGGCGCAACACATTCCTTTCAAGGCAAAGACTCATAAAAAATAAGGGCATATATCTCCTGCAGGGCCTCATCCAATTGTTCAGTCCCTCCAAACAATCTGAAAGTTGCCCTGAAATCCTCTGTCATTGTATCCCAGTGGCGAGTGCGTTGGTGAAGCTCTACATCTAAGTACCAGGTGGTAGGTACTGGCCCCAATGAATAAATAAACATATGGACCCACTCATCCTAGGTTATTTTATTCCACACCTTCTTCCATATAGCCAAGTGATTGTGCGGATCCCTACAGCCAGAAAAGAGCTCCATGGGTGGATTGACTAGAGGTTTAAATCACAGGATCATCATTTTTTGGCATTCCTCCCAGTCCTGAAAATTCCCCCTTGTGGGTTTCCCACCACCACGCAGGAGTCGCGCGCATAGCCAAATCAAGTGCCCAGAATCTCCCTTCCTCAAGGACATCTATTTCTAATGCATAAAGAAATTACTTAACACTACCAAAACCATCAAAGTAAGGCAGTTATCTTACCTCTGAGGAAATGCATCGAAATTTCTTCGTGATCTTGAGGTAGCACAACGTAGACACGCCATGCAACCTGTTCAGCCAATTCTCTATCTCACCATCCAAATTTGAGAGACATACGTTGTATTTTTCCCAACACAACATGCCATCGATTGTAGGGTTGACCCAATCGTCATCCCGCGCAGTCATTTTGTAAATATGGTCAACATCCTCCTCATCGCGCACCGGCTCAGTATATCATTCACCTTCCGCTGGGTCCAGAGGGACTATTACCCATGTACCATCATTCTCAAAGACCATGCTCCTCCTTTTCAGATAGATGATACCTCCAATGTCAATAGCCCAATCTAGTCCTAATAGCACATGATAAGGGTATGCATCATCCACAATCTGGATTACCTCAAAATATTCATATACTTTAACTCTCGCAATATCTACCACAACCTTCGGCAGCCTGCCTAATGGAATGATATTCTGCTAGTTAGCCATACGTAATTGAATGGTGGACCACTTCAACTTAGGTTCTCCCATCCTTTTCCATGTTTGTTTGGGCAAGACATTGGCATCAAACCCCAGATCCAATATGACTTGATCCATTTCATATTCTCCAATCTACGTAGTCATACGAATCTCCCGACCGATCCACTTCTTGTTCTTATAAATCTTATTCACCGCCTTGATCTCTATTTGGGGGGATTCCTTTTCTGCACAGCTATTTATTAATACTTGGAGATTCTCTACCGCCTTCTGGTTGCGTAATAACTTTATACAAGCTTGAAATAATGGTTTCACTACTTCATCGGATTTGGGTCTGCAGAGGTGGATGCACCATCCTTAGAAAAATCCTTCCTAACTTCTATGAAAGCCTCTTTTTCTTTCTGCAGGTCCAGGCTTTCATTTTTTTCAAATGCCTTCCTGATTAGTGGTCCAGCCACAAATTTTTCCTTAGCTCCTCCAGTGGCAATGCCACTGCGTGTAATTACATTTACATTGGGCCCATCGTCCCATGGTTCAGCCTTAACCCGCTCTACATTTTTTGTTAGCGTCTATTGTTTTTCCTGCATCTTAGCTATCAGCACATGACAATCTCGAATCACATGATTGAACTTCCTACAATACCTGCAGGAATAGCGCGCAAGGTTCGGGCAGTCTCTTTCATAATTTCTAGCATCCCCACAGTTGTAGCAAATTAGTTTCCCCCTTCCTCGACCTGCGCTGCCTTTCCCCCCTCCCCATCCTCTTGTAGGGGATCCTCTTCGCCCGGAGGGAGACATTGGTGATGAAGTGTCAATCTTCACTCTATATAGGTTCCCTCTATCTATCATCAGGCCATGCGTTTGGCAATTGTGCTCATCGTGACCCATCGACGAGCAGAATCTGCACAATTGTTCCTTCAGTTTTGGGACATAGGTGCCTAACCACAAGAAGTGGTCTCTATCATGCCTCCCAGCCACCCAATAGTCGGTGCACTAGAGCATGGGGGTACTCGATCTAGCAATGTCTCTTGGGCATACTGGACTTGGTCCCCCTGCTTTCATATAATCTGACAAGAGAGGGAATTGATCTTTGGTGTGGCCTGATACCCTGCAACCTATGCACCAGACATCTACACTAGATTATTTAACCTTGTCTCTTCATAAATTATGAATTTCTAAGTGCTTCTCTTCTAATTGGCTCTGGATCTACAACACCCCAACTTCAACATCTTCCCTTGGCGCAACTTCTAGCTTCATAGCAATCTCCGGGGATTCTTCTTGTGAATCAATCTTTTGCTAACCCATAGGTCTATGAAAATGCGGTAATAGCATGGCGATGAACCATTCCCTATGTTTTTTGTCATCATAAACAAATCCACCATCACTGATGACCTTCTTCAGCTACTGGTTAGCCTCTTAGATAGACTCTGTAGGTCCCTGCCCAATATCTTTCAACTCCACTACGCATTGAGAATAGGACTTAGGTTTTCAGAACTATTTCTTCAGGGCATCCTTGATCTCCTCTATTGTAGGGTTTGCATGTTTAGTAGTGTATCCCATGAACCAATACATATCCCTCCCTTCAAAGGCTATCGATAGCTACACTCTTTTTATGTCATTTTTGTTGACAATCTGCACAGCCCATACCGCATCCGCCACAATCCAAAATTGGTCCACGTCCCTATCCCCCACACCCTTATAAGTGGTTACCTTCATCTACACAACCATATATTCCTTTGGTGGAGGTGGAGGTGGAGGAGGAGGTGGGGTAGGAGTATTCTTACCCTTGCGCTGGTTTGATGGTGGCATAGTCGGGGGGCTGGTTTATGCGTGCGCAGCACCACCTTCATTCAGATCAGGCAAATTCCTTAGAGGACTGTACACTGATTTATCCCATTCTTGATTGACCTGTAGTATTTACCACTTCGTGTCATGCTTCCACTCTGATCAAAGGTCATTCACTCGGTATGATTGCACAGGACACCCTTTTCATAGAACAACATTTTAATCAGCAATGGCCATGTCTATAAAAACTTACCCTTGAATCCTTTGAAAAACCTTCACTGAGCTTCAGAGTAGGACATGAAATAATCGACTACAAACTCAGTTACAAATCCCCCTAACATGCTATCAACCCAGTGATCTACAGTCCGGGTGATTTTTTTATCAGTCTTCTCCAACTGTTGGATCAATTCACGGGTCCACTGCATGACTTGATTGTCTTTCAGACAGGTTTGGAATTCCACTAACCTCGCCAACCACCCCTGAATTTCATGTTTGAAGGTTACAAAGAATATCTGGTGTACCTCTGTAAAAATATACTTATTCTTCCACTCTTCTACAGATAGCTTCTTACTTTTGTTTTCTTTTTGGGAAAACTCCTAAATCTGCTTTTCAAACAAGTCCTCAAGTTCAGGCTTTAATGGCTTCCAATGACCCCGTCGCATTACCCAATCTCTCTCTCAAAATTTTCTCAGTCCTAGCAACGGAACCATTTTTTGGCTTAAGGGGTATTCACCCAGGTTCAAATTTAAGGTTTACCAACAAACCCCTGTACTATTGGGCCTTTTAGCAATGGCCTGCTTGCACAGCTCAAGGTCTCATGTGAAGTAGTATGGGAGGGTACTAGAACCAGGTTTTCTCACCCTGAGAGAGATATAGAGAAATAATTGAAGTGGGCACCTTCATATCTAATAGGCATGCACTGAAGAAGCTCTACACAGAAACCCTTAGCAATATACTTGACTAAATAACTTATGCAAAGCCCGTAAATCATAAGATATCTAGTTAACAGAAGTAATATGACCAAAAATAACCAGATCTATCCATTCATTACTCTTTCAAGTATCACATCCACATGCACATCAATTAACTAACAATATTCAATACACAAACATATCTTGGAAATCAATCTATAGCGCAACTCATAATAGAGCAGAGAGATATTTCATTATCAGCAAAATGTCTTCTCATTTATTAATGATTCAGATTCCACTTACAGACTCTTTCATACACTTGCGCACACAGCTAGCAGGGTCCGCACACAGCAGGACTTAGGGTCTCCATGCACACAACCAGTAGGAGCCCTTACCTAGACAAATCCGCACAACAAGTATCATAGATCCAACCTTCGCATCCAGACTTAATCAAAACTTACTTCTAGACTCGATATATTCATCCATTTATACTATGTTAGCCTGCACGACTCTATGGTCTAAAAACTGTGGTTTTTGACCCCTTGGTCTACCCTTTAACCCATTACAATTCATTAGGGTCTTTGACCCGCCCCAAATCGCCTACGTCGGACAAAAATATTACAAAATTGCATCAAAATTGATATTAGGGGACCCCGCTCCAACATAGCTTCATTGATGCGGCCATATCTACGCCTGGGGGAGGTGGAGTTTGGGGTGGAGATGGACTGCACGGTGGAATGGGTGCTACATGAGATGATTTTGGAAGTGGAGTGCATGGGGCTAGAAAAAGGATCAAGGATCTCTAATCATTCTGGTTTGATGAAACTTCTTCTCCTTTAGAGTGCACACATTCACTAGAGCTAGTAGTCTCTGGTTCACCCTCACTATCAGATCTATGCTTCAGAGGGCTATAAAATCCTTTTTCTAGAACTTCATGGTAAGTTTTCCACTGTGCGTAGTCGGGCCTCTTCACGGAATTCAAGCAATCTGTTCACATGTAGCGCCATGTTCACATAATAGCATCTTTAGCAAAAAATTCAAAGAGTGTAGTAAATTACCTCTAGGTCCCTTAAAAAGACTTCTCTCCACTTCAGAATATGACACAAATTGATCAGTGGAAAATTCTGTCACAAATCCCCCCAAGAGGCGATCGATCCAATGATATAATTTGCAGGTGATATTATTTTCTAAATTTTCTAATTTATGAATCAATTCAGGAGTCCACTTAGTGACTCTATCGTCCTCCATGCAGGTATTGAATTTAGTCAATCATGACAACCACTTATGTAGCTTAGTTGCAAAGGAGAAAAATAATATTTCGTGAACTTCTGTATAGATGTATTTCTGTACCCAATTTTTGTCAGATAGCTTAGTGCTTTGATTCTCTTGGAGTGTGAATTCAAGGATATTTCTATCCATAAACTCTTGAAATTTCTTCTGAGAAGGGTGCCACAACATGAAATCTCCCTCAAAATTATCCCAGTCCCAATAATGAAACCATTTTTTCACTTGAGGGGTCCTAACCCAGGTTCAGATCTTATCGTGCAACCAACAAACCCTCCAACTACTGGCCCTTTCGGCAATGACCTGCTTGGGCAGATCAAAGTCTCACCTAAAGCAGTATGGGGGGATTCTGGAACCAGGTTTCCACACCTCGAGGAAGAAAATAATGTAGTGCACCTAAACATATTGATTTTAGAACTTATATAGATCTTAACAGATATGCAAAAATACATAATACTTATCAGAATCGCACATCACTTCATCGGAGATATATCATAACAGAACCAGATCCAAATCTATGTAATGCACAATTACTTAAGCAGATTCATCCACGTATTCAACCATCAATATAACTTCATGCATAAATAATAGATGTATTCTCGTAGATACAAATAAGAATAACATAAGTAAAGTGATCTAAGTCAGAACAATAAACAGATAACTCAGATAGTTAACACAATGTTTCTGCCAAAACCAGTCCTTGTATTAATTCAAATCAATTCAGTACATCAAAATTTCCCTTACACTTTACCCTTCCGTGCACATAGCCAGCAGAAGCCTTCCTACCCAACCCAGACTGAAACCCTTACAAAAGTATCAGAGATGCATAAACTTAGATCAAAACATCACATCAAGTTACCTTTTACTTAGACTTGATCTATCTATTTATATCCAATCCATCACACAGATACTATGGTCTCAAACCATGGTTTGAGGCCCATAGTTTACCCTTAAAACCCTTTTACATCAAAAGAAAGACTTTGACCCACCCCAAAGCCCCTTGACCTATTCGTGCAGCGTGCATATACAAAACTTATACAGAAAGATACCAAAAAGTGTACCCCAGGGGACCCTGCTCCCACACTTGGTAAAGGTAAATATGTGATCAAGAAACTTTAGAAATTTGACATGATTTATTGCAAGCTCATGAAGATTCCTATGATTATGTTGACGATAAAATATGTCCCAGCCAACAGCAGGGGATCTCCTCGTAAAAAGTCCCAATTAGACCTTGAACCGTTTGGAATAGGGATCCCGTCCGGGGTGTGGGTCCGGCTACCACTGATTTCTCCTTTGCTTTGGGTCTCGCTTAAACTCTATAAAATAGTGGATACACACCTAATCAACTGATACAAGACATATGATTGATGCATTAAACACGTATATGACACTATGCGTAGCGAGAAAATTAATAAAGCATACACGCCAAAGGAGGTGTCGTTAGCAACACATCTTTGGGGTTATGATTATGAGGTATTCTGACCACAAAATAAATAGTTCTTTATGGTGAGATGCCCCTTTACTTCCTGAAAGATAAAATTAAATGCTAATAAACAAAGTCATTAACATCCATTAAGAGAGCAATGAAAAACTGAACATCATTAACACAAGCACAGATAGTCGTGATGCATAAATGATGCCATTAAGAGTGCAGCTTCATTAATCAAAGGATATTTGAAACTGTATAAAAAATACACATAGTGTTCGCACAACAAAACACATCAGATCCAATAAAGGGGTTTTTCAAAATGCTTGTATTTATGTTTCAATGTGTAATCCTCTGGTAATACGATATATTCAACTCGAGTCCCCCAACAAAAGATCCATTACAAGTTCCTGAAGGAGATATTTATAAAGCAAAGCGTGCCCTTTGGGCTCCCTGACTTTTCGTTTTCCTGACTGTTGGGCAGCCTTACGACCCAGTCTTTTTTGAAACCTGCGACCTGAGCTGCTATTGCGACTTGCGACTTGGCTGGGTTCTGAGACCTTGTGACCTAGTCGCTGGGTCGTTGGGTCGCGCCGTCAGGCATTTACCAAGGGATGCGACTTAGCGACCTGGCGACCTCTACGACTTGCGACCTGGGGCAATATGCTACCTGCGACCTCGGAAAATGTGTGACCTTGCAACCCCCTTGGATTTGCGACCTCGCGACCTGGGTAAATGTGTGACCTGCAACCTGCCCAGATTATGCGACCTTGCGACCTAGTCGCTGGGTCGCACCTTTCACTTGCCTCATAGATTTGCGACTTTGCACCATCCGTGACCTGCGACCTTGGCAGATATGCAACCTGCGACCTTGGGCAGTCAACGACCTATGACCTTGGCAGATATGTGACTTGTGGCCTCCTTTCGGTGGACGAGGCCAGGTGCCTTTGAACTTAAAGTGAGTTCTTTGGAGGTTCACCAGCATCTACTTGTTTTGAAAAGGTCCCCTTGCTTGCTGGGGAAAACCTGGGCTCTAATGTGCAAACAGAAAGGTTCTTCCTACAATAAAATAACACAGGTCACATGTCCTCATGATTGAAATAATAATAAAGCTAAGGGCATTTTAATCAATTGTAAGAGCGAAAAAACAATAAATTTAGACCCCTGTGTGGTCAACTACTAAATCATCAGAGAGAATGGCTAGGGTAAGATTTCTCTGTGCCCTTTCTCTATCAGGATCATAATCTTTCCCATGCACAAGGTTTTCTTCAAGTCTTGGATTAAATTACTTGATAGGCATGGGCTTCTTCATTCACATTCTCAGTGGTCACCGAAATGTACCCTTCTCTAGCAAAACGCAGCCCTGCCCTATTTGTAAATGGTCGTATTTGACACTCTGCATCTCTTAATGCTTGGGCTGCAATGCCTGTTCCTTCACCAATAAGACCTAACAGTATCTGCTTTGTACATAAAAAGTTATGTCCAAGGCGTCCTACTTCCTCCCAAGCAAGCATAATTACTTTAATGGCTTTTCCAGTAGAACGTTCAAACATGGCAACAACCACCCCTTTCCTTGCTTTTCCCTTTGCACTTGGATGATATACGACAGCTACAACTGTTGTATGGAAATCAGTCATCTTCACAGCTCGATAATAACAGTACGATAGTAATTATCACACGGCCATTGTAGATCTATTTATGAGGTCTGGCTCCATTTTTAAACGCAGCTTTGACCACTTGTCATATATCTGCTCCCAAGACTTAATGATTTTCCATTCCCTTGTCTACGCGTAGCAGCACAATCATTGCTCATGCATGGCAGCATGCATTGGGTAGCCCGTCCATGTAATGCGGCATGTCAACAGCTTTGACGGATAATGAAACACGTGGATGATCATCACGGAGCTGATTATAGCATGAATTTTCTTTTCCGATGGGGTCACAGGGTCGGAGAATTCCTTGGGTCGTAGCTTCTCATGAGCAGATCATTTTGCAACCTTGTGACCTGGCAAACATGCGACCTTGGGTTGCTGGGTCGCAAAACCGGGTGAGTTGCAGCCTTGGGAAATACTTGATCTGTGCGACCCTGCGACCTGTTCAATAATAACACGTCATTTGTGCGTAGTGACATAATTCTCGTTCACGCCTGGGCAACATGCATCCATGTAATGTGGCATGAAGAATAGAGATTTGTTCTGTCTAGTTCACGCGTTATATTTTCCATTCTTGTGTAACGTGGTTTAAATGCTTTATATCCTCATTTGGGAGCTGTCATCGATAGCCTGGTTCAGATAATCTTCGCCCTTGTAAGAACATGATTTACCTATTTCTTCGACACTTAGTTAAACCAGGTTCGAAAAGACACCACAATAATCGTGAGCCAAGGTTCTCTCGAACAATATTATCAATAGTCTCAAGAAAACCATGGTGCGTAGAGAAATACACGTGAAGGGTTGGTGTCAGCACACTAGCTCTGTTTACCATGCAAGTGTCCGGAAAATACACAGCTAGCAGCACAGAGGAAACTTTCTTATTGTTGACCCCTTATGCTGGGAGGAAAATTCCTTCCATATGTTGAAAGTGACTGGGCATTCTGGCAATGGCTGGCTTTTGTGCGCTGGCATACATGGAATATAATGAAAAAACACGACCTCCTCAGCGAAGCCGTCGCTCTGCATTGCTTAAAATATGGCTATATATATTCATATATCGTACCACAGTTATCAGAACGTTGCCACGATGGGTTTGTCGTAATGTTCTGCTCCGTGTTTTAAACATATACCTTGAGCATTATATATTGGCTCACCATGTTTCGCCGTAGGTCAAAACTTCAACATAGAAATATTCGAGCTGCATTACAATGAGTTTTCATAAGGTTCTGATCCGCCAATTTAATCATAAAGTCGACCACCTTATATATCTGCCTCTTATGCTTCATCGTAAATTGAAACGTGCCATCGAATGTTTGAATTTATGCAAACGTGTCCATTTGGTTTCTGCGCCATGTTTCCACGTAAGGCTGACCGCTACATATGAAAATTGCTCCAAAAATTTGCTATAAGTTTGAAAATGGACATTGAACCTTTAAACTCACTTGTAATGTAGCATAGTTATTATAACACGCTTCTATGGGTTGGTCATACACTCCGTCCCATGTTTTAACATAAGCTGTGATCCCTATATCTGCTATGGAAATATTAAGCTCATTTGTAATGTTTTTCCATATAGTCTTGACTCACCATTTTATATGTTTTGGAAACCACATGGTCTTGCGCCTTGCATTAATGGTTTTAAACTTGCAATGTAACCTTGGCCCATCAAATGTGCGCCTACTTGTAATGGTTTCACATAGTTCTGCTCCACGATCTCCTATGATTTCGACACCATATGGTTTTTTTTTGCCTTGTTTTTTTGAGTGAATGAACACACAACACATCATCCTCCATCTGGAAATAATGTTAACTTGCTCTTCCACCACACTTGTGGGTGCATCCTTGTCATCCACCTTAACCATGGTCTTCAAAGTTGGCCTTATGTCTTATATCCACCTAAGCAGGGCATTTGGATGAATGTGTCATGGTTCACAGCTGTGACCTTGTCATTGAGCTTAATCTTATTCCCCTCAGTGCCATGACAATCATTAATGATGAGTTTATCAGTCAGGGAATTGACCTGTATAAACAACATAACATTAATTAGTTCATAGTTATTATTTTCGAATGGTGCCCCTAGATAAAATATATGGGACCAATGAACATAAGAGAAGTATTCAAACAATGCGTTTAATGACCCATGGCGAGGGAGCTGTTAATGTACATCCTGAGTGCACGGAAAGTTATTATTCGAACGTATGCTAGGTGGTCCCTCCCTCACATGGCGTGATTGCAGCAACAGCATCTGATCATGATGGTGAGAAAACTCATGAGGAGTTGGGGCCAGGTCACTGGGATGTCACTGGCTGCAGGTTCGACGAAAGACCTTAATGACAAAGTGAGCAGAGGGGGACCCGAAATTTTAAATATACCCAAAATTTTGGGTGGTGTTGTAGCGGCTACAACAGATTACGAATTTGAAAAGGTTGAGGAGTTCATGGTCTATTCCGATGGATCTAACTTGCTACAGAAGATTGATTGGGTCCTTGATGTATCTAGTAAATACTAGGCCAAAAATTTGTTTTGCAGTAAATTTCCTCAGTGACATTTAGATGGATCCAAAATACGACCAATTCATTTCAGCTAAGCATATTCTAAGGTACTTGTGTGGGACTATACATCACTGCATGAGGTATACTAAGAATGAAATTCAACTTATGCGATACACAGATTCTGACTGTGGTGGTATTGATAGATGGGAAAGTACAAAAGGGGTATGTTTCAACCTTGGATCTTCCATGGTTTCATGGATGAGTAGAAAGAAGGAAATCATTTCTTTGAGTAGTGTTGAATTTTAATATGTTTCTACAGGTGAAGTATGTTTGGATCAAGAAGTTTTTATTATACTTGGTCGAAGGACCACTTAACCCTACATGGATACATTGCAATAATCTGAGTTGCATAAAGTTAACTAAAGACCCACTGTTTCGTGGTAAGATGAAGCATATAAATAACAAGTACCACTACATCCGAAGTTTGGTACACGTTAGGGTCATGGAGATGCACTATCTACCTACAGATGAATAGGTAGCTGACATATTGACTAAAGTGTTACCAAAAAATAAGCTTGAGTATTTAAGAGGTAAGCTTGGTTTGGTGGATATATCCTCCCTATTTGAGAGGGAGTGATATTGGATAGTTCTTGTCTTTGTGGGTCAGGAACTAGACTAGGAATAACAACCGTAAGTCTTAGTGAAGACCATAAAGAAAGAATGGAGTCTGGAGGATTGGATAAGAATATAGATTGAAAATTATTATGGATTGGAGAATACATGGAAAGAACTTGGTGACCAATTCTCTTTGAGGATGAGATAGTGTTTTAGCTGCTACAACCCCCCTCCAAAATCCTCCATATGCTTTTAATTTTGTAGCCTAAATTTTGATAACAAGAAATTACCTTTCATGGTTATCAAGTGTTCCTCTTAATTTTTTAGTGTTTTAATCACTCCTTCATTCATGCAGCACTTGTGTGATGTTTTGAATAATCCTTGTTTCAATCAGTTGCACAATTTTTGATGATAAGTTACTTTCCGCCAAACACAAGCCAAATCCTATCCTCATCTAGCATTGATGATTTGTCTTGCCTCTGGGAGCTACACAATCCTTTGTCACTGGAGACTATGCAATCCTTTGATGATCTAAACTATGCAATCCTATCAAATATATAGTCACAAGGAAAGTAAACTGCGTAATATTCTACTAAGAGTCAGAACTACACAATCCACTAAGCCATTGGACTATGCAATCCATTGTCACTAGGAATTGCACAATTCTTCCTTCCAATGAGACTTTGTAGTCTCCCAAATTAATAAATTATGTATCCCTAGAAAACATGGAGTGTGAAATCAACTTTGGACAAGTGGCACAAATTTTCTATTTTGATCTTAGTACAAGTGTTGTTTTTTCCTTGATTTTAGGCATGTGCATCATAAACCCTAACCTAATCCCATGGGGGATAAATATATATAATAGAGGATTTTGGAGCTCATTTTCACACTCAACATTGGATCTTTAGCCCTCCCCATGAGATCAAGGAGCTTTAGATTCAATTTGTAGTATATTTCTAGGTAAGTTTCTAAATTTTCATATTTTACTGCTTTTTCTGTTGCTTTTGTCGCTTTTGTACTTGAAAGTGTTTCTTTGCTAATTTATTCTTGTGGATACTATTTTTTCTACTATATTTACCTTATATAAGTGTTTTTAAATTTGTCGTTCAGTTTCTACAAGTGTCAAATCCCTCCCAAGCTATTTTTCCTACCAACAGTTATTGTTATTGGGTCTCTTCATGCATACATGGTATTCCCTTTGCATAAAAATTTATGGTTTATATTATTGATTTATATAAATTAAATTAAGTTTGATCTACACTTACTCCTTCCTTAGCTTAAAATCTAAAACTTTCCTCTTTCCCGAGGTGAATTTATCCATCATGAAAGCTTGATTGTTGCTCTACTTGTGAATTGAGAAATCCTAAGCCTCAAGCTCAGTCCCTTCCAGTTGAAACTATGAAATGCATATTCACTGCCTTCCTCTAGTTGCACATTATGTTATACTAGTCATCAGTGGCCTAGCCTGGCCACTGAGACTGCACAATTTTCCCTCTCTTCTTCACAATCTCAAGCCTTAATTCATCCCTCTAATAGATGAGACTACACAATCCTCTTCTCTCACTACAGATTTTGAAATTCAAAAGCTCAACATGGCCTCTTTTTTCCCAGAATTGTGCAATCTTTCTCCTCAGTCACTATGTTGTTTCTTTTGATTGAGTGATTGATGAGTTGATTTATCTAGAGCTATCCCTTTTTTCTAAGAGTGCATCTCTTTCCACATGTACTGTAGGCTTTGAGAATACTGCATTTTAGCAGGAGAGAACATCATGCCTCCTAAGAGATCGACATCAAAAGAAGCTACATACAGTAGTATTGATGAGGTGGTTGAAAGTACTTCATCCTCAATTCACATTCTATCTGATACAAAATTGTACATTGAAAATGACTTAGATATCACATGGAATACTAATAATGAAACATTCATGGCCATATAATTCAAAGAAGATCTCAAGGATAGAGAGGTTTACATCAAAATCCATCGCTCAGGCCTTTGTAAGGTTGCTTGTAGATTCCTAATATTATTGTGTACAGATGTCATCAAATGTATTCTGGAAAGATTCAACACCAAGAGTATGTCCTTGAACAACACTAGTAGGCAAGAACTTGCATCCTACCATCCACATGACAGCCACTTGATCTATCACCCTCATAAGCTTAAACAACATATGGAATATCATTTCTATGCAGAAACAAACTATCTCAATACTAAGGATGTGGTGAAGATGTGGGTGAAAGAACCATCGAAGTTTCCCTAAACACCGAAAAAATTATAAGACCAACTCACTCATAAATTAGTTTCGGTAATTGATAGTATTATGCTTCCAAATTTACAGATAGAAGAATATTTAATCCTTCCCAGAAGGATGGGTTTACAAGTTGTTTCATATTGTCTCTCACAGGAAGATATTCAACTAGTATGATCTTGTGTCTCTTTAGCTGAAGATAAAGGTGAATGATCCGAATTTATTTAGGAACACAAAAGAATACACATATAACCATAAATATAAAAACGCAACAAAAATAACACTTCATTTCATTAATATCAAAGAACTGAAATTTGTTTACAGATAGAATGGAGATAAACTATCTAAGGCGCTGGTAGCTTATCTCTGAGAATATATGTGGTATCTACAGGCCTCTGAAATCTGTGTTACGATGAGGCTCAAAGGCCTATATATTATTGAGAAACAATGGAAAATCATAAACATCAAAAAAACTAACGCTAGGAGATGAAATGCTAGAATATGGGCCCCATTGAGGCAAATTGGTAAATAAATTTTCCAGGGTCGTAACTTTTGCATACTATCTTTGTTTGATTCACATGATAAATTGTTAGAAATATCTATCCAAGGAATAAAACTACTAATAAGAAATATTGAATCACAAAATAGACTCATATTCACTGGAGAAGCGATGCCCAAAAAAATTCATTTAGGGCCTAAAAATAGTTCCGGAAGTTCAGGACCCAAAAAACTGCTAAAAATAGTAAATTGTGCTATAATTAAGGTAACTGAAAAACTGAAAGAAACAATGGTGGGGTCCCAAGTGGAATAGGCAGGTGGCCACCAATATCCACCTGGATCATTCCTTCCCCCTTAGGAAAAAATGGTCCCCATTGCATTGAATTCCTCCATGATATGAGGAAAATTCTGCTGAACTTGGTCCCTGGTGAACCGCTTGCCTTGGTGCAGGAGTTGGCCAAATTTGACAACACCATATAGCTGGATCTTCTGCTGGTGAGTGTTCTTTATTTTCATGTCCATGATACAGTTTTTGGTGGCCTGTTCCATGCAGTCTGTGTTTAACTCTATTGGTGTGAGTTGTTCTGCAATGTTAGAGGTTTCTAGTAAAGGTGGGAAATAGGGCTGAAGGCGGTCCACATTCAATACTAGGTGTAGACCAAGGAATGGTCGAATACTAAGCTCGAAGGCATTGTTCACTACATCCTTAGTGATGGTGTATGACCCATATCAGAGTGGGAGAAGCTTGCGGTGGGGTCCAGTGAGGCACTCGTTCTACAAATGTAGCCACACTTTTTCGCCCACCTCATAGTGGTGTGGTAATCGATGTTGATCATGTCATTTCTTATAATTAGCATTGGATCTGTCCAAAATACCATGAGACTATTGGAAAATGTGCTTAATGTGCTCAACGAAGTTGTTCACTTTGTCAGCTTCAGAGTAGACATGAGCCAAATCAGCCTGAGTAGCCATAAATGGCATGGCTACGTCAATGGGACATATTGGCTGGAATCCCAAGCCCGCCTGAAAGGGGCTATGGTTAGTTGAGCTGTGGAGAGCCTGGTTATAATTGTGTTGTACATAGGGAAGGCTCTCATCCCATGTGTGTGGATTCTTTGAATTGTACATACACATAATGTGTACAATAATCATGTTGACGACCTCTATTTGGCCATCAGTTTGGGGATGGAAAGCTATGGACTTGGTGAGCTTGGTGTCTAGCATTGACCAAAGGCTAGACCAAAATGTGCTAAGGAATCTGTTGTCCCGATTTGAGATGATAGACTGTGCGATCCCAAAGTGCACCCACACTCGTTTAAAGAAGAGTTTAGCAGTGGCTTCTGCTGTGATATTCTTCTTGCAGGCCGACATAATTTCCATCTTTGAGAATCTGTCGATGACCATGAAAAAAAATTAATTTCCATTCTTAGTAGATGGAAGGCCCGACATGTAATCCATGGAGATGGATTCCCAAGGTCGACTAGGGGTAGGTAGTAGAGTATAGAGGCATTTATTCTTGATGGTTGGTTTGGAAATGGAGAAAGCAGTGCATGATCTAATGTACTTCCCAACATTCTGTCGAAGTTTCGGCCAACAAACTTAATTTTGTAGTACTGCCACTTTTTTCTCACCCCCGAAATTCCCAGCGACTCGACTGTAGTGTTCTTCCCAAATCATCTTGGCACACTCACTTGAAGGAACAAAAAGGTGTCCCAGGTGACATAGCAGTGCATCCTGGAGGTGAAAATTTTGAACTTGCGTACCCTCCAAGGGTGTCTTGTATGTGTGGCCAAATTCCAAATTGTTCTTGTAGAGAATCAGCCAATCATAAGTCTCATGCCCACAAGAGTTTAGAACAGTGGTTAGCACCACGATCGGTGGCCAGCTGAGGTATTCTGCAACATTATTGGTGTTGCCTTTATTATACTTGATGTTCAAATTAAATTGTTGTAGATATGTGGACCACTTCTGATGGCGATCGTTCTGCAACTTCCCTTGTGTCTGTATGAACTGTAGGGGTCAGTGGTCTGTGTGGATGACCATTTCTGTCCCCAAAATTTAATGCTTCCATTCACGTCATGCCTGCATAATGGAATACATTTCTTTGTCATAAGTGGGATACTTTTGGACTTTGTCAGACAGTGTCACTGTGATATGCCACTGGATGCCCTTGTTGAGTAAGAACTGCCCCAATATCATAGTTAGAGGCATTTGTCTCAATCTGAAATGGTTGTTGCAATTCTAGTAATGTGAGCACTGGGGCAGAGTAGAGGTGATGTTTCAATTCTACGAATACCTTCTATTGAGATTTCGACCAAAATATTTTTTCTTTTACTCCTCCCTTGGTGACTTGACTCAAGGGCCAAGTGATATGAGAGAATCCCAAGACGAACCTATGGTAGAAATTAGAAAGACCCAGAAAGCTGCAAAGCTCTATTAGAGTGGTTGGGGCTGGCCAATCCCGAATTACTTGGATATTTTTTGGATCCACATGCACCGCCCATTCATCAATAGTGTATCCCAAATAATGATACTGATTCATGCCAAAAGGAAAATTCTCCAAATTAGCACATAACTTGTGTTGCCGCAGTTTTTGGAGGAACTGTCGGATGTGGTGGAGGTGCTCTTCCCACGTCTAGCTAAATATTAGAATGTCATCCAAGTACACTACTAAAAATGAGTTGGTGAATGGCCACAAGATGTCGTCCATCTGCCTCATGAAGGTTGCGAGAGCATTCGTCAACACAAAAGGCATGACCAGCCATTTGAAAAGGCCCTCCTTGGCTTTGAAGGTAGTCTTCCACACATCGGAGGGCTTGATTGGTACCCCATAATTCAAGTCGATCTTGATGAAATATTTTGCCCCTTTGATTTGATCCAGAATGTCATCAATCTGTGGGATCATTACCTATTCCAGATAGTGACCTTTCTCAACCTCGATAGTTAATATAGAGTCTCCAAGTCCCATCCTTATTTTGCACTAACACGATCGGGCTCCCATAAGGCGATGAACTCAGCCGGATGTGACCTTTCTATATAAACTCCTAAATATGCCTCTTGATTTCATCGTTGTCCAAAATAGAGTGTATATAGATTAGTCGATTGGGCAGCGACACACATGGGGTCATATTGATGGGGTGCTTGACCTGGCAATGCAGAGGCACCCCTGTGGGTGAGGTGAATATGTTCCCGTACTCCTCCACGACCTTGTACATTTGTTGTTTTCATGTGGAAGATCCTTGTCTAGAGGTCATGGCCACAATATTCTTCTTGCCCCAGGGGCGGATCATCAGGAAAACAAATTTCCCAGTTTTGGAAATGAGCTTACTGCATTGTTTTGTAGTAACCAAAGAGATAACTGTAGGCAGTGGTACCTCTGGTATCCTGGACAAATTATTTCCGAAAGTAACAATAAAAATGAGAGGTTAGGACTCATACACAACATGTCTCTTCCACAAGTATGTTTTTCCTAATAATACATCACAAAAATTAAGTGGAGCAATGTCACATAATACCTCATCTTTGAAGCAATTGATGATGTAGGGCAGGTGACATTGCTAGCTAATGCGGAGATCCTGTCCTTTGTGAAGCCACCCGATGGTGTACGGCTGTGGGTGTGTTGTGGTCGGAAATCCCAAATGCTTCAAAACCTCTATTGAAATGAGTTTATTTTGGCTCCCACTGTCGAAAATGAACTATAGCGAGGAACCCTTTATCCACATCTAAGAGTGGAAGAGACGCTCCTCCTCCTCTGGATCTTTTGGTTGCTCCTACTGGACCTTTGTTGTGGCAACGATGGCATTAGGCTCCACATCAATAATCTTCTTCCCTTTGTCATTCCCCTTGTTGGGTTCTGATTCAGAGTCAGAGCATGCATCTGATTGAGAAGCCCTGATCTTTGCCACCAGTGAATGCTTGGCCCGACACTCACTTGTGTTGTGTGTAGAGCTCTTATGGAACTCACACCACTTTCCTGTGTCCTTCTTCGACTTTGTGCTACTTTTATTTTCTTGCAACTTTGGTAGGTTAGCTTGGGCTGCCATGCCTTGGCTTTGTTCTTTGTTCTGTGATTTGGGGGCACCTTTCCATTTCTTTTGATTTGCAGATCCAAAGTCTCACTTCTTCTGTTTGAATTTCTACTCAATCTTGGCAGCATACCGGTATGCTGTACTAAGTGAGGAGATTTTGAGGAACTCCATTTCCTCCTGAATGTATCTATGTAGAAAATTACGATACTTTAGCACCAAATGTTTCTTCGAATGTTTGATACCCAAATTTGTGGGCAAGGTATGGAAAAAATTCGTCATCTCATGTACATCTTGATCCCTTTGCTGCCGCAACGTAGTCCATTGTATGTACTTGTTCTCATAGTTCCCCACGGGATAATATTTTTCCTTGATGGTGTCTCAGAAAGAATTCCAAGTGGGTATGATCAAGAATAGAGATGGTTCCCCCTCGTCCTTTTTCTCACAGTAGGTTTCCCACGAGTCCTTGACATGGGGGGTAGCTTTGAGGAGTGAAAAATTAATCTCCTCCTGGTTGAAAAAGTCATAAACTGAGAAATATCGTTCTAATAGATTCAACCAACTATCTACGGTGTCTGCATATATTTGGCCCTCAAATATGGGAATTTCAATGTTTACTTGTACCTTAAAAAGAGTTTCTCCACCAGAGTGGCTACTGGATGTAGATGCGCCACCAGTGGGATGTCGTTGAAGTATCTGGAAAAATTTATCCGTCATTGTGTTCCTTTGTTTTTTGAGGGCCTCCTCGAGAAATATTTTGATAGGATCTGCTACTCCCTCATCTTTATTTTCTTCCTCCATGGGCGGTTATTGAAGTTTACGAGGCTGATCTTGCAAAGGTTCAACCAGTTCAAGCCTTAAATCCTTATACCCCGACCTCATTGGGGACATGAAAAAAAGGATCAAGAAAGAGTAGACCCGCTCTGATACTACTGATCTAAATTTATGGAGGAACGCAACAGAATAAACATATAACCATAAATATTAAAACACAACGGAAATAATACTTCATTTCATTAATATCAAATAACTGAAATTTGTTTACAGACAGAATGGAAATAAACTAGCTAGGGCATTGGTAGCTTATCTTTGAGAAGATATGTGGTGGCTACAAGCCTCTAAAATCTATGTTACAATGAGGATCAAAGGCCTATATATTATTGAGAAACAATGGAAAACCCTAAACATCCAAAAACCTAACCCTAGGAGATGAAATGCCGGAATATGGGCCCCGTCGAGGTAAATTGGTACATCAATTTCCAAGGGTCGTAACTTTGGCATACTATCTCCATTTGATACACATGATATTCTTTGTCAGTAGTTGTAGTCCTTGAATAGATATTTCTAATAATGTATCATGTGCGTCAAACGAAGATAGTATCCGAACCTTACAACCCCGAGAAATTGATGTACCAATTTACCCCGATGGGGCCCATATTCTGGTGTTTCATCTCCTAGGGTTAGGTTTTTGGATGTTTATGGTTTTCCATTATTTCTGAATAATATATAGGCCTTCAAGCCTCATTGTAACATAGAGTTCAGAGGCTTGTAGCCACCACATATCTTCTCAGAGATAAGCTACCAACGCCCTAGCTAGTTTATTTCCATCCTGTCTGTAAACAAATTTCAGTTCCTTGATATTAATGAAATGAAGTGTTATTTCCACTGAATTTTTATATTTATGGTTATATGTGTATTCTGTTGCGTTCCTGCATAAATATGGATCAGTGGTATTAGAGACGGTTTGTTCTTTCTTGATCCTTATTTGCATGTGCCCAATGAGGTCAAGTTATATGGAATTAGGGCTCAATCTGGTTCAACCTTTGCAAGATCAGCCTCGCAAACAAGATGATATGTGACCTATTACATGACTCACATATCATATTGTCATAGGTTTTTCTGCAATGCTGCAAAGGAAGAAGAAAGCACCAATTAGACTATTTTATATTCGGTACAATATAATATCATAAGTATGACCCTAGAGGAGTTTTCAAGAACCACTGTGAAAATTTACACCTTTTATGGAAATATGGGACCTATGCTAGGATGGGGTAAGAAAATATCAATTATTGCTATAATTCATCTCAATCATGTATGCCTAGAGATTATGTAGGGCCTTCAATGCAGTTCTAGAACAAGGTGCTACTCAGGAATAAAAGCATCCAGAAAAGCACTCCCTAGTGAGTATTAAGTATAAGAGGAAGGTTTTCCACAACCGAGCAGAGGAGAAAAGCCAAAAATTCAAGGCAAATCCAACTATTCTAAAGGAATATTTGGTAGTAGAAATGAAAAGGAAGAAATAAGAACTAGAAAGGAAACAAGAAGAATAAAATATACAAAGTAAGAGTAGCAAAGGAAGAAATAAGAGGAATTTTAAGCACGAAAAGAGCTAAGAAGAAAGGAGGAAGAACTAGACTTAAGCAGGCAGAAGAAGAAAGGTAGAAACAACTTGAAGAAGAACAAGTAAAGTAGAAACATGATCAATAGATTGTTAAAGAGATAGAGGAGAAAATAGTAGCCCAAGACATGTAAATAGAATAAGGAGAGTAAAAGCAAGATGTTTACCTCATGCACAACACAACAAAAATCATTAGTTAACCTTTGCCTCCCCCTACAGATACGCAAGCCCAAATGATGAAGAAGAGATCTCTCCTCTATATGAAGACCTAATCATGGATATCTTGAGATTAACCTTTAATGATATCTAGAACATAATTGTGTAGGAACGAAAGAAACACATTCTTGATAATCTGGCACCTCCTTCTTTCATTCTAAAAGAAAGGGAGATTATTGTTGACAATAGAAGGAAACTAACTTAGCCTTTGTAGGTTATTTTAATGTGATCGAATAAGTGTTGAGGTAGTTTGATTAGTTTGTCCTTAAGATTGATTGTTAACTGAGGAAATATTTAAGTGAAAGACGACATAAACCAATAGCAAATAAATGATTAAAATACAACATAAAATAGAGATAAGAAGAAGCAAATAGTTGATTACGGAGTTCATCCCTGGTGGACTACATCTCCGGTTCCGCTTTCAAGTGGGAGTCCATTTTATTAGGATTGGTCATGAGGAATTAATTTACACAGAAATGAATTAGAATGACTATGCTCAAAGGAACTTCTGGACTTTGTAAACAAAAAGTATACCCTCTTGCCTTTCCGACACTTGTCTTTGTGCTCAATTCTGATACCCGACGGTCGAGCAATGCTGAAAAAAAAACTACCTCTATCCTGTTGAAACTGAAGTTCAAAACATTCATTTCCCTCTTGAATGAATATGTCATGGTTTTATAATGTTTCCTTCGAACCATTGATAGCCAATTTTGGCATTTGGTTGAGAAAATTATGTGATTAAGGTCTTGGATCCTATCTCCTAATGAATACATAGGATAAAGGTGATAACATTGTTTGACCTTAGCGCATAATTAATTAAAAAAACCCATATATAAACATTATAATAAAAATCTTAGCCGACGGGCTAACTAACCAGGCGGAGAAAGATTTCTCGGCATGTGATCAGCGTCGATTATGGCGGTTATAGTCCGGAGGTAAAGGTTAGTACCAGCATTCTCGGTCTTATCCACAATGTTCACATGAGTTTTATCCTATGCGGTTTCGACGCGTCATATACAACTTTTAGCCTTTAACATATTTCCGCCGCGACCTTTAAACATGTGTTAACAACTGTCAACAATTCAACCCTGTCACATGCTACTCTGACGGTTTAACTTGTGCGGACACATTTTTCCGCCATGGTTAGGATTGTAATGTTTTATTTTTTATATTATAATGTCCAAAACTGGGTTTTTCATGACTATTCTTTTTGTTTAGCTTTTTATCACCATGTATAGGTTTTACAACTTAGCGCTTAGGTTTTAGGTCTAGGTCTTTAGGTTTTTAAGCTTAGACCTTTACATGTATAAGGTATTTCACCTTTTTAGACCATTTCAACCATATTACATGCCATGAACCTGACCATGATCAACTTGAGGACATTTTCTTCGGTTGACACTGACGGAATTGGTGGATTAGAGACTGAGACGGACATCGTTCTTCTGGAGCTGACTAGACCTCTTTGCCGATTTACACTGAACAATATCCTCCTGGATCAATCCTCTCCACTTGAAAGATTCTGGACCACAAAATTTTGATTTTAAACAGATATCAGGCGAGGGTACAGCTCCCTCACTTTTTCGATCTCTATCCATCTTGCCTTGCTCAGATTCATGCCCTTGAGTACCATTCAAAGATATTCCACATCTCCTCGTCTGCAAGTATGAATTCTCCTATCGAAGATGGTATCTTCCTGAAACTCTTTCATTTACTCAGGTGATAAATCATCAATAGAAGGGATCTGTGTATCATCCTCGGGATCAGCAATCATCGGAGGTTCATACAACTTTATATTTTCAACTGAGTAAATATTCATGTAAGGTGGTAAATCTAATTGGAATGCATTAGTTTCAGTCTTCTCAACAATATTGAAAGGATCATACCTAATAGATTTCAGTTTCTTACCTTCTCCTTTCATACTGACTTTGCTGATAAACAACCATACTGATCGCTAACCTAAAAATGATGATCGACTCAATGCTTGTCATGGCGCAATTTGTAGTTGGCTTGACTCAATGCTTGTTATGGCGAAGAAGAATGTAAGGCTTGATTGTAAGATTGATGCACATAAGGTAAATATTAATCCCACAACTTAGGATGTTTACTGCACTTACCTCGAAGAATATGTATCCTGGTCCTGTTCACCATTTTTGTCTGTGCTTGAACAAAATCCATGCTGCCCCATGGTTGCAAAAGAACTGGAAGTGGCATGTCAAAACAATATTTTGATTGCTTGGCTTTGTTTTCAAACACATTACACATCCCTTAATGTACTTCACAATCGTTTCATACATATGAGGCCAGTAACAATACATTTGATTTTGTGCCATAGTCTTTCTAATGCAAAAATGTATTGCAATCCGAGAAGGATGAGCTTCCCAAATAACCTGCACTTTTTATGTCTGTGCTATATATAACTTACCCAAATGATATAACAACCTGTCATGAATATGATAATTGATTTCTTCTATCTGAGCACCATGAGTTAGTGATTCATATATTTCTTTGAAATCATCATCAGTACTATATTGTTCTACATATCTTTCATGTTTCAATGAAATATTATGTAGTACTACTGAAACATTCAAAGACAGTCTAGATAGCATATCAAATACTTTACTTGTTACACCTTTCTTGTCCTTAATTACTAAGTGAATTTGCTGAATAAATCCCATCCATCTGTAGTAGCGAGATTGTTGCAACTTAGTATCTGATTGAAGGTATTGAAGCAACTAATGATTTATGTGAATCAATATTTCCATTGCATAACCACTAGCATCTGTTTTAACTTCAAATGGTTGTTGATGATCTAATAATGCTGTGAAATTTTTCTACTTAATTGAATCAAAAACTTTAAAATCGACACACATTCCCCATGTCCCGTTTTTCTTAGGAACCAAAATTATCGGTGAACCACATGGAGATGAACTGGGTCACATGAATTCTTCTCCATCCATCCCTAGAATTTGTTGCTTTATTATTTGTGCTCTATAACTGACTTGTGTTACATTCCAAGATTAGGAAGGGGGGCATCAAACATCAACTGCATCTCATGTTGTATTTCCTTTTTATGAAGTAGGTGTTTTGGTATTTTAACTAGATCTTGAAATGAATCTACCTTTTTAACCAAATTACCTTCATACTAAAATTCACAACCTGAAAAATCATCAATAAGATCCTTATGTTTCTCTTTTACTGACATGAGTATGTATCTCTTACTTGAACTTATTAAGCACTTCATCTGATTAGCATTAATTAAATTCATGTGATTTTTTATTTTATGTGCTCGAACGATGTATTTAATCCCATATTTCTTGAGATGATACATATGCTCTTTCCTATAAAATACTGCATCATGATCATAGAGATAAGGGCTTCCCAAAAAAATTCCACATATGACTAACGATATCACATCTAGCTTGACTTCATCAATATAGTTAGTTGTGATTGCAAATTTTAACTGGCACTGTTTGGTAACATAAATTTGAGTTTGTTCCTTTAAACAACCTAAAGGATATGGTTTTGGATGATTATGTTTTTTCAAACCCAATTTGTTAACCAATGATTCAGAAATCAATTTTTCTTGTGATCCCTTATCGAACAATGTATCTATATTTTTATGTTTTGAATTTACCCTTATATGAAATAAATTGATTCTTTTATATTCGTCTAGTTTTTTGATGTTTGAAGAAGAAGAAGTACTAGTATCAGAAGTTTTACCTGTTGTAACCATAGCAGTGATTTTTCCTTCATCACCTGAATCGGATCCCAAGTCCAAGCCTTGTTGGATTGTTGTTTCAGTATTCTTTTCACCCTTATTTGCTTGGAACTTCTTTGGCTTGAGTTCTGGATGAATTTTCCAACACCTAGCTTCATCATGGCTGATCCTTTGGAAATGTGTAAAGGTAGGTATTTCATCTTCCTTCTGAGCTGTGGCAGTCTTCTTTCCCTTTGACTTGCCCTTCTTTTTGTTGTCTTCAAATTCCAATTGTTTGGATGTCTTTGGTGTAAACTTGAAAGGTCTACCATCTGATTCAACGTGAATAGCTTGAACACAAACTTCATCAAAATCATCAAGATTGAACATTAATAATGTATGCTGCAAATATGAATGCAAACTGCCAATATAATTCAACAAAGTTTCTTTTGTGTCCAAAGAAATACCAAGTGCTAATGCTTTCTTTCTTAATTCCTATGTGAAATCTTGAACATTTTGTCCCCTACCTTATCGCAAGTGCGTCCAATCAATAATAGCTTGTTGTGTGTGACCCAACAGATATAATTGTTTCTTTAGAGATTTTATAAACTTAGTCCATGAGGTGATAACTTTTCCTTTACGCTTTAAATCTATTTGTGTCTTACTTTCCCACCAGATCAAAGAAGTACCCCCCATTCTAAGAGTAGCTAATTGGATATTTGGCTTATCATCAGTAATATTTTGAATATGACAATAGACTTCTAACTGTTTTACCCAATTATCTAGTTTCTCAGGGTTTATTTCACCATCATACATAGGTAGTTAGAACTTAACATCAAGTTTCAAAAGTGGACTCTTAGGTTTCTTTTCTTTTTCTGATGCAAAACTAGAAGTAGATGAGGAAGAAGAAGATGATGGAGACGATGGAGGAGAAGGAGATTTATCTGCCTTGCCTTTACCCTTGTCCTTCTTTGATGCCTTCGATGATGAGGCTGCATATCTCGCCTTCTTATCTTCATATAATTATGCCAACATCTGCTACATGTTTAGAAGCATCTGATGGATTTGATTCTCATCCATGGGTTTCAATTCAGTAGCTTCAGGAGTCTCAACGGTCTCAGTCCCTGTCATCGTTGATTGATGAATGAATTTCCGCTTTCCGATATTTGGATTGAATTCCTCAAGCTTGCCTTTTCCACATTGCAATCCCAACATGGTTAACATTCACTGACAAAAAAACTACAAGGCACAACCTGCTTTGATACCAAATATGATCTGAATGTGATCGAATAAGTGCTGAGGTAGATTGATTAGTTTGTCCTTAAGATTTATTATTAGCTGAAGAAAGATTTAAGTAAAAGACGACATAAACCAATAACAAATAAATGATTAAATACAGCATAAAACAGAGAGAAGAAGAAGCATATAGTTGATTGCAGAGTTCATCCCTGGTGGACTACATCTCTGGGTCCGATTTCAAGTGGGCATCTGTTTTATTAGGATTGATCATGAGTAATTTATTTACACATAAATGAATTAGAGTGACTATTATCACAGACACTTCTAGACTCTGCATATAGAAAGTACACCCTCTTGCCTTTCTGATGCCTATCTTTGCGCTCAATTCCAACACCCGATGGTCAAGCAATGTTGAAAACAAAACTGCCTCTATCCTACTGAAACTGAAGTTCAAAACATTCATGTCCCTCTTGAATGAATATTTCATGGTTTTATAATGTTTCCTTTGAACCATTGATATCCAATTTTGGCATTTGGTTGAGCAAATAATGTGATTAAGGTCTTGGATCCTATCTCCTAATGAATACCTAGGATAAAGGTGATAATGTTGTTTGAACTTAGTGCATAATTAATTACAAAAACCCATATATAGACATTATAATAAAAATCTTAGCTGACGAGCTAACTAACCAGGTGGAGAAATATTTATCGGCATGTGATCAACACCGATTATGGTATTTATGGTCCAACAGTCAAGGTTAGTACCGGCGGTCTCGGTCTTATCCACAACATTCACATCAATTTTATCCTACGCGGTTTTGACGCGACATATAAAACTGTTAACCTTTAACATTTTTCCACTGTGGTCTTTAAACCTGTGTTAACAACTGTCAACCATTCAACCCTATCAGATGCTACTTTGACGCTTTAACTTGTGCGATCACAATTTTCCGCCACTATTAGGACTGTAATGTTTTATTTTTTTATATTGTAAAGTTCGAAAGTGGGTTTTTCATGAATTTATTTTTTTTGTTTAGGGTTTTATCACCATGTATAGGTTTTACAACTTAGAGCTTAGGTTTTAGGTCTAGGTATTTAGGTTTTTAAGCTTATACCTTTACATGTATAAGGTATTTCACCTTTTTAGACCATTTTAACCATATTACATGCCATGAACCTGACCATGATCAACTCGAGGACATTTTCTTCGGTTAACACTGATGGAACTGGTGGATTGGAGACTGAACCATACACCGGTCTTCTGGAGCTGACTAGACCTCTCTGTCGATCTGCACTGAACAAAATCCTCCTGGATCAGTAGGTGCTTCAAATGAAAATACATATTTCCTTATCACAGAGGAAAATCAATGGCAAAGAATATGGAAGATGCAAATCAAAAAATAGAACAACTCCAAGCTCAAAATCAGAGGTTGTCTTCTACACATTCTTGCCTCAAATAGTTTCAAGAAGCTATATATGGTGAGATCTAGGAATTGGGAGACACTATGACGCATATTTATGAGGATTTGGTCACCTTCCATAAAGCAATAACTTTGTTACATGATATGAAAAATATATAGCGGGAAAATATGAACTCCTTGAAATTCATTCATGCAGCCATTACCATGATTCATGAGTGGGGAGCTAAGTACAGGAGAACACCTATGTAATTGGTCAAGAAAAAAAGGTAAGAAGCATAGATGGAAAAGGATTAGATCAGAATGCTCATGCAAGGAAATAAAAAACTCAATTTTTTTTTGTCAAACATTCTAGCTATTTATGCATAGTTATATAACAATTTTGATTCCTTGGTTCAAGCACACAAGATCCCCTTAGTAGGGCCATTTTCATAAATAAAGGGTGGAAGTGTGGCCAGGTAGGAGATTGAGGAATACTTGAACCAACTAAAGAAGATCACTACCAAAGAATACTTGGAGGTTAATGGACACAATATGCAGACGTACATAGGTGGTCTTGCTAAGATCAATATGAAGTTGTTCTTGTTGTAGAAAGAAGAAACAATTGGTTCTAAAACCATCTACCTAGATGCAATGGAAGCTAGAGTCCATTTTCACCCTAACTTCCAGTAAAAGTTTGAGGAAACAATCACATAATACAAATATTGATATCAATATTTACCTATATAATTGTAAGTTGAATTTGTGGAGGTAGAGTGTCCTCAAACTCAAGCTTAATATGTCTAGTTTGTATTATTAGTATCTACCCATTTTTGTCCTATATGGATTTTTGTATTATTGTATTTGAAATAAAATATGTAAGTGTATGTCCAAGCATCAATTGTGGAGTATGAAAAGGCATTGGTTAGTAAAAGAAAAAATAAGTCAAAGAGTGAAGATGTAATATTCCAAAATTGAAAAGACAAGAATATAGAACATTTGCACAATTCCAACTACTATAAAATAAGAACTAAACATGTAGAACTGGAAAAATGATAGAATACATCACAACATCATACATATGGGTAGAAAATAGCTGAGCCATATCATTATACTTTAAAATCCATGAAAGTACAAAGTGCTCCAAAAGGAATGCACTCAAGCCACAAGATGGCTGAAATACAGTAAAGAAACCAAGCACTAGAAGTGTGGGGCTTCTACGACTGCTACTGTTGGAAAGTACTACTTCTAAGGAGAAGAACAATGTGGAGAGGGATATTATTTTTCTCATAATGATCTGGGATTTTAACCACGGAATCTACTTAAAAAACCCAGAAAAACCTAGCAATTCTTTGTCCATATTTTAAATTTGGATTTTCGGCTCTTTTTGGGTTGCCCACTACAACAGCTCACTAAAATAACGTAGTCATGGACTGGAACTGTGTTGTATGGGATGATATCACCTTTTCGTAATTCCAAAATATGTCATGAATCACAAATACCTTCCTTACTAATCTCCCAATGGAAACAAACCTTCCTCCACTGAAGACAAGCTCAGAAATGGCCCAATGAAACCCTCCACCACTGCACCCTGCAACTCAGCACATATCTAAATAGAATCTAAGTTGTAGAAGAAAGTTGTACCTTGGAAAAATTCCTGATTGTGGAATGATAATACAATACTCTTCCCATAGGCTTCTCAAGGAAAGAGGTGGGATTCCTGATCAGGAACACCTTGTGCTAAACAACATTCCAATCTTAGCTAAACAACTGAAGAAGGCTTATATGTCTAAACATACCATATAATAAGAAATATCAAATACATAAAACATCCCTAATATGGCTTCCATCCTCTTCCTTATATAAGGAATGAGCTCTCTATCCCTAAGCCCCATTCATTTATGACACTACTTCCATGTAGGGTGTCTCCATCTAAAACTGTGTTGTCCCTCCATTAATGTCCACTCCTCCATGACAACGTTATTAACTTGGTCAAAGTTGACCCATTCTATGTGCTCCAGCCCCTGTTCACACCTTAGGGTGATTTATTAAGCTGAAAAGATGATCCACTTTCACATGAGAAGTGGTTTTATTCTTCATAAAGAGAATTATGGGTCTCCCTACCCACTTATTCACCTATCTAAGTGACAAAACAAAACTTTAATATTACAGCTAGCCACAAGATAATTTAGGAATATTACAGTCCTCCCCTCCAAAATGTTTCTTGTCCTCAAGCAACTCCAAGGACACTGCAAAATCTCCAATGGATATGTCTCCTCCCAAGAATACAAATTAGCCTTTGGTGGATAAACCAAATAGCTCTCATCATGAAGAAGTGGGAGATATATGGAAAGAGTTATCTATTTTCCATCGGCCTCCTCAAGGCATGAGAGATGGTAAATGTTGGGTGCCTCAATCCCAATGAGAAACTCCAATCTCCATGCTATCATCCAAAAAAAGTGAGCCATCCTTGGTAGCTCATAGAAACAATCATCGATCCCCTACTTCTGTAATGTATGGGGGCTGTATGGCTGAAAATGATAGATCAAGTTATTCAACTCATGTTATCTCTCTCTCCATTTATGATAAATTTGGAGCTGTTGATTTTGGGATGCAATAATATGGTCATTAAGAAGCCAAAAGGTACTTGGAATCTCATGATCCCACTCTTTGGTCCTAGTAACCTCTTGTGCCCAATCCATCCCACATATAGTGAATAGAGTGTCATCACCATATGGGCTCCAAAGTAAACATGGACTAAGTGTCACATGACATGCTAGATGGTGAAAATAGTCCCTCAAGTGAGACTAGCATTGTTCTGCCTCTAGCTGTCTCAATACATCATATGATAAGTGGCCATCCCACCACTTTCTTTCTACCATAAGCTTCTCAAAAGCTTGAAAATAGTGAAGGACATTAGTTGTTAACTGAATATGAGCCAATAAAAACATGTCTTGCCCAAATTCCTCTATAAAGTGGTCATCCCCATCATTGAATGTAGTCCCAAAAGGACCATGAAATCAAAAGAGAGACTTGCTCTCTCGTGGAGAAATGTGCTGCAAAGGTATGGTAAAGGACTGTACATACATTGTTAGTTGATCAATAAGCATAAAAACACAATATTTACCATATATTTTAGACAGGTTGGTGAAGAGGTCCATGGATGGACCTTCCAATCTCTTCATCAAAAGGGGAAGTAACTGGAACAACCTTGAAAATTGGTTTCTTTCCTCCTTATACATTAAGCATGCTACAAGAGATATGTTTGTGCACATATTCTTTGAGATCCTCCCAATAGAATCCCTCCATGATGGTGTGATAGGAATTAATGGAATCCTCATGCCCTAAAAAGAGTTCCTCATATGCTGCATGTAGAATTCCCTCCTTGAGCTTGGAGTCTCTAGTCAAGTAAATCTGATGATGGAAATAAATGACTCCATCAACCACTCTATTTCTCCCATCTGTCACTTGTCCATCAAGAACCTTACATGTGAACAGGTTCTTGGAATATTCCACCAATAGTTGGGACTCCCAATATGGATCTATCCTTCCCAACAATGACAACGTTATATAAATATGAAATGAAGCACATGTCACATCATAGCTCTCCCCTTTGACATGCTTAATGCTAAAGCCACATGTTGAAGTACTGCTACCCCAAATTTGTTGCCTCCTTTGCAGCTGATCTTGCCCAAGACAAGATTTAAGTACATGGAGGTCAACCTCCTCTTGGAAGGTATTTCCCATCCAAAACTTCCATAGTTTGTCCAATGCATGCAAGAGTGTTAATAACCTCTTATCAAATTCAGAAATCTTCCTCATGTGTGGAAGTATCATTTGCTGCTCCAAGGCTATGGAGTAGCCCTTTGACACCATGCTTGTGCCATCACAGATTCCTGAATCACCATCTATAAATGAAATTAGCTGAGTGGGAAATGGCCATGTCCAAATCAAAAAATTTCTCATCCCTCCTTTGAACCCTTCAAAGGCTCTTTGTGATGTGCTAGCTCCTCCCAAGGCTTCTCCCTTAGCCAAATATATCAATGATGCACCATGTTGAGAGAACTCTTTGATCAGCTTCCAATCAGGGGGTCTCCCTAGTGGAATGCCTCCATGTAATGAAACATTAAGGCCTAGAGCAGGTTGTATATGTGAGTGGACTGATTTGTCCCTGCCCTCACTGTGCAAATCATACTCCTTCTTCTGTGCATAAATATCCTGAAAATGATGGGTGTGTATGTTCCCAATCACTTGATGTTGGCCATCCTTCTCATTTTCTCCTACCTTCTGCAATATCTCACAGTTTAAGGTGTCCTTCTCCAATGTAATCAACCCATGCACACCCAATTTCATATTGGTGTCAAGAGTCTTAATCACAAAGAAGTGATCTATCATGGTGTATGTCCCCAAAACTTTGGTCAATGTTGGAACAAACTTCCTCCATTGTTTTGTCTCATTTCCTATCAACATAGACACATGTTGCTCTTGATATTCATATGTGAGATCCTTTGGAACTTCTTGTAAAGATACAAGCGCTCCTCTAGTTGAAGCAATTGCTTCATCTCCATCTCCAAATAATGGTGGATCTCCTCCCGCTATTACAGCGCTGGAGGCTCTTTCGAGCTCTTTCTCTTCCTTCTCCTCATCATTGGAGAATCCTCATCATTAAGATATCATTTGGCTTGATATCCTTTTGAAGGAGGAATCCTCATGTCTTCTTCTTGAGAATAAATTTCTTGTTGAAGTGGGGCTTTTTCCCTTGGAAAAGCATGTTGCAGATCTTTAACCCTTTCAACAATGTTCTGAAATGGAGTTGGCTTCATAGATCCTTCCAAATCATGCAAAGGTTCTGATTTCTTAGGTTTGGATAGCTTACCCAAAGAGGTTTCAAAATTTCTTTGATCAAATATTTTCACTAACCTCCTAGTGAAATTTGAATAAGTAGATATATTTTCATTATTCAATGAAGAAGATTCATAAAACCACCAGGCATAAGCCTTACCTTCAAGATGCAGCGTTTCTACTCTAATGTCTTCTTCTTCTTAAAATTTATGTAGCTGAAAATATGTGTTCAACATATTTACCCAAGTCTTAGTTGAGCTCTTGGGTGACCCATCAAAAGTAGGTAGAAAGAATCTACCCAAAGTGTGTTGCATGCACCCTCCTCTTCTATTGTGGTTACTGGGTCTTCTGTTAGGATTTTACGGAAAAAATAATAAATAATTTTACTGAGAGAAATAAAAATAAACATGAAAAGAACCCAACAAAAAATCACATAGACATAAACACATATGTTTATCCGGGAAAATCCCAAATCCGGGGAAAAACCCAACCAATGAAATTTCATTAACCATTGGCCAAAACCCTGGCCAATCCGGCCAAGTGAGCCTTCACCGCTCACCTCCAGGCCTTCATTATAATGAAGTATTCCCATCCTCTTATAGGCTCCATTACATGCAATACCATGGGCTAAAACCATGTGCCCCAAAACCATTACTATTTACCCTAGTTAACATTGACTCTACCCCGAGTCATGTTTACCTAACATCTTCTATCTTCTTTGATTTGAAAAAACCCTTGGAAGCTTAGATGCTTCTTGAATCTTCTAGAATAAGATTCATATTCTTGGAGATAGTCACCAACAGTCTCCTCCTTTATTGTACCCCTCTCCTCTTCTCTTGCCAAGAATGTAGGCATGGTACCACATTGTAGATCTGATGGTGTAGTTGAATGCTCACACCCACAAGATGAAAAACTAGAGCTTCCTTTATGTACAAGCCCTCTTGGAGAATCTATATATCTCTCCATCCTCATCTCTATGATGTCTTCGTTAATGCCTTGAATAGTTTGAAGAAGAAGTCTTGAGAACTCCTTCCCTTCCATTTCACATGATAATTGATTTTTTCCTTCATCTCTTTTGTAGATCTTCTCCTTTATATGAGAAGCCTCCCTAGATGACATAATGGCTAAAGTATATAGACTGAGCCAATATTATGCTCTGATACCACTGTAATATTCCAAAATGGAAAATAAAGGAATATAGAACATTTACACAATTCCAATTGCAGTAAAATAAGAACTAAACATGTAGAACTGGAAAAATGTCAGAATACATAACAAAATCATACATATGGGTAGAAAAAAACTAATCCATATCATTATACATCAAAATCCTTAAAATTACACAGTGCTCCAAAAGGAATGCACTCAAGCCACAAGATGGTTGAAATACACTAAAGAAACCTAGCACTGAAAATGTGGGGCTGCTACTACTGCTACTATTGGAAACTACTAATTCTGAGGAGAAGAACCATGTGTGGAGGGCTCTTGGGGTGCTTAGACTGATCCAATATTTTAACCACGTATTATACTCAAGAGACCCATAAATGGTTTGGCCAGATTTTAACTTTGGATTTTCGACCCTTTTGGTTGCCCACTGCAATAACTCACTAAAATAACACAGTCATGGACTAGAACTGCACTGTATGGGATGATATCACCTTGGCCTGATGCCAAAATATGTCATGAAGCACAAAGAACTTCCTTACTAATCTCCCAATGGAAATAAACCTTCCTCCATTGAAGAAAAGCTCATAAATGGCCCAATGAAACCCTCCACTACTGCACCCTGCAACTCAACACATATCTAAATAGAATTTGAATTGTATAAGAAAGTTGTAGCTTGGCCAAATTTCAGATTATGGAATGATAGTACAATACTCTTCCTAAAGGCTTCTCAAGGAAAGAGGTGGGATTCCCGATCAGGAACACCCTGTGCTAAACAACACTGCAATCTTAGCTAAACAGCTGAAGAAAGCTTATATGTCTAAACAGACCATATAATCAGAAATATCAAATACATAAAACATCCCTAATATGGCTTCCATCCTCTTCCTTATATAAGAAATGAGCTTTCTAACCATGAGCCCCATTCATTTATGACTCTACTTCCATGCAAGGTCTCTCCATATAAAAGTGCACTGTCCCTCCATTAAAGTTCACTCCTCCATGACAACGATGTTGATTTGGTCAAAGTTGACCCAGTCTATGTGCTCCGACCCCTATTCACACCTTAGGGTGCTTTATTAAGCTGAAAATATGATCCAATTTCACATGAGAAGTGGTTTTATTCTTCATAAAGAGATTTATGGGTCTCCCTACCCACTTATTCACCTATCTAAGTGACAAAACAAAACTTTAATATTCCAATTAGCTGCAAGCTAATTTAGGAATATTACAGAAGATGGTAGCTCAAAGGTAAAAAAGGGAGATAAATGGTCATCTCATTTGCTATAAATAACCCTCATATCTCAATAAAATGGCTTGGAACTGAAGTCTTAGAATCTTATATTTGGAGCCTTGGCTTCTTTAGTCTAGTATAGGAGGACTATCATTATTTGGAGAACCATGTGTTGGCTTCATGTTCCACTATTGGGGCTAGTATCTTATCATTGTAATTGTATGCTTGGGACTTTTACTTTACAATAAGAAGCTCAGATTCAACACATCTGCATGTATATGTTGTGGATTTAGTAAGACTATTATTTTATATTTGTGATTTATGTTTTTTCATTTATGATAATTCTAATGACCTAATTCATTTTCTTTAATAGGAATCTTGTTTATGAATGCATGTTGACTATTTTGTAGGTCAACTAGCGATTCTTTTATATTTCTCATGCGTCTATTCTAATTTAGTACTATTACTTTCTTCTAAGGGGATAAATTATTTTCCTTTTATGTCACAGAACCTTTAATGCATTACATTTGATACCTCACAGATTTCATACACTTTTTCTCGCCAAATTCATGTATATATCATTCTATGTGTTTATCACAGCTAAGGCACATCTTTCAAACCACCACTTTGGAAATTTTTCATATTCCAGTTGGTGATCCTACTCAAAATGGTGTGGGGTATAATTGATACTTCACATCAAGGAGACCCCCTTTCATGTTGGTGGCTACCAAAACCAAAAATAGGTTTTTGGTGCTAGAAGGAGGGCTAAATGATAAGTTGATCCCATTAAGTTTGTTCGAATTTTTCCTATCTTAGAATGGCTTCTTTCCATATCTTAACCATAACATGTTTTTCTATGTTTTCAAATTTAAAAGATCTTTTAGGGATAATTTATGACTTGTTGAGTCTCAAATTTAATGGTGAGGGTGGAACAACCATTCTTGAGCACATCCTGTGCTTTCTTGAATTTTGAAATTCTCATGAAATTAATTTTGAGGATACTTATTATACGTTATTCATCCTTACATTTGAAAAACATGTTCAATAATGGTGTAATACATTACCAACTACCCCTATCCACTCTTTTGAGCATCTTGTCAAGGAGATTCATCAGGGCTTTGACATGTATAATTACGAAAGTGCTTACAAGAAAATTATTCATCTCAGAAAGAAACATGATGAATCTGTTGAATATTTTCATGATCAATCCATTTACTTTTTTTATGATTTTTATGAGGATGAGAAAGACTGGAATTTTATGAAAGAGAAATTTGAGTATATTTTTATATTTATTTGAATCTGTCTAAATTTGAATCCTTTGTAGTTCTCCCAACATTTCCTGATTATGGATATCTCAAAACTTCAAAAGAAGAAATTTGTGTTCCATGTGATATTTCATCTTCCTTCCATTCTTCATTAGATAAAGCAACTCCATGCACCCAAGTCGAGGTTGCAGAATCCGGTAACCAATTTTTTGATCCAACACCATTTTCTCCCTCCCTTCATATTTGATATTTGAATTACAAAGCTGATTTAATCAATGACATTATTTATTTTGGATCCATTTCTTACCCTACATTGGTTATTCCTTCTGATCCTCCTAATATTTATTATTTTCATCAATTTGCTAAAATTGTTTGTCTTGGTTCTCAAGAGGATCAAGTCCAGATGGAGTTAGTGGATACTAAGAAAATTGTGATATCTTTCATAATGACTATGTGTAGGATTTTTATTATGAAGAAGAGATTGCGATTAAAGATTATCCTTCACTTGATATTTTTATCTTTCCCCCTTTCACCCATTGTCCTGATATTTCCCCTTATTCTATCATGCCTGTCGCATCTTTCGATGATAAAATTTTAAACGGTATTTAATATGATTGCAGCCAGGAATGATGTAATGTTTATTTGGATCAAAATAAGGTGAGGAATAATCTACTCTTCATAATCAAACTCATTCCTCTCTATGATTCATCAGATCATGATGATTCCTTTCTGTTGGACAAAAAATAAAACTATAATCATGGTTGTTTTTGGGTGATTTAATTACGAGTTAAATCCATGTCATTTGATTCATCAACCTAGGGTTCGTGAACTGACGAGGTATACGTGTACTATATGTACTAGGTGATTATTTATCAGAATATAATAATATATTACAATTGAATCTAAGAAATTAAATCAATTCAATCCAATTCAATCCAATCAAACATAAATAAATTGAAATCACACATGCATAAAGGAAATGAAACTTTGTTTTAAATTGAAATCACACTTGCAGAATTGAAATCACACTTTATGAAATTAAATCACACCACATTTGCATAATTGAAATCACAGTGGTAGAAATGAAATCACACTTTCTGAAATGAAATCATACCACACTTGCATAATTGAAATCACACTTTTCGAAATCAAATCACACTTGCTGGAATGAAAACAAACTTGCTGGAAAGAAAATCATGCATGTTGAAATGAAATAACATAATTACACAGTGTTACAAATATGTAAAAAAATATGTCCAAACTGTGGTTGATGGGGGCCCTCCATTGCTCAGCAAGCACACAAAACAATTATCACATACTGGAGATCAAAACAACAGTATGTATTTCATGAAGTTGGAGAAAAACTCCAAAGATATTACAAGAATGAATAATTGTTTTCCTAATGGTTGATAAGAGTTGGCTCCTTTGAAGGATGCACTCCATCTATACAAAAAAAAAAGATAATTATTCAATACATACATATCCCTGAAATATCTCCCAAACCCACATTTATCTCTTGTGGTTACAATAAATAATATAAAAATACAAGATACAAATCCTCTCCAAATTCTCTCGTAGTTTTGATAAGGATACATATCAAAACATCCATGATTCTTCTCCTTTGAATGTGCTTAACTTAATGATCCACATCTTCCTCAAATATTATACAAATCCTCATTAGTTGGAATTTGAAATTCCAATTTGTAGTTAGGTAGCAAAATAGGACCCCTCTATAATATCCAAGTAGGCCTACAATATCACAAAACTCATAACACTTTTAGAGATATATGAAAACATGTTAATTCCCTAACATTTAATCATAAATTCTCTTAAAATACTTAAAATAAGTGACTTGGAAAATAACAATTATAAAACCTATGGTCATGAAAATGGTTACTATTGTAGGGCTTATGAAGTTACAGAGTTACGAAATGAGGGTAAAATGATGGAAATGAGGGTGAAAGTGGATGACATTTTGGCGGCCCAACAACTGTCTTAATATATTCATTGACTCATCTAGTAATGATTATTTGTATTTAGCCGTCGATTATTCCAAACCACCATTTTTTGATGATTTACCATTCAATACTTTGCAACCATGTCAATATGGAAAGACACTTCATCCGATGTTGATGGTTATGTCAGGATCTCGCGATCTTGATGGTTGTTCCAAGCATGATTAGATTGACACTCTTCCTCAAGAGAACCCTCATTAGTTGACCAAAAATGTTGAAAATGAGGTTTTATTTTAGCTTCAAAATCCTTCACCCATTTACCATGATCCCATTTCCAAATGGTGGAAGGAATCTTACTTGGCAATCCCCTTTGCTAAGAAGAAGTTGTTATTTTTTTGCATGTTTTCCAAGATATAAAGTCAAAATGAATGTTTTGGTATGATATTTTGTTGCAATGTGTATGAAAATTATGTTGTGTCACCAATTTTTTTTTTAAATGCATTTGTATCATACTTTTTTTCTCATGTTTTGTGTCTTAAAATTTTGGAACATGTCATGATTTATCTTTATTTTCATATGCTTTCCTTGATGATTTTTCTTGTTATTAATCCCCTCATTAGTCTACGTCAGGATATTTTTCATTGGTTGTGCTAGAAATTTTACTTTACGTAAGCCTGGCCTATCTTTTGTTAGTTTAGGAGAAGTTTTAGCTTAGTTTAGAATCTGTTTTGATTGATTTTGTATTTGGATTTGTATTTCATCTCACGATTCTCTTTTCCTTCTACATAATAACCCTTGTATGAAAGTCATGTTTGGTTCTAAATAAGCATGGAAAAGTTTGAAAGGAAATTTTACAAATATTAACACTTGGTGAACTTTCCATTCCTCCTCTTTGCATGGGCCTTGTATCTTTTAGTCTATGACGCTTAGAAAAAAATACTTTCTTTCTCAAAGAAAACCTTAGTGGGTCTATGATGCTAAAATATACAAATAGGATCTTCTTGTTTAATCATATTTATGTTTGATGAGTCAACTTATCGACTTAGTCGAATAGGGAAAGGAGGTGAGGAAACTTAAAGAAATGGATTGTATTTCATAGGTGTATATATATACTTCTCTGTAGGAACAACCTCTTCTTCTCTCAATAATTAGATATCCATCTTCCGCCCCATGAAATAATAAGTATCGATGTACATATCTATAAATAAAATAAATAAATGGTGAAAGAATAGACATTCTTAATACGCAGAAAGGTCAAGCAAGAAACTTCGCTGGGGTATTGTTCAGGCTCGCTCGCAGCGAATCAATGTTTGTGTTCCTATAGTGACTCTATTAGGGTACTGTACAGGCCTACTAACATTAAAGCAACACCAAAGATGAAAATTAAGACTCTGATAATCCTATTCACTTGCATATCTATATACTCCTTATCCATAAGCAAAAGAAATGGAGTGTGACTTGCTTTTGTTTGTGTGTCGCCAACGAAAAAAATGAAAGAAACTATACCTTTAAGTAGAGCTAAGTAAGGAAGCTATGGTGATCGATGAAATGAACAATTCTTCTTGAAGTGCTAGGCCTAGTTCGTATAGTTAGAACCATATAGAGAATTTGGAGTTCTACCAGTGTGTCTCCAAGTGTTGTAGCTGCTATAACCCCCCTCCAAAATTTTTCCAACGTTACGCAATATTCTGTTGAGAGTCAGAACTACGTAATCCACTAAGCTAGTGGATTGAAAAATCCATTTTCATTGGGAATTACATAGTCCTTTCTTCCAGTGAGACTGTGAAATCTCTCCCTTTAAGGAATTTAACATTCCTATAAAATAGGGAGTGTGCAATCACCTTTGGACAAGTGGTACAAAGTTTCTATTTTGATCTTAGGAGAAGTGTCACATTCTCCTTTATTTTAGGCATGAGCATCATAAACCATAACCTAATCCCATGGGGGATAAATCGATATAATAGAGGCTTGTAGAGCTCATTTTCACACTCAAAATTGGAGCTCTAACCTTTCCCATGAGATGAAGGATCTTTGGATTAAGTTTGTAGCGCTTTTCTAGGTAAGTTTCTAAAGTGTCACTTTTTGTTACTTTTTTTCTGTCGATTTTTTCACTTTTCTCTATGAAAGTTCTTCTTTGATAATTTCTTCTTGTCGTTACTTTTTTCTTCTATATTTACCTTTTAAAAGTGTTTTTCATTATGTTTTTCATTTTTTACAAGTGTCGTATCCTTCTGAATTTATTTTTCCTACCAACAGTTATGGTTCCTCGGTCTTTTCTTGCATGCATGTTCTTCCCTTTGCATAATATTTTCTGGTAGATGTTAATGATTGACCTGAATTATCTTAAGGTTGATCTAAATTTAATCATTCCTTGGATTTAGATCTAAAATGTTCCTCTTTCCCAAGGCGAATTGTTGCATTGTGAAGGCTTGTTAATTGCTCCAACTATGCATTGCGCAATCCTTAGCCTCTAGCTCACTCCCTGCTAGTTACAACTATGTGCTGCGTCATTCTCCTCCTTCAGTAGCACATTGTGCAATCCTATTCATCATTCATCCAATATGGCCACTTAGACTATGCAATACATAATTTTTGTCTCTCTTCTGCTACTTGGGACTACGGATTGCACAATATGAAGCCTTAAGCCATCCCTCTGATGAATGAGTTTACACAATATTCCTTTCGCACTGTGCATTGCACAATTCAAAATCCCATCTAAGCCTCTTCTAGTCCATAATTGCGTAATGTTTCTCCTAAATCATTGTATTGTTTCTTTTGATTGATTGAATAATGAGTTGATTTATCTAGAGAAAAATTTCTTTTCTACTAGTGCATCTCTTGCAATATGTACTACAAGTTTTGAGCACACTACTTTTTAGTAGCAGAGAACATCATGCCTCCCAAGAGTTCAACATCAAAAGAGGTTACAAAAATTAGTACCGATGAGATGGTTTAAATTCCTTCATCCTCTGTTCCAATTCTAATGGATACATTGTTTTATATTGAAAAGGACTCAGATATCACATGGCATATTGTTAAGGATGCATTCATGACCATACAATTCAAAAAATATCTCAAGGATACATATTTTTATATCAAAATACAATGGTCATGTCTTCATAGGGTTGCCTGCATACTCCCAACCTTACCTTGTGTAGATGTCATCAAATTGATTCTGTAAATTTTTGACACCAAGGGCATGTCCTTGAACAACACTAGTGTGAAACAACTTTCCTCATACCATCAACACAACATCCACTTGATCTGTCACTAGCTTAAGCCTTAACAACATATGGAATATTATTTGCATGCAGCAACAATCTATCTCAACACTAAGGATGTAGTCAAGATGTGGGTAAAATAACTGTTGAAGCTTTACCATACACTGAAAAAAAATTACAAGACCAATTCACTTAGAAAGGTGTTTCAATACTTGATAATATTATGTTGTTGAATTTATAGACATAACAATATTGAATCCTTCCCAGAAGGATTGGTTTACATGTTGTATCATATTATCTCTCACAGGAAGATGTTCAACTAGTCTGATCTTATGTGTCAGCAGCTAAAGGTCAACGCAAATAAGGAAAAAAATCCACTAAAAGGCAAGAAGCAACATTTCTACATGTCTACCTACCAACTAGGTGGTATATGTGCTCACATTGCTTTCCTTGGCATGGATTGGAAATGGACTTCGAAATACCCTCCTATCCATATCTATTGTAAGTTTCTGGAAGAATGCAACTACAGGTGAGTCTTGAAAAGTTGGTTCATCAGTTCTTTAGGGTCCTATACCAGATGATTTTAGAATAAGAGGCCTATTTCATGTCTCACAAGGAAATGAATGCAGTATTTGAAGTTTCAAATTGGTTTTCCTCACTAGATGGCAAATGCCTCAAAGTGTTCAGTTTCCATAAATCATTGCATCTCTTACCGAGGTTTTCCATTAACAAATTTTTCATGCAAGAGCTTGCATATAATTTTTTTTGATAGGTTTTTCCATAGTGTTTCAAAGGAATAAGAAAGCACCATGGCCTCCTTTCCCTTGCAGGATGGATCTTACATGATTAAGAACTTGAAGTCCGCATAAAATAATAAAAACAAATAGAATATTTCATATTCGATACAATAGAATATCATCAGTACGATCATAGAGGATTTGCAAGAACCATTATGCTAGCCATATGGGACATGTGCCAGGTCGAAGGAATAAAATATGAAGAATCATTATAATCCCTCTCGTTCACGTTCACCAAGAGTTCAAGAAGGCCCGTTCAATGCAGTTCTAGAACAAGGTGTTACTAAGGAAGAAAAGAAACCAGAAGAGTGCTCCCCAATGAGTATTAAGTATAAGAGGAAGGTATCCCACAACCAAACATAGGAAAAAAGGAAAAAATTCAAGGTAGTTTCAACTATTCTAAAGGAAACTTTTGTAGCATAAAGGAAAAGGAAGCAATAGGAATTGGAGAGGAAACAATAAGAAGAGAAAATATAGAAGGAAGACAAAAAAAGGAAGGAATAGGAGGAAATAGAAGCATAATAAGAGAAATTAAAAAAGGAGGAAGAAGAAGCTAGAATGAAGTGGGATCAAGAGCTTGTTAAAGAGATATAGGAGCAGATAATAGCCCAAGATATGGAAATAGAACAAGGGGAGCAAAAAAAATATGTTGACCTCATGAAAAACACAAAACAAATCATTAGTTAGCCTTTGAATCTCTCTACAAATAGGTAAGATATAGGTGATGAAGAAGAGATCTATCTTCTATATGAAGACTCGATCATGGATATCTCGAGCTTAACCTTTAATGAGATCCAAAAAATAATTATGCAGGAAAGAAAAAAATAATTTCCCGATGATCTGGAACTTCCTTCTTTCATTCAGATGGAAATGATGATTGTCACTAAACCTAGAAGGAATCCTCATACCATTGTCGCATATAACATAGCCTTTTCAGGTGCTTCAAAAGAAAATAAAAATTTCTTGATGGTGGAGAAAAAACAAATGGAAAAGAATATGGAAGCTTTGAAGAAAAAATAGAACAACTCCAAGCATATAACCATAGGTTGTATTCCACACATTATTTCCTAAAATAGCTTCAAGTTGGCATATATGGCAAGATCGAGGAATTGGGATACATTATGATGCATCTTTATGAGCAGTTGGTCACCTTGCAAAAGAAGTAGTTCCTTTACGTAATATACAAAATAAATTGTGGGAAAATTCTGAATCATTGAAATTAATTCATGGATCCATTACCAAGATTCATGAGTGGGGAAATAAGTATGGGAGTGCACCAGTAGAATTAGTCAAGAAAAGAAGGCAACAATCATAGTTGGAAAAGGCTAAGATGATAATTCTCATACAAGGCAATAACCAATTCAACACTTTTGTGTCAAACATTATAGATGCTTATGAACGGTTATATAATAATTTAGATTCCTTGGTTGAAACACACAAGATCGCCTCAATAGCTCCATTTATAGAAAACAAAGGGCAGAAAAATGGTCAATCAAGAGATTGATCAATTCTTGAACAAACTGAAGTAAATCACTGCCAAAGAATATTTGGATGTTAATAGAGACAATATGTAGAATTACATAGGTGGCCTAGCTAAGATCAATATAATTTTTTTCTTGTTGTAGAAAAAATCCAAATTGGTTCCAAAACCATCTACGTAGATGCGATGGAAGCTAGAGTCCATTTTCAGCCTAACCTTCGAGAAAATTTTGAGTAAATGATGAAACAGTACAAAGATTTTCATCAATATGTAACCAAAAAATTGCATGTTGAAATTTTTGAGCTATAGTTTGTTCAAACTCAAGCTTAATACGTCTAGTTTCTCTTATTAGGCTCTACCCATTTTTTTCATATTTGGGTTTTTGTATATTTTTATTTGAAATAAAATATGTAAGTGGAAGTCTATGGGTCAACTGTGGAATATTAAAATTCATTGGTTAGGAAAATACAAAAGGAGTCAAAGAGTCATGCGGGTAGCTAAAAGGTCAGAAAGGGACATGAAGGGTCATCTCATTTTTTATAAATAAATCCTCAAAACTCAAGCAAAGGTCTTGGAACTAAAGGCTTGGAAGCTAATATTTGGATCCTTAGATTCTATATTTTAGCATAGGAGTAATATCATTACTTGGAGAATAAAGTGTTGGCTTCATGTTCCACTATTGGGGCTAGTGTCTTATCAGTGTAATTGTATACTTGGAACTTTCACTTCAAAATAAGAAGCTCAAAGTTGGCTAGTCTTCATGTATATGTCATGGATGTATTAAGACTATTCTTTTGTATTTTTAATGTATGTGGTTTCATTTACACTAAGGCTAATGAACTAATTCGTTTTATTTGGTATGAATCTTGTTGAATGCGTGATGTTTATGTTATTATGATCATTTTTATCTTCTGAACAATTTTGTAGGTTAACTAATGATTCCTTTATATTTCTTGTGTGTATCTTCTAAGTTAGTACTATTACTTTATTCTAATGGGCTCACTTATCTCCCTTTTATGTGATGGAATGTTTCATGTATTACATTTGATACTCCAAAAATTTCATATGCTTGTTATCACCAAAGTCATGTATATATCATTCTATCTGTTTATCACAGCTAAGGCACATCTATGAAACCACCACTTTGGTAACCAGTCATATTCTGATTAGGTCTCCTACTCGAAACTGTGTGGGGTCTAATTGGGACTTCACATTTGGGAGACCCTCTTCCATATTGGTGGCTTCCAGTACCATCAACAGGTAGGGAATTCAAATTAAGAGTACTTGAAGAGGGCCAATATTCTTTAAGGATCCAGGTTTGGGAATATACTTACAAAAGATACTTCCATGACCCAAAGAGTACTCGAAGAGGACCGATATGCTTCAGTATTTGGGTCATTGAAGTCTCTTTTTTAAGCATACTCTAAAGAATAACAGAAGAATTTTCCATATTTTCCCCTTGGAAGGGTTTTTCCCTGGCTTGGAGCCTATATCTTGTGTACTCTATCTATTGGTGATCTTCTTGTTTTGGTAATTTCTTGATGAACATAATTAAAGAGGTAATTAAATAAAATCTAACATCACATGTAATTATCTTCTTTTTTTCCACAGAGAAAAATCAAACTTTCTATTATAAATAGATAGTCACATAGCATATGCATAGCATTTCTGATCAACTCCATTTCTCCTTCTATTCGAAGAAGAAAAGTAGTCTCAACTGCTTTGAATACCTGAAAGGTATCACGAAGCAACCTATCCAAAATTAGCCTTAAAAGGTGCAATCATTCAGTCACATCTCTCGGTTTTAATCCAAAACAGAGACGGTGATGAGAATGATTACGTGCCTGCAGAAGCCAAGGCTTCCTTTCCAAAACAAAAACAGAGCAAACCGGCAGTAAAATCTCTCCCGGTCTCCTGTGATAAAACAGTTATCTAAAAGAATCCCAAGACCTTCTCAGTGAGGAAAATAGTCCTATGACTCACCAAAATTTTATGTAGCAGTTTTAATGTTTGTTTGAAACCTTAAAAACACACATAACAATAAAGACAGCAGAATATATGCACAAAAGAAACAAGAGTGGTCTGTTATCCAAAAACGGGTTGTTTCAAAGGATGAACAACCCCGTTTTCCATATCTTTCACTGTCCAGGTCCCCATAGCTTATTCAGAACCTTATTTAGATAGGCGGTCTACGTCCTGGTTCCATTCCTTGTAAATGTGGAAAACAATGATCTCAGTGAAATAACATTTGATCCGAAAAATATCTTTAATCAAAGGCAGCAAAAAATAATTCCTGCATTGTTGAGTCCCATTAAACCATTTCACAATATTCATAGAATCTCCAAAGATCTGAATTTTCCTCAATTGTTTTAAAGTCAGCCAACAGAGAAGGAAATGTAAGGCTTTTAGTTCAGCAAAATTATTTGTCCCTTGTCCAAGACCAATTGACGCTCGCAGGGAATTTTCTGGGGATAAATGGATGACCAGACCAGCTCCACACTGCCCATTGATGTCAGAAGCTCCATCAAAGAAAGCCCAAGGAACCCCTTCCCTGATATGTTCTAGCTAAATGCAACGAGGAGGGGCAAGATTAGATGGTGTTGGGATACTTTCGAAGATGGATGCACCTTCCACAGCGAGTCATCCAATAGGGAAAGGAAGATCTTGGAAGATTACCCGATTTCTTGCAATCCAGGTGCCCCAGGAAATCAAGAGAGGAATCATATGAACTTTGTCATTAGGAGCCTCCTCCCACCGCTGGGTCCAAGCTTGCTGGATATTTTCTCCTTCCCATCTAATAGGGGTTTTAATGAGCCTTAAAGATTCGGCCCAAAGAATCACATGTAATTATCAAGTTAAGGAAAATAAGTTATAATATGCAAGTCTCTATATTTTCCAATAGCACCAAGATTCCCACTCATAATTGGCCTTTTTGCATTCTTGGTTCGCTCCCCTAGAAACCCTTGAGCACTTTTTTCTCTTCTAGGTTTATGTAGTCAAACTTCCTCTTTCCACCACAACTACACTAGTTACAAAAATTCTTGCCACAATTTACCTTCTCTATTGTTACCTTCAAAAATCAATAATTTACTAAAAAAATGAAGAAAAATCCAAGTTTACATACAACCATTCATTCATATTGCTACTGTTATAATTTATCCATTGTATCCAATATCTCTTTGTGAACTCATGTTTTTTTGCAAAAAATCTATTGCAAAACCAATAGTTGCTTTCATTGTAAAACATTTCTTACTCATGTCTATATTTCTCAAAAGGCATACCTTTATCTGATACCAAATAATTCCACCATATTTATAGTTGGGCTATTAATTCCACCAACAACATCTCACTCTCAAACCATTTATTATTTAATGCAAGAGATTACACTATAAACTTCATAAGTGATCACATGCGCTACATCCATCGATAAAGGTTTTGTAGTTGCAGGGTTGCAACTAGGGCGTCATTTTAGCAAAGTAGTTTAATCCACTCCACATTCCTAACATAATTTTATTCTAAAAAAATATTGACTCTATGCAAGGCACAAATTATATATTTATAGTGAAGGGTTTCAAAAATTGAAATACAAAGAGAGAAAGCTTGAAACAGCGATGAAACCTTTGAAAACAGTAATGTGTAAGATATCTCCTTCACGATACTTCTTTACTTTAGTCAAAATTTAAACATTGATTTCAAACCAAATCGTTCTTCTTTATGTTTAGATTGAGAAGGGTGACTTTACTGATAGATATACACCCAGGTTCTCATGGATAGTAGATCTCCACAATATTAACAAAAGAAGCATTTATCGTTGATATCATAATCTAACTTTCTGTTGACTATAGAAAGGGTAAAACAAAGTATTCCTCCAATGCGTTTCAACGCAGATTGATATCTTTAACAAAATTGAAATATGGGAAGTAATTTAAAATATATATAGCTAGAAATAAACTCAATGATCGAGCACTACCCTTGGTAACCAGATGCTAAATTCAATTTCTGGGTGAAACCATAATATATCTAAGATGGGTGGATTCACATGTTTACAATTCTCCATGAACAAAGCAGTATTTCTATTTGGAATTTTTTTCCTTCCACCACAATTCCACTACATTCAATAACTTATAATGGTGATTCACATGTCATGCAATCAACAATGAAATCTTTAGAATTCGCAACCAAATATCTCTCCAACTCTATCACACCTTGGCTAGGATTTGTTGGTTTTTATTTTATATGTTGATTATGCCATTTTAGTGTAGAATAACTATCAGTGAAGCATGTTTCCAACACATTACTAAAAATATAATTTCCATACAATACAAATACCATAATTACATTTATACATTACAAATAATCCATGATCCAAAAGAAATATATAAATGGTATTCATTAATCAAATTATCGAATATACATCATATTGGATTGCCTTATATTATGTTTGTCACTCCCAAGGTGCTAGCCATCCTCTCATTACTCATAAAAAAATTCTAATTCTAATCCCCCCTCATGGATTTCACTTTGAATTCTTAAATCAAAAGGATTTTGAGAAATAGTTAGTTCAGATCAACAAATTACTCAACTAACCCCTATCCCTAGGATCCTTTACATCCATGAAATCCTCACCCAAAAATTTAATCTATCTCTATCCCTGTGATCCCACCAGGATCAAATCAAATCTATTTACATAATTATCAATATCTAATGATTTTCATAAATAAATAAATCTCAAATAAACTCCATCCAGCACACTAATTCTAGATAGTTGTATAATTATTAGAATTTTGGAAAAATAATAATAATTGAGAGAACTAGATTAAAACTGATGTTCACTAGATTCCCCTGCATCACATGGTCATGCCACGATTTCAAATATTTAGCCCCTTGGGATGAGCAGTTTCGAAAAAACAACATCCAAGTCATTTGGATTTATATTTCTCCCTTGGTATTTTCTTTTGAGGTTCCAAATTTCATAAGCTCATGGTTTTCATATGTCCCATGGTATTATCCCTAGAAGGGGACCCAAGGCACATCATCTACCTACATCATAATTCTATGAGGTGTTGGATCAGATATGTATACTTACATATAAATAACTCGGTAAGAAATACTAAGAGGGGGGAGTGAATTCATATTTCATGCATAATCAAAATTTACTTAATCTATGCTTTCATTTCCAAAGTTATATTTAATTATTATTTCATTAGAATCACATTATGTTTTAGATCTATGCATATTTAGTGACCATGAGTAGTATTTTACATTAAAGTAGAAAAACCATAAAACTTGCAACACATAATCAACACGTATGGACACATGATTTTTAGGTGGATAAACAATTGGGAGAAAATCATTATTGTTCTTGTTCTATATTTTTCTTATTATTATAAATAAATTCTTCTTAAATATTACACTAACACAAACTCTTACCAAAGTGTAGGATCATGTCTACTAGAGGCTACAACCTCCTCATGTTTCTCTAGCTATGATTGGAAGGAAGCGACTACTCCTTGATCAAGTTTTACCGCCTACTACCAGAAGGAATCTCCTACTCCCTCACTAAAGGCTCCAATCCTTAGTAAATTTGTGGGCCACGTTTCAGAGTCTTTCACACTAGATCCACCTAACTCTTCCACAACACAAAACTTGCAGGCCATGTTTCATTCAATTTTTTAACTTGAACCACAACTAACAATTATGCTCAATCAATAAATAATTAAATATCAATACACCAATAACATCTCACTAAAAAAATATAGCAAGAGAAATCATATGAAATACCAATCCAATTATCGTCTATCATTATCATATTCATCATGTCATTCAATATAAAAAATCTCACCGAATATAGAAAAAAAAATATTTGCATTCTCAATCCATTTTAATATCTAGCATCATTTTTTATCCTTTCTTTGCATAACACCAATAAAATTACTCCTACTAAACACATCACATCACCGTCATTATGAAACATAAATTAATAACATATCAATCTTTGTGATACCATCCTCATCAAGCCATAAGAATCTCAATCAGTGCCAAAAATATCTCTTAACAAATATCATATTTGCAAATATAATATCTACATAATATGAACAACAATAAAATTAAAGAATAATGATCATGAAAATTCTCAACATTAGTAATAGAAAAAAAAAATTAGATGACTAACAACTTCAACAGAATAAAAGAACCAACATTAATAGCATTAGATTCAAAAATCTCTATCCTTTCTCCTACATCAATCAATGTCATTCAAAACTTTGTCAAAATCACACATACTGCAATCCTTCTCACATATATCTCATCAGGATCTCAACCATCTCTGAATACAAACTAATCTCTACACACAATTATGACATTGATCATAAAAAATTCTCATAATACTAGTCACAAAACAAGTTACACATCTTTGTCATAGAAATATATTGTTGTTAGAGGAATAACATTGTTGTCACACGAACAATACTATTTTAATAGGAACTTTTTCAAAACTCTATGCCAATCATTTCTCTATATACTATCAAGCCATTCAAAACCAAAACACCGTGGAAACAATGTACAATTTTGACCATACTTCGAAATTATAGCAACAACACATCATAAATAACATTATCACTTTAACCAAGTTAGTTTTAGGTCAAATATATCAATGTGAAAATGTATGCCTAACCCCTACAATCACCATATTCTATCACAACAATTATGAATTCAATGCAATCTTGAAGAACGATTTCAAAGGACAAGCAACAACATTATCGACTCATAGGAATGTGTCAAAATACTATCAACAAAAGATTTCAAAGATTCAATATATGGATTTTTTCCTTGTGATTTCAAACTCTAAATACAAAGGATGAAATAAAACTTAACCCAAAATAAAAATCTTCCCAAATCTTCACATAACAACTCTTCCACAAGCACAAATTAATTCCAAAACTTTGTCATGAGAACATGAATGTGATTTTTCAATTCACAAGCCACCAAAGCATTCTCCAATAAAGTGAGGAATAATTTGTTGGGAAAAATACTGAGAGGGGGGGGAGTGAATTAGTGTTTTAGGGCTGAACAATTTTTCTTTCCTTTCTCTTAAAAAAAACCATATGTTACAGTACTGCATTCAACATGTATGTCCAGATATCTTATTATGTCTTTACTTAGAGAATTGCATCAGATAAGCATTAAGCATGAACAGAAATAATAGAACAAACCATTAACCATGAACAACACATATGGACACCAGGATTTAAGGTGGAAACCCAATTCGGGAGAAAACCACCGCTGTTGTAATCTCAGTCTTCAATATTTTATTATAGAGAAAACCTTTTACAATATATGCTGGTGCAGACTCATACCAGCACGCAGGCACCCACCTGCAGAAGGCTACAACCTTCTCTCGTTTACCAGCCTTTCCTGGAAGGGAGCTTCAACCCCCTGAACATAACACCAGTTTCTACAGGCAGAAAACTTCTACTTCCAAAATGAAGGCTTCAACCCTCAGACTCACCGGATTCATATGTTTTCTTCAGCATTCATGCGCTAGCTCTTCATCGTTTCTTCGTCCGTCGTTCAAGACCAGAGGTTCATTTAGATTTTTTTGTTAAGAACAGAGTTTTCCCATCCAGACATTCCTTCAAGAGCTTCATTCATTCATCACCCATATGCATGCACATGTTCTTCATAATTGCGTTAGTCGATCTAATCATCATATTTACAGGTGCACCATCGATTAAGATATATCAAGGGTTTATTCGTACAGATATCTCCAAAGGAGATTCATTTTATTATCAACCCTTTCTCTCTCACCCTTCTTCATAATTCTCATCACTTTATATAGATGTCGCCTTTAGTGAAACCATGAGTCAAAACCATAAACCGCTAATGGTATTCCTGGACGAGGTCACAATAGATAATCGGGTCCAACAATCTACTATAGTCATGACCTCCCCAAAACATACAAAATTGCTTTTACAACACGAAACAACCCAAAAAGGAACTTTATCTCTGCCATATAAATTTATGATTAATAAATCATTTACAATGGATTGGCATGGTCATAATATTTAAAAACTTAGCTCCGACCCCCCACCTATATGGTTAACAAGCCAATCAAATTCCCTCTCCGTACACTGGATAATCCTTCGTGCATCTTCATCAAGCAAACACCATCCGATGACCTCTTCCCAGATCATTGGTGCTCATTAATTTCACTGGACATCTATGGTCGAACAATAACGTGCGATGGCGCATAGTGACAGGCGGTTTTGTATAGTCATACAGGGACGCGTGTTACCCGATCAATGGAATCACCGCCCAACCGGAAATTACCGCTTATCCCAAAAAGGCGGTGCGAAATGGGCAAACCAGCTTCATAAAACCCGCACGTGATTCCTTTCCTTCGCTTAGTGCCGCTGACTTAGTAATAAAATATATTCATATAACCTTTCGGTTATTTTAAAACTTTACACTGCCTCCGTAACATTACTTTTAATCAAATTTCAATGAAATTTTAACCCAGACTTCAATCTTCAAACAAACGAGATTTCATTCTTTGACCCCGGGCCCACATCATAGTCAGAACACTTGAATGTGTGATATTGTGATCGTGCGATGGCACGACGATCGCACGTTTCAAACAACGGAACTTGCGATGGCGGAAATAACAAATGTACGATATTGAGATAATCGCATATCGCAACAATCAACAAACTCTGGCTTGGGCGGAGGGTGATTTTGCAACATTTCGATGTTGCAATGGTGTGACGACGCGACGATCGCACATCGCAAATATCCACATCAACAAGACATTTAAACTTCAAAACTTGCGATCTTGCGATTTGCGCTAAGGTGGTGGGGACCACTTGATCTTTCCTTTTCAGAAAAATAAAGGACCTCTGTTGTTTTAATCAATTTCCTTCATACTTGGTTGTTGAGGGCTTAAACGCCTGAAATGACTGTTTTTAAATAAACTCTGCTCCTCCGTAGTCTAGAACTACGAATGTCTTCATTCCACTGTAAAACGACGATTTTTCACATCCTTCTTGAATGAGTGTTGTTGTTTACCAAAACTCTGCTGCGCCTTTGATCTCTTTTCTTTGCCATATCCTTTGCCATCAATGACAATATTCCAACATAATTCTCTGTAGAAAACCTTCATTTGGTAACAATAAGAAAGACATCAATTTTTGGAAATATTTTTCCATTCATGGAAAAGGAATTCATTGTTAGCAAAGGAAAAGGAAAAATAATTGGTAAAGGAAATGACAAAGAGTGGTAGCATGGAAACAAAATGGTGCAGAGAATTTGGAGTCAATTCGAGAGAAGAAAATCATCTAATATGCAGGTGAAACCCACCTATATGGATATAGATATGAAATATATTTCCAGTGGCATATGGAAGTTTTAAAATGGCCACCTAGATTGAAATATAGAGCTAGTTAAATTTTTATGACCTTAAATCCATGATAGCATAGTAAAAATGTGTTTGGGTGAGCCTTTAGCACCTAGCCAAAGTTGGCTTAAGTGCCAAACTCAACAACAAGGTTGAAAGAGCCTCTATGTGAAGCTCTGGGAATACGTGGAAGGGAAACGTTAGTAGAGGGAAGAAATTTTATCAATCAAGGTAGATCCCACTTAACATCTTGGCCTAGAGGAGGAAGCCCGTAAGGTGCACCACGAAATATTTCAAAGGGAGCACAAAGAAAAGGGTCGGGTAGTCAAGACCCGGACATGGCCACAAAGAGTTTACCAATGATCAGTCGAGGAGGAGGTACCCACTCAAAAATCCCATCCTGTTGAGGGCTATCTTGAAGATTAAAAATGTTGCAATGCAAAAAAGTGTTGACCCAACAGAAGAATACAAGGGCTAAGCATCGATCCATATGGATACTTTTTGATAGCACTAAGGAGACCCTTTAGACAATATTAGTGGTCACGAGAGGTTTTTTACCACACCACCAATCACTTAGATCAAGGAAGAGAATAAATATGGTATCACTCCAAAAACCACAATCTGCACAGGAGTGTTGTCGAGGGAATAATTTATTGAACCTGATAGTTTTTTCATTAACAAGTAAATTTGAGAAAAACAAGGCCATGGGGACCCTTTCTATCCTTTGGAAAGATAGGTAGTAACATGAAATTCACTCAAATTACACAAGAGATGACATCAACACTAGCCAATCAAATTTGTACTTGTGGCAGACATTATTGGCATTTTCGGGTACCCAAAGGACCCATTTCCAAGTGACACATGTCACCAATCAAAGGTTGATTCATAGCAAGTGATATCAAACTAACATTATCCATTTGGATGGTGTCCGAGTCTACCAAAAAAAAGTTTTGGTATGGACATGGCTACGGGATAAGCCTTGATCCTTTGTCTTTTCATGTAGAAAATGGCTAGGGGCATGGTGGAAAGGGAATGCACCAAGATAAGTGCCTAGGCATAGACCCTTAGGTTTTTTTTGCATAGAAATGATTCAAATAACATGGAGCCATTAAAAAATAAAATCATCCCGTGTAGGGCTTAAAAAAGGCCTAACACCCAAAGCCTCGAGCCAGTGGTCATGGAGACCTGGACCCATTGCGGGAAAGCAGACAGGTGCCAAGAAAAAGGGGCTTAAGGCAAATTAGGAGGAATTTAGCAGTTTTTGGTTTAATAAAATTAAAAGGCTCATGAAGGTATTTTTGGTTGTGCTTGTAATGCTAATAGCAGCATGGATGAGTCGACAGCTGGTTTTTGTGACAGTTATGGTAGAACTGTTTTTTTAATGGAAGTTTTGAAATTTAATCCAAAGATAGAGTCTACTATTTTTAAGGAATATCATCTAAACCTTGTAAAAGCTCCATATTAATTGAATTAAGCAAGAAAATTGTTGAAGTCAAATAAGAAATTGCAGCTCACACACTAGTGTGGGACCAATAGGTCCTAGTAGTACCTACACTGGTGTGGGACCAATAGGTCATAGCAACACCTACACTAGTGTCGGCTGAATTTGGTGCAGTGTCTAATTTAATTTTCCCTTAATTAAGTTGGAAAATAAAATATAATCTTATATCATGATCACTTGTAAGAGTTAAATGAGTGTGATAAACATAGTTATCTCATGTATTTCGAGTTGAAGGTGGTTGGTGAGGCATGCAGAGTAATTCTATTAGTTATGGAGTTCAAATTGTAGTTGGTGCATTAGTTTAATGCATGAGTAATCAGTTAAATCAATTAGGCAAGTTAGAGTCAATTGAAATAGTTGTAACTGTTTGTTGTGTAGGTATTAACCCTGTACAAAAATTATCTACAAAATAATCTTAAAACAGAAAATAAACAATAACGAGAGCATAAAACATAAAACAAATAAACGCAAATATTTTTCCCCTGGATCCAAAACCTGGACGACTAACTTGATTTTTCATTATATTCCTTTTACTGTTACAACACATATATATACATGCTAAAGCATACATAAACCCCAATCCATTAACCTTGGATTAGAACATAATCATAGTTCCCTTGACTAGATCTACAAAATACTAGGGGCCAAAAACCATCATGCCCCAAAACCATGTGCAAACTCGTGCACAAAACCATGGACGGGTCCACCCACTGGAAAATAAGGCCCAAATTTTTTTTCATGGGGTGTCACCACGGACCCTGACAGGGGGGGATGCCGCCCCCCTTGCTGCACGCAGTGCAACATACGGTGAGGCTCACGACCCCCATGTGACCCCCCCCCCTCCCGCACGTGACTAGTCGTGGAAAGAATATAACACACCCAACATTCTCCCACTTGTTTTCTTTCTGTAGGGGGGCACAGGAGAGCTTAGTCATTAGCCCAACTTTGCAACACCCATTGTTTCTCTACACCAAGAGAACTTTTGAGTGCTCACAGATTTTTTCAATGCATCTGCAACATTCTTCAAAGTGTCCACCTTTACCAACAACACCCTTTTAGCCTCAACCATATCTCTCACAAAGTGATATTGAACATAAATGTGCTTTGTCTTTGAATGATAAGCAGGGTTCTTAGCCAAGAAAATTGCACTTTGGCTATCACAATCTATCCTTATAGCTTGCTGCACCAACCCCATACTTGAATACAATCTCTACAACCAAACTGCTTCCTTGCTTGCATAAGTGGTTGCTATGTATTCTGCCTCTATAGTTGAAAGAGCCACTACAGACTGCCTTTTACTCATCTAACTAATTGCACCTCCAAATAGGCTAAACACATACCCACTTGTAGATCTTCTTTGGTCCAGATCTCTAGCCCAGTCTGCATCAACAAAACCACAAATGTCCAACATTCTTTCCAATCCTGGTCTTCCCTGGTAGCACAAGCCATAATCACTAGTGCCATGAAAATATCTGAAAACCCACTTCACGGTTGTCCAATGCTCCTTCACTAGGTTTGACATAAACCTACTCAATACTCCCACTACATGTGCAATGTTTGGTCTAGTACAGACCATTGCATACATCCAGCTACCCACTGCACTTGCATATGGAACACGGGACATATCCTCCTCTTCTTCTTATGTCTTGGGACACTGTTTAGCAGACATCTTTACACCTACAGGAATAGGAACATTCACTAGTTTACCATCCTTCATATTGAACCTCTGCAATATAGTCTCGACATACTTCCTCTGGTTTAACCGGAGCTTCCTCTTTGCCCAATCTCTCTTAATTTCCATGCCCAAAATATAGTTTGCAGCACCAAGATCCTTCATGTCGAATTTGGAGAATAGTTGGGTCTTCAAATCTTGGATAATTTCTTTGTCATTTCCAGTCAATAACATATCATCCACATACAAGACCAAATAAATAACATGGTAACCAATTAATTTAAAACAAACATAGTGATCCTCCTTATTTCTGGTGAAACCAAGTCCCCGTATATAGGTATCAAATTTCTAATACCACATCCTTGGTGACTGTTTTAACCCATACAGAGACTTATTTAACCTACATACAAGTTATTTCTTCCCCTTCACCATAAATCCTTCAGGTTGTTTCATGTAGATATCCTCTTCTAGATCCCTGTGAAGAAATGTTGTCTTCACATCCATCTGTTATATCTCAAAGTCAAATGTAGCAGCAACAAATAAAAGTAATCTAATAAAAGTAACTTTGGAAACATGAGAAAAAATTTCACCAAAATCAATTCTTGACACCTGGGAATAACCTTTTTCTACCAATCGAGCTTTGTATTTCTCAACCTTGCCTTCTACATTCATCTTCTTTTTAAACACCCATTTTCTCCCGATGGGCTTCCTTCCAGCCGGAAAATCCACCAGATCCCATGCCTCATTTTTGTGCAAGGATGCCATTTCATCAACCATGGCCTCCTTCCATAGTTTTCCATCCTCTAAATCTACTACCTCCCTGACAGTTTTGGGATCATCATCAGTTATAGTTAAGGAAAAACTTGAAAAGAAAGCAGATGGACTATACCTTTCTGGTTGTCTTCTTTCCTGAACTGATCTTCTCACAGCTGGAGTTTGTGGCTCTTCCTCTTCTGAGTCTTATTCTGTTGTAGAGTCTAATTCATCCTCCTTTAGCTCAAACTCTATCTTCTCAGGTTCCTTTGCTAGGACTTCATGTTTAACAAAATATTTCACCTCTCTAAACACCACATCTCGGCTGTACACAACCTTCTTTATTTCTGGGTTCGAAAGCTTGTAACCATTTAAACCATCCTTATACCCAATAAAGATGCACCTTTCAGATTTATTATCCAACTTGGTCCTTTTCTCCTTTGGAACATGTACATATGCATCACATCCAAATTCCCTTAGATGTGAAAGAGATGGTTTCTTACTAGTCCATACCATGTGGAGTCTTATCCTCCAATGCTGATGAAGGTGATTTGTTAACCAGGTAACATGCAGTCTCCACTGCCTCTCCCCAGAATTATTGTCCTAACCCGGTACCATTGAGCATGCTTCTTTCCTTTTCCATTAGTGTTCTGTTCATTATTTCTACAAATTCATTCTGCTGAGGTGTGTATGGGGTAGTCTTCTGTCGTGCTATACCACACTTCTTACAGAACTCTTCAAATTCCTTCTTTCAAAACTCCCCACCATTATCTGTCCTCAACACCTTTATCTTCTTCTTTGTCTAGTTTTCCACCAGAGCCTTAAATTCTTTAAATCTGTCAAAGAATTTATATTTCTTCCTCAAGAAATATATCCATGTATTCCTTGAGAAGTCATTTATGAATGAAACATAGTACACAAAATTACCCAGTGATGGAACCGACACAGGTCCAAACACATCACTATGCACAAACTCTAATATCTTGTTCGCCCTCTTAGCACCAAAAGGAAAACTCACCCGATTCTTCTTCCCATATACACAATGTTAACAAAAATTGAAATCTAGAGAGCTATTAGACATACCTTCTACCATACCATTTCCATGCAGTATTCGAAGGCCCTGATCTCTAATATTTCCAAGCCTTTGATGCCATAGCATGGTATTTTCTCTAGAGGCTACTAGGCTTTTTGCTCCACTTTCAGGAACCACAGAACTGTTGAACCCATCAATAAAAGTGCTACCCTGAATCTTGTACAGAGTTCCGATACGAACTCCCTGCATTAATACTAGTGCTCCCCGAACCATCTTATAGGTATCTTTCTTGAACACTATTTTTACACTTGCATCATCCATCTTGCTTACAGAAATCAAATTTCTAGCCAATGTAGGAATGTGAAGAACACCAGGAAGTGTTCTAATCCTTCCACCTTGCAGCTTCAGCTTGACTTTTCCACGTCCAAATATTTTGGCCTTCCTATCATCCATAGGAATACATCACCGCCATAATATTTCTCATACTCACAGAACCACTCCCTATGGGGAGTGAAGTGAAAGGATGCACTCGAGTCAATCAACCATGATTCATGATCTACATGTGTATTTGAAGAAGAATCCAAATACACATCCCCACCTTCATTCGAGGTGGTTTTTGCTTCTGTAGAAGGAGCATCATTAGATCTCTTTCTTTTCTTAGGAGCTTTAGATCTGCACTCCTTTTTGTAGTGCCCTTCCTTTCCACATTTCTAGCACACCTTTAAAAACTTTCCAGTAGATTTGGATCTCCCTCTTGATTTAGATCTCCCACTCGAAACCTTATTCTTGTTTTTGTTTTGGTACCTTCCTCGTATAGATAAGGCATCTCCGTTATGGCCCTCCATATTTCTCCATCTCATTTCCTCTGACAGCAAGGCTGAGAAAATGTCATCAAATTTCAAGGTAGTTGTATTGCTACCTATTGCAATAACCAGACTGTCGGACCCACGAATATAGTAGAGAACACAACAAACTGATGCAATTCTCTTCATCTGAGATTTTAATATCAACAGAAAATAGCTAGCTTAACATAGTATTGAAGGCATTTAGATGCTCTATCACCGAGTCTCCAACCTTCGTCCTTAGGTTATACAGCTTTTCCCATAGGAACAATTTATTCACTAAGGACATATATTGGTATAAATTCCCTAGCATGTCCCACAAGGTCTTTGCCATAGCTTCCCTAGATACATTCAACAATACTAAATCTGAGACACACAACCGTATTGTGCTCTTTGCCTTCCAAACCAGCTTCTTCCAGTCTTCATCTGACATTTCCGTTTGTTTAGTACCCAGATCTATTGCGATCCACTTATCTTTATCCACCAGTAGATCCTCCATATTGAGCTTCCACAACTCAAAAATATGACCATTAAATTTCTCGATCTCTATCTTCCCGCCACTCACCATCTTCTTTCAAAACAAGAATTGATCCCACAAATCTCCCACTGAACAGGGTCTACCTCGGGCTCAAGCAAAAACCCCTCGATATCAAAGGCATCCCCTTGAAGCCGAAACAACTCTGATACCAAATGTAGGTTTTAACCCTTTACAGAAATTATCTACAAACGAATCTTAAAACAGAAAATAAACAATAGCCAGAGTATGAAACATAAAACGGATAAACACGGATATTTTTCAATAAATTCCATAGTCTATGATGAGTTAAACAATTTAATCTTAACTTGTCATTTTTCAATTTCACTTGTTGTAGATAGAGAATAAGAATTGTCATATAGTTTAATCATGACAATTCAGTAGTTAGATAGAGAAATAAGGTGAATCCAACAGTTTAATCTGGATTCATGGATGAAATAAGTGTAGAATTAGATAGTTTTATTTGCTTTCAGAAAGAATAAATGTTGTGAAGGTTGCTAGCTCAAATGCACCTTACTAAAAAAGAAGAAAAAATGTTAGCATGGTAAGCTGGGTAGGTAGAAGAAGGTGAGAATTCTCAATGTAAATATCACTCATCAAGGCTAAAAAATAACTAACTTCCCCTTCCCATAGTCATGAAGCATTCTAAACTATCAGTCAGAAAGGCTCAAGGCATTTCCTTGACTTTTGTTGGGACCGAACCCAAGGTTCTATGACTGATCAGTTGAAACTGTAAAATGTCTATATTAATCCCTCAAATCACATCATTATTCCATTCATGCATTAATTTCCATGAACAATCCTAAGTAAAACCTCATTTTTACTTAAATTCCCATTTGACTAATTTCCTTCATCACATGAGAACATTAAACCCTCAAAATCACATTATATCATAAGTTAAAGTGATGAGATTAATATGATGCAAATTATCTTTTAAAACTTCACTTTACTTGGTTATGTTTATGAATTTTGAGTATACCTTGTCCCATTTTCATATTAACCTTGACTTATATATTAACTCGCTAGAGAAACAGCCTTTTCCTATGTTATATAACTCCCTTTTGTATAATAACCCCAAAAATTCATATATTATAACTTTAGCCAAAGTTATTTAATCCCCACATGTTTAAATAAAACACCCACATTACAACCCCTTTGGCTAAAACATATCTTTATGTATAATCCCGCCCCCTATGGTAAGTAATCGCTTTGATTTAATTACTATATAATAAAATTATATGAAAAACTCTTAAACATATTTTAATATATGTTTAAAACAAAAATAGTGAAAGACCCGAAGTTTTGTCCAAACTAAACTTCATAATCCTATTCTTTGTTTATTTCCGATTCCCTTTACTCGAGGTTAAAAGCACAACCTAACCCAATTCCCAATACAAATCCCATACCCCAATTATTAAACTTGGTTAAATCCCTTATAAAAACCCTCCCGATCACTTTTTTCATTGGAAAAAGTCTGATTGTACATAAGACTTAACCCTATCCCTTTACTCCATTAGGCTTAAATCCTAACCCTCTAATCCCCAACTTAGATTTGATCCAATGATTATTAACAAACATGATAAATCTATTTTCATTCCCATCCTCCCATTGCATTAAAAGATAATCATTAGATTTTTATTTATTTCGAAATCCAATGGCCCAAGATGAACCCGATAAAACCTTTTCCCCACACCTTTTCTTTTAATCGTGACCCTTCGCTTGAGAAAGCTAGATTCGACGACCGATACCTCATATTGTGCCCATAAAACGTCCGATCAATGTTTTGTAAAATCTGCGCGATATGGGTTGTTTTCCAAAACCACCCCATATCGACGTGTCATAAAATAATTGGATCGCGTTCAAAAAGTAAAAATCTGCTTACCACTTTAGAGCTGCACGAATATTGCTCGAGCTAAATCTGAAATCTCTCACGCCACAACCTACAGTTAATGTGATTAAAATATGGTTCGACCTATGGTTTTAATACATTAAAACTTAATGTTTTCACAACATTTCGTTTATTTTCCATTTAATCTAAGAAACCTCCGCAGAGCCATATTTTCATCGAATTTCACCTGTTTTCACCATTCTCAAAGCTAATTCTAAACCAATGAAACATTTGAACTACCATTTTCTCTGCAAATCATTCCTGAGAGCCTCCATCACTTCTGATAGCCCAATTCAACAAAATTGAAGACTAGAATGCAACTACAACCTCATCAACCGCAAATTATACCTATCACAGGTATTTTTCACTATTCAACCTGCAAAATGTTTCAAATACAAAGGATACATAACATTTGAACTGCCATTTCTTTTAAAAGAGTTGAAGTAGCCATTTGGGAAGTTTAGAAACCTCCAAAATACAGGGAAAACCCTATCAAATTTTCCCCAGAATCCCTCCTTTCCATTTTAGCAGTTTTTAGCCATTCCCGGATCATTTTCACTGATGAACTTGATCAAAGCCATCTTCTGAGCATTAAAAATTATTTTTATCATCCAGAAACCTACTTCGAGTCTAATTTTACCAGAAAAATCCTTCAAATACCACTTGTTTCCAAAAAGCAATCAACTCCTGCAGAACATCTTGCACCACAAGAAAAATTGGTAGCTACAGTATCAATATCATCCAAAGATGTTTTTGCTGCTGATTCCTCAAAATACACAGGTACAAACATGTATAGAAACAGGTGCCTTAGACTTGATTAAAGCCATGAAAGAGATGATCTTAAAGAATAATAAGATTAAGAGTCTACAAAAGGCTAATAAAAATCTGGAATCTGCTTACAAATATGTTATCATCACTTCAAAAGGTCATAAGCAAAGGGTAAAGACATTGGAAGAAAAAATACTGAACCTTCAAAAAGAAGTGAATTTGAAAGGAAAAGAGCAGGGAAACCATTGAGGAAATTATATTTTTACCTTAGGGTGAAAGTACAGGGTCAAAGTGTATCAGAATCAAAGAGTATCAGTGAATGGTGAAAGTGAAATCAAAATTCACAATGATAAAGAAAATCATAACAGTTAAAGAGTATCAGTGGATAAAGTGTATCAGGTAAAAGTCAGAATGAAAGGTCAAAACAAAGTTACAGGACGGTCAAAGTAAAACAGTAAAAGTAAAACATGGAGGTAGTAAAGGTAAAAGAGATGAAAAAAATTTCAACAACAATAATGAAGTTTATCCAAAGTGAAAATAAAATAGTTAAAAGAACAAAAAAGTAAAAAGATGAAAAAGAGAGCAAGAAGGGACATTTTTTGCACAAAATTTCCTGTTTAAGTCATTGTTTTGCAGAACATATTGTGACCAATATAAGATTAATTTTGCAAAACTGAAGGATTTTATTTTCTTAAGAGGACCATCTACAAAAACCTCTCTCACTTTTCTAACAGCCATTTTGGATTGGGAAATATTAAACAATATTGGAGAGCACTATTTGCAGAACATTCTTGTTAAGTCATCATTTTGCAGAGTATATTGTGGCCAATCAGAAATACATAATAAAAAAATAAAGGAGGATTTTGTTCCTAAGAGACCCATCTACAAAAACCTATCTCACTGTTTTCACAGTGATTTCAGAATGAGAGATACATGCACATCTTTACAGCCTATTTTTCAGACTCTGTAAAACTCTGTTTTACACATCATTTTTCAGAACCTATTGTGCCCAGCTGGAGAGGAATTTTAGGAACCTGAAAGAGTTTTATTTCAAAAACATATTTATCTATAATAACCATTTTCAATTTTTACATATATATTTCAGATTGAGAAATACAAAGATATCATTTGATCCCAAGTTTGCAGAATTGCTGGAGCAGAATGCACAAAGAAAGGAAGCAATTAGTGACTTGGATGCCTCATCATCAACTAAGAGTTGGATAAAATTCTAATTCCTCTCTTTTTCATCACCTATACATAAAAAATAGTGCCAAATAGATGCATTAGTTTGAGTGTCCTTTACTTAAGTTCTATTTATGTAAAACAGTTGGAGAGATTTGTGAACCAATCTTGATATTTTTTCAAGATATTTTAGTTTATAATTTGTATAAATACTTCACTCTTGGAAGTATTTTGTGTGGAATAAAATTTCTCAAGACTAATATAGTCATTTTGCTGGACATATTGAAGTTGGTGTGAGTCAATTAGCGAAGCAGCAGACTGAAAACGAGGTTAGAGACATCATAACTAAGGATTCTCGTGGTGACAAGATAAGTCTCGTATTTTTTCCTGTTTTCAGTGTTATTCTTTAAAAGTTTACATGCATTCATTTGATGTGTTTCTATTATTTAATAATCAACTAAGGAGAAATTAAACAGGATTAGTGATAATAAGCTCCCTGTTTTAAACTAGTTGGCATTTTTATGTTTTCTGCTTGATAACCGGACCATAGAATTCTTAATTGCTCTAGGTCCCAGTTTGATCCCCTCCTTCAATCCTCTTTTCTGTAACTTAAGGATTCTTAAGTGCCCTTTTGTTCAGATTTCACCCATTCCACCAACAAAGCCTATTCAAAGCCTTAGAAGGTCATTTGTCCCGCCCTTAGTACATTTGCATCTTTAAGTCTTATTTCCTAACTCTGCTTGCCTAGAGAGTTGACTCCATTGCCCAATGTTCTGGTAGATCCCTCTAGTTTACCTTGAAACATTTTTTATTCCTACCACACTTCTAAAATCAGTCCTATTTCTCAATCATATCTAGCCTAAAACTCTTTACCAAAACAAAGCTAAATTTTCAGGAGAGATCCCTCTCCGGAGCTCAGGAAGGCTAGATCCTGAATTCCCAAAGTGGTTCTTGGCTACCCCTAGTTTTCTTAACTACAAAAATCCTCATCCCATAACCTGAGAATTACTAGAGTGATAACATACTGGCAACCATACTGGGGATATAACCACTCTCCATTTTTAAGTTCAATCTTAGAGGAAGATTTTAAAACATATATTTTATTCTTTAAGATTAAGTTTAAAGGTTGTGGGTAATATAATGCAAATCTACTGAGGGAACTAACCTTTTCTTCAGAGATATTTTACAAGTTCATATCTGATCTATGATGGTGGACAGTGATTAGACACACAAAGGTTAAAATCATCCACCTGGCAACTCCACACCAATTTCACAATCAAGACTCCATTGGAGGAATGAACTTGGAAAAACAATATGGAAAGATTGCCTAATTCGATCTTAATCCAAGAAATTTATGTTCTTTTTCAAGGCTAGCTGTTTTTAATATGTATTGTATTTTATATAAGGATAAGTAACTTGGTTTTGCTGCATACCATGCATTCTATGGTTGATTTTCAAGATGATCCAAGAATAAAACGAAGATATGCTCCCATGAGCAGAGATCACATACCTAGATTTCCACAAAAGCTACCAAAGGTAAATTGGAGTACAAATCTGCCCATGTTTCGAAATGATAATATTGATGATCCTTTGTTACATATTATTAAATTTAATATACACTCATCAAGATTGAAGGGTGATTGGCATGAGGATTTCCTCATGAAAATAGTCATGGCAACCTTAGAAGGAAAAACAAGGAAATGGTACGAAGCTCTCAAACTTGCAAGTTTGTTTTCTCTAAAATATTTTCATAAGGTATTTTATGAGCATTACAAAGAATATTTTCCATCTTTATCATTAGCTGAAAATTGTTGTGATCAAGCTGAAGATCTTATACATTACCTTAAAAATATTGATGAAGATTTTGAAAATTGGCATCCTGAAGATTTATTAGAAGAAGTCCAAAACTTTCATTCTCAAGTTAAATGTCATAATAATCAAAAGGAGTTAAACAAAGATGAAATAGATCAGGAGATGAATCAAGATCCACAAAACCCCTCTGTATTAACAAATGATGTTTCATTTAATGTTTTGAATGGAGTTAAAGAAAATATTCAACCTCATGATCAATTTTTAGATAAGAGAAAAAAAAAATTGTACTTTCAATCTAAGAATTCAGAGATTCCCACCCCCCTCACCGAAGAAGAAATCAATTTGCTTCTAAACATGCAACCATCCTCAAAATATTTACATAATGAAGAAATTGTTTCTACTTCTTCTAATGTTGATGAATGTACTAAAGTTTTTATCCATGAAGAGACAAAAGAACAAGTTGATGCTCATGTTATTCTACCTTCCCAAAAAGGCTCATTGCTTGATAGCACTCCTATTGAGCAAAATAATGACTTTCAAATAGAATGCAACCAATCTAATCAAGATATATTAGGATTGTTGGAAGAAAAATCTGCTGATCCAATGTTTATAATTGATGACATTCCTTCTTCTGAAGATTTGCCTAAATATGATCAATATGATGATAATTATGTTCTCCCAATTCAAGATAATTTCCCAGAACAATCACTAGCTATTTTGAGGGATGAGATATTAGAACTTCAGCTTGATGAGGATTTTCTAAGAGCTTTCTTTCTTCTTTTGAAATCAAGAAAATATTCTCCTAAACTGAAAATATGTGTTCTCAAGATAATTTCTGAAAATTATGAAAATGAAATTAAACTTTTGCATTCTCAAATTCAGTCATACAATTTCCGAAATCCTAAAGAATTCTTTGAAAATATTCCTTCTCCAAAGCAAGAAGAAATTGTAATACCTTTGACTTGCATATTGAGGATGATTATTCTTTCAAACACAAGACTAAAGAAATAGTTTCATGGTCTAATATTCATAATTCAACTGAACAATTAGTCATTGAAGGCCTAGAAGTAAATAACATACATCATGCTTTTATTGATCCTATATTAGATTATATGGAGAATCTTTTTAGCCCAAATCTGCAAACATGTTTTCTCTATAAAGATCAAATACATCAAAAGTGGCATTTACACATCATATAATTTATTATAAAGGCACATGATCATAATATACTTCCAATTTTGGTCACAAGCAATCAAGTTATCCATTTATTTTTACAGCTACTTGATTGGCTTCATTGGCATTTTTGTATTACCTGATTCAATAAGATTTTAGTAGATTAGAGTAGGTAGATGAGTGCTAATAAGCTCATAATTTTGAGCATATTTTATTTTTTTTTAGTTTTTAATTTTCAGCTAGTTTTTCATTAAGATTTAAAGCCAAGGATGAGGTCCTAAAGATGTTTAAGATCTATAAGTTGGTTTGAAAATTGTTGTGTGTTGTTTTAGTTTCAGATCAGATTTTAGTTTGCAGAAGACAGAAGACACTTACTAAGATCATCAAAGGTCAAATATGAAGGCTATTGATCTCAAAGTTCTTGACATTTCACCAGGAAATGCCATCCCCAAGTGAAGCCGATGTTAGCAACCTATAAATATAGGATTCATAATTTTGACTTGACTGATGATAATCTTGTAAATATGCACATACTTTGCCTTCTGCAAGTTGTATTCCCATATTTTGTAAAAAATCAAAAAGAGGGTAAAAAGTCCTAAAATAATAATCAAAGGACTTAGAAAAAATAAAAGACCCCAAAAGAAAAATGAATAAAACATGAAAGTGCGCAAGCATAAATGCCACTACTTTTTACTTTTTGACTGTGGCAGAGTGTTAATAAATTCCATAGTCCACGATGAGTTAAACAGTTTAATCTTAACTTGTCATTTTTCAATTTCACTTATTGTAGATAGAGAATAAGAATTGTCATACAATTTAATCATGACAATTCAGTAGTTAGATAGAGAAATAAGGTGAATCAAATAGTTTAATCTAGATTCATGGATGAAATAAATGTAGAATTAGATAGTTTTATTTGTTTTCAAAAAGAATAAATGCTGTGAAGGTTGCTAGCTCAAATGCACCTTACTACAAAAGAAGAAAAAATGTTAGCATGGTAAGCTGGGTAGGTAGAAGAAGGTGAGAAGTCTCAATGTAAATATCATTCATCAAGACTGCAAAATAACCAACTTCCCCTTCCCATAGTCATGAAGCATTCTAAACTATCAATCAGAAAGGCTAAAGGCATTTCCTTGACTTTTGTTTGGACCAGACCCAAGGCTCTATGACTAATCAGTTGAAAGTGTAAAATGTCTATATCAATCTCTCAAATCACATCATTATTCCATTCATGCATTCATTTCCATGAACAATCCTAAGTAAAACCTCATTTTTACTTAAATTCTCGTTTGACTAATTTCCTTCATTACATGAGAACATTAAACCCTCAAAATTACATTATATCATAAGTTAAAGTGATGAGATTAATATGATGCAAATTATCTTTTAAAACTTCACTTTACTTGGTTTTGTTTATGAATTTTGAGTATACTTTGTCCCATTTTCATATTAACCTTGACTTATATATTAACTCCCTAGAGAAAAAGCCTTTTCCTATGTTATATAACTCCCTTTTATATAATAACCCCAAAAATTCATATATTATAACTTTAGCCAAAGTTATTTAATCCCCACATGTTTAAATAAAACACCCACATTACAACCCCTTTGGCTAAAACATATCTTTATGTATAATCCCGCCTCGTATGGTAAGTAAATCGCTTTGATTTAATTACTATATAATAAAATTATATGAAAAACTCTTAAACATATTTTAATATATGTTTAAGACAAAAATAGTGAAAGACCCGACGTTTTGTCCAAACTAAACTTCATAATTCTATTCTTTGTTTATTTCTGACTCCCTTTACCCGAGGTTAAAAGCAAAACCTAACCCAATTCCTGATACAAATCCCATGCCCCAATTATTAACCTTGGTTAAATCCCTTATAAAAACCCTCCCGA